>OY728120.1:937063194-937605694 GCA_963277665.1 Viscum album | reverse complement strand
TATGGTTACACTCTATATATAAGTAGATTAACCATTACTTATCCCATTAGTATGGTTCCACTCTCTTGTCTCTTTTGATCATGATAGATCATTGTCATCGTCGAGAGTTTCCTCGTGAAGAGTCACACTCAGAACCCCTCACATTATATCCTAATTTTCAACTGAATGAGGATAATATTCCTGGTTAATATATATAATATTAATGTTCTTATTTATTCATAAACACCATTTGAGTTCATTTTACACTTTGAACATCATTTCACATTATGATTGCAATTCCATCTTAAAATTTACTATTATGTGGTACATATTTTAACATCATTTAAAGTACTCAATGATCTTGATTTTATTTTAATATTTAATTTTCAGGTTTATAATTATATTGGAAAAAATTCATAATTGTTGAGTGTTGGAAGACTCACATTGGAAGACCACCAAAATGGGATTTCATGCAAACAATTCTGGAGAAGGCAGATTGGACAACAGCCAACTGATAAGAATGTGGGGCCCAAAATACAGGCCCAATGAGGCCCAAATTTTTTTGGGGTTATAGAAGCCATATAGAGGAACAAATCCTTATTGAGGAGCCAATGATAATTTGGAATCCATGGTGGTTATAAAGTTGTCCATATTAGAGATAAAATTCTGTTCCAGATTCTGAGGCCCATAAAATCAGCGCACAAATTTAATCATATCCCAAAAACAACATATTAATTTGGGATTAAATTTTACATAGATCTATGGAAAAACAGGAGAATAATTTTTATCATTTATGGATCACTCCGATTTTTCCATCTAGAAGGTATTCCAGGCTCCTTTGTTCAGTGGAAGCAAGCTAGATGCAACTTCGGGTCAAGGGTGGAAAAGTCTCCTCTCCCTTACTTTCCACCACCCTAGGCCCACCATACTCAAGTGGGATCCTTTGTACTGTTTGTAGATCGACCCAAGACTCTTGAAATTACTATTAATGGTAGTTGTGTTATATGATTTTATCATATTTTGAGCATTCTTTCCTTGTAATTTTATGCTGCGATTTGGTTGTCTCAAGTTTTTCTTTCACATGTAAGTTGTTTTAATTATCCCTGTTTCTTAATAAATGTTATTCTTATAATATTATTCTGTTATTCTATATAATACTCAGATAATTTTTCCTCATGTTGTGAATTTATTCACACTAAACCTTGTGAAATTATTCACACAACGTTGGAGTGATTATTTTATTTTTATTGTTTTATTTACTTCATCAATTCCTCCCTCATCGGTGTATTTCCTCCTTCCATTGAAATCATAGCATAAATGGAGGGATAAAACACTTATGGGTTGATCCAATGGATGATAAATGGGATGTATTTGATGTTATATATCACCCCATTAATGTATAATCACTTCTATTAAATGATATTTTTATTTGATTATTTTAAAACATCTTCGTCCTTGTTGAATTTTAAGGCCACATACTTCAAGTGCTAATACAAACCTTTACCATGGAGTGCTGATAAATTTGATCCTCAAAGTGTATATTAGATTCATATTATGGTGTTATGGTATAAAATATATATGTGATGAAGTTGTTTTATCTCCTTAAATGAACTCATCTCAAATATAAGAAATTAAAATAATTGAAAAGGGAATATGTCCAATCCACCCCAAGTGATAACCTATGATCAACTCATTCTTTTAAATTGAATTAACCTAAATATATTAGAGTTCATTTAAAACCATTATAAATCAACCCAATTTGTCCACTTCATATCCAAAAACAATCCATAGAAATTACGTGTCTATAGGTTACTTCTTAGGTCTCTAAGGATTCGACAACCAAAGATAGACTACAAGGACCTTTCTACCTTCTTCTCTTGGGTAAATTTGAGCGTGAATCAAATTTTGGAACTATTTTAGGGGATAAAAGTAAGTCATATATACACCCATTCTATTCCCCCACATTTCTTTAATTCTCACGCAAGATCTCATATCTTGTCCCTTTCTCATTTTTTTTCATTTGGCGCATGTCTGCCTACACCCACGATCAATCAAACCATCTAGTTAGGGTGGAAAGTCATAGGGTTGGGGAGTCAAGTGAACCTAGGGGATTGTTTCCATTATATAATAATCCTATTGATATTCTAGAGTAAAAAATTGTGCCAATTTCAATGGAAGGTCTTCAAAGAAACCAACTCATAAACCCTGGTGGGAACCGAAATGGGAATCCAAATGAGGCAGCCCCAAACTTGGGGAATGCGATCGATCAAACCATGAATGAATAAATCACACCTTCCTTGACCAATTCCCCCTCATTTATTAGAAATAATTCCTTATGAGATGCCAACTACATCTTTAAACCCCCTATCCTAAACTACCATCCCACATTCCATGGAATGGAGTTAGAGATTCCCTACCTTCACGTTAAGGAGTTCAATGAAATTATAGAAACCATGTGTTCCCCACATCAACTAGAAGCATATTTTTTGAGGATATTTCCTTTTTATTTAAAGGATATAGCTAAAAAATTTCTAAACAATTTGAGACCATCATCCATCAGATCTTGGGACCAACTACAAAGAGAATTCTACAAAAAATAATTTCCCCACCACAAAACAATTTCACTTAAAAAGAGTATCCAATCCTATTTTGAAAACGAGGGAGAGTTATTATATGAAACATGGGATAGGTTCAAAGACACTCTAAATATGGTTCCACACCATGGTTTTTCTATTTATGAAGAGGTGAAAATTTTATATGAAGGGTTAGGTTTGTGGAACAAACAATTCATTGACATGATGTGTAATGGAACTTTTAAAAACAAAGCCCAAAATGATGCTTATGAGTATCAGGAAAGCCTTGCTGAACAAAACCAAACATGGGGAACTTCACCTTATACTAAAAATCCACAAATAACTACTGGAATTCATAAACTTAGAGAAGAGGAAATCCTTAGGGATAAACTCGCAGCACTCTATATGAAGGTTGAAGAGACAGAACTTAAGAACGTCCATTAAATCCAAACTGTAGAACCTGTTTGCACAATTTATAACAAATATGACCATAAGACTGACAACTTCCCAACCATTCCAACCATCAAGGATGTTATTTTAGGAGTAACCCTAGTGGAAGTAAATTCTTTGAACATTCAAAATCCCCAATACCAATACAAATTCACCCCGAGGTATAATAACAACCTAGGCTTCCGCTGGAAAATAACCAACAACCAAGCCAACCACATGGACAAAATCCTTACCCCCATTAGAAATATCAAACCCATAACTAGATCGAAACAAAACTTATCTAATAGCAACATCCCCCATTCCATTTTCAATAAACCATCCCACCTCCAAAATAACCCATGGGACAAACCTATCTTCTCAAGCACCAACCCAAAATTTTCCACAAAGCCTACTAGAAAAACTGTGCAAACAAATGGAATGGATGAAATCATAATTCTATTCCCTTAAATAAGAAAATCGAACCATAAAAATTGGAAGGGCACCCATGCCTAATCAGGTGGTACCATCCTCAAATTTAAGGGGACTGTCAAGATGTACTCAGACAACTCATGAAAAACTAAAGGATGTGACTATTTTAAGAAGTGGGAAATCAATTGAGAAACCGGAAAATTTAATTCAGAACCCATCTGAAGATTCAAACATGGATGAAAATTCAATTGAACCAAATGATCAAACTGAAAAACACAATAACATTGTCAAAGAAACAACTCCACATCAATCAACCCCACAACCTGCACCATTTCCTCAACACATGAAGGGGAAAATCAAGCCTGAATTGATTGAAACATTGAGGGAAATCTTCTCACAATCCAAGTTGAATATTCTACCTCTCGATTCAATTCAATCCATACCTTCCAAATCAATGTAACTTAAAGACCTGTGCACTTTTACAATAAAATTTTCACATAAAAATCTAGTCCTTTTGGTTGCTAATGTGAGTACCACCATTCAAGGGACCATTCCTCCCAAGTTGAAATACATGGGTTTCCCTTACATCACTATTGAACTAGGAGATAGCAATGTTTTCAAGGCCTTATGTTACCTAGGTGCTAGTTTCAATCTCATTCCCTATGCTGTGTACTACCAGTTAGTCCTAGAAGATCACCAATGCACATCAGTCACACTTTAACTTGTTGATCATATCATTAGGGTTCCAAAGGGGATTTTAAAGGATGTTCTAGTAAAGGTAGAAAACATCATCTACCCTACTGAATTCATTGTCCTTGAAAGCCATCCAATCTTAGGAAATAAGGAACAAACCCCAATCATCCTTGGTCTTCCATTCCTTGCAACAATCAACTCTGTTATCTGAGTTCGAAATGGGAACGTGACCATCACCTTTGGAAACATGAGTCTAGACATGAAAATCTATAATGAGAGATCAAAATTAGGGGATTATGAGGGCATTCATGAATTAAACATGATAGGAAGAATTGATAATGAATCCATAGAACATCAAGCAATATTTTATGGATGTTTATGTCAGGATGAGATTGATTTACTTTGTTCACATGAAAGAATTTTATTTCCTTGGCTTGAATCATTTTCAAATTTCACTTATGATTAACTCTTAGGTATAACAATATATGAAACCTTTAAGGAAAATACTTTCATGGAGACCACTCCAAATTACTTCCCTAAATCAGATCAAGCCAATTTAGTAGCTGAAACTTCTACAGGTGGGGAATCTATACTATCTAGAACTCTAGGAAGAAAAATTGATCTTGATCCAATGTCCCAATATTTTGCTGAAATTCTGAACCAAACCGATCATGAATTGAAGGAACTTCCCGCTGCACTCATGTATGCCTTCATAGGGGACAATCAAACACATCCTATTGTCATTTCTTCTTATGTTGAATCCAATCATGATAGCATGCTTCTATATGTGCTTAGGAAATATAAGAAAGCCATTGGTTGGAACCTGTATGATATTTCTGGGATTATCCCACTTATCCTACTCATAGGATTGTTCTGGAATCTGATTCAAAGACATGTCATTAACCTCAACAGTGACTCAATCCTAATCTCATGAAGGTAGTAAGGAAGAAACTTCTGAAACTGTTAAAAGCTGGAATCATATATCCCAAAGCTGAGAGTGAGTGGGTCAGCCCAATCCAAGTGGTTCCCAAGATGGAAGGAATCACAGTGATAACCAATAAGGATGGAGAGAATCTTCCTACTAGGGTGAGTAGTGGCTGGAGAGTTTGTATCGACTATAGGAAGATAAACTCATTTAAAAGAAAGGCTATTTCCCCTTACCATTCATTGACCAAGTCCTTGAGAGAGTGGTATGTCATGCCTTCTTCTGTTTCTTATATGGGTACTCGGTGTACAATCAGATTGAGGTATCCCTAGAGGATTAAGGGAAGACTACATTCAGCTGTTCATTCGGCACCTTTTCCTTCAAACACATGCCCTTCGGGTTATGCAATGCCCCTAAAACCTTCCAGAGGTGCATGATGGGAATCTTCTTAGACATGGTAGGGGATTTTTTGAGGTCTTCAGGGATGATTTCTCTGCGTTTGGGGATACATTTGAGGGATGTCTGAGGAATGTGGAGAGAGTCTTGTCATGATATGGAGAAAATAATCTGGTCCGAAACTGGGAAAAATTTCATTTCATGGTTAAAAAGGGAATAGTTCTAGACCATCTTGTCTCGGGTAGGGGGATTGAAGTTGATAAATACAAGGTTGACATCATCTGTCTCCTTCCATCACCAAAAACTGTCAAGGATGTGAGGTCTTTCTTATGACATGTTGGTTTCTATAGAAGATTCATCAAGAAATTTAGTTTAATCTCCCATACCCTTTGTTATCTCCTAGTAAAGGATGCTCCATTTGTTTGGACAGAAAGCTGTTAGGGTTCATTCTCAACCCTTGAATCCTCTCTCGCCTCTCCTCCAATTACGAAATCTCCAAATTGGAACCTTCATTTCGAACTTATGTGTGAAGCTAGGGACTTTTCTGTAGGATATGTGTTATTAAAACATTGTGATAATACTCTTTATGGAATTGCTTATGCAAGAAAATCCTTAAATGATGCCCAAATCAAATACACCACCACTAAAAAGGAGTTACTAGATATTGTGTTTTCCTTAGAGAAGTTTAGGTCCTACCTCTTAGGATCCCCCATCACTGTGTTCACTGACCATTCTGCACTAAAATACCTCTTCCAAAAACAAGATTCCATGTCAAGACTGATTAGGTGGGTCCTACTCTTATAGGAATTTGACATCACAATCAAGGATAAAAAGGGTGTTGAAAATGTTGTAGCTGATCAACTTTCTGTGTCTGACTCATTTCCTGATGAACACATATACTCTATGAGTGAATGCCCTTGGTATGTCGACATAGACAATTTATTAGTTACAGGATTCATACCAAAATTCTTAGGAACTCAAGATCGAAGGAAATTCCATTCTGATTTCAGACACTCTGTGTTTGATGAACTGTACCTCTATAAGTTCTTCCCTGACCAAGTCATTAGGAGGTGTGTCCTAGAATCTGAACAAGAGTCCATCCTTAAATTCTATCATAGTGAGGCATGTGGAGGTCACTTTTCCTCTAATAAAACATCTACTATGATTCTTCAGTGTTGTATCTTCTATCCCACCCTCTCAAGGGACTCATAAACATTTTTTCAGAGTTCTCCTATGTGTCAACAAGTAGGGTCAATCACAAAAAAGAATCAAATTCCAATCACTCCTATCTTAGTTATTGAAATCTTTGACTGCTAGGGAATCGATTTCATGGGTCCCTTCCTGAACTCTAGGGGATACATCTATATCCTCTTAGTTGTTAATTATGTCTCAAAATTGGTTAAAGCCATTCCCACAATGTCTAATGACCATCATGTTGTGATCCTATTTCTGAAAGAGCACATATTTTCTCGATTTGGAATTCCTAGGGCTATTATCAGTGATCGAGGAACCCATTTCTACAACCGTCCATTATCTTCACTCATGTCTAAGTATATGATTTCTCATAAAGTTTCGACCGCATACCATCCTCAAACCAATGGTCAATCTAAGTTATAAAATAGGGAGATTAAGAATATTATTGAAAAAACTATCAATCCTTCTAGGAAAGATTGGTCCAAGAAACTCTTGGATGCTCTTTGGGTATATCGTACAATATACAAAACCATCCTAGGAATGTCACCATATAGGTTGGTTTATGGAAAAGCATTCCATTTACCTATTGAAATTGAGCATAAATCATTTTGGGAAATTAAGAATATAAATTATGACCTCTCATTCACCAGAACAAAAAAGGAAATTAGATCTCAATGAAAATGATGAACTAAGGATGGAGGCTTATGAAAATTATAGGATCAATAAAGCTATAGTTCTAGCCTACCAATCTAGGAATATCAAAGAAAAAAATTTTGAACCATGAAAATTCATACTCTTGTATAGTTAAAAACATCATTTATACCCAAGAGATTTAAGGTCTATATGGTCAGGTCCTTTCATAGTGCATCATGTGTTCCCCCATGGGGAAGTAGAGGTTTAGGATCCCACAGGTGGTTACATTTTCAAGTTCAATGGTCAATGGTTAAAACCATTAATTGAATCATTCAATAAACATGAAACTGAGGTTGAGTTAATTGATCCAACCAATGAACAAAAAAATTGATAGATTTTGGAACCATCTCGAGATAATGATGTTAAACAAATCACATCATGGGAGGCAACTCATGGTTTTCATGTTTCCAATCATTTTGTGGTTTTAATCAAATTTATATTTTAAATAGGATTAATGAATCATTTTGATATTTAAAAATAATAGAAAAATAGACTGTTGACCTTTTCTTTTTTTATGAGTATGGATGGGTATTAAAGAGGAGCCCCATGTTCATCCGTGTCATGTTGTGTGATCCTTGAGAAATACCTTACCCAGAAATTTAAAAAGAAGACAATGTATCATTAGTTCATTTTATTTTTATGTGTTTGTAGGTCAAAATAAAAAAAATTAATAATAATAATAAAATTATAGGGCCACATCATCGGTCGAGCGGGAAACCCCATCACAACTGGTGAAGCCACAGGGACTCGAACCTGGGACCAAAGGGAGACAGGGGCGCACGCTTACCATTGACCTAATGCTTATTGTGCATTCTTATTCTATAATTGTTTTATATATACTTATATTTTACATTCTCTATTATATATAAATATATATATTTGATATTTTTTTGTTTTTTTCATTTTTTTTCACTAGGTAATTCTCGGAGTGACGTCAAGATCAAGGGATTTAAAGGGACCACCAAGAATTTCAACTTCATCCACCAGGTGACTTCATTCCGTGATCCTCATTTTTAATTTCCTTTTTGAACTCTCATTCTCTACCTCTACCCCATCTAAATGTTCAGTTCTTTAAACATAGAGGACAGTGTTATTTTATGTTGGTGGGGGGAGATAAAATAAAAAAATTATTTTGTGTAAAAAAAATGAATGATTTGAAAAAAAAGTGTGCCTTAATGGAAGGAAAAATTTCTTTAACCTGGAACATGATAATAGACATTGTACACTTTGAAACTGAATATCAAGTAATTTTTCATTCCCTGATTATGACTTTAATCCATGTATATTTTATGAGTATAGATTTTGGAAAGTGTGGCTGCCTAATCTGATATTTCATTGTTTATATTATCATCCAAATAAAAAAATAATCATAAACCATGTCCTTTGGATAGTGGGCTAGTAGTTTGAGTTCATGGGGTCCCCCAAATAAATAGCATAGGTTTGGATATCAGTTTAGTTATAATATTATTATTCAATAAAAAAACAAAAAAAACAATAAATTTGTGCGTAGAGAAATGAAATGACCTAATGCGTGGCTTTCGACACATGGGGATCATGACTCCATTGTTTTCTGGCCCATAGTTAGTAATTCTATCTCTATTTTTGGTAATTTGAATATGTTTTTTACTATTTTTACATGATATGATGCCTGAGTTTGGAGGATTCACTTGGTTCCCTAAGGTCTTTGAGCCTGGGATTAATCGGCAAAGTCTCGCTATAGGGGTTGACTATTTTGAGTGAAATTTCAATTACCATGGAAAAACTGCAAAAACAATAAAAACAAAAAAGAATAATATTTTTTTAATACTCATCTTATTATTGAAATGTGATTCCACCTAGCATTTCCATCATTTCCCTCTTTAATATAGATAAACCCCCATGTCTAATGCGATGCACAACATATCATCACACTTAATTGATATTGGATGAAATATGGCGATGAATTTGAACAATGGAATCAGCTTGGGATTGGGATCCTCTTATGAAAATATCATGTATTAAAATATTTTTATGGGTTTCATGATTGTTTGGTATAAGGTTTTTTGGTTATAAATGTGTATTAAAATGTTCTTGGAAAAGGGAATTCAAATTTCACCTTTTTTAGATATATTTTTCTCGGGACTAGAAAAAATCAAGTTGGGGGGTGTGATTATACAATTTATAAGGCTAATATTCATGTTTAATATATATAATATTCATGTGATTTATTATTCATAAATACAATTTTAGTGAATTTTACAATCTGAACATCATTTCACAATTTGATTGCAATTCCTTCTTAAAATGCACTATTATGTTGTACATTTTTTAAAATAATTTTAAAGTACCCAATGATCTTGATTTTATTTTAATATTTAAATTTCAGGCTTCTAAATATATATGAAACAATTCATACTTGTTGAGTGTTGGATGATTCACATTGGAAGACCACCAAAATGGGATTTCATGCAAAAACAATCTCGAGAAGGTAAATTGGACACCATCCCACTGATGAGAATGTGGGGCCCAACATACAAGCCCAATTAAGACAAACATTAGTGGGTTGATAGAAACCATATAGATGAAAAAATCATTCTCCAAGATCTGGTGCTAATTCGGCCTCCATGGTGGTTATTAAGGCGACCCAATTTAGAGATAAAATTCTGGGCTAGATTCGGAGGCCCATAAAATCAGCCCACAAATTTAATCATATCTAGAAACCCACAAATGAATTGGGGCTGAAGATTACATAGATGTAGGGGACATCCATATATTCATTTATTTCATTTACAGACCACTCCAATTCAGCCATATAGAAGGCCTTACAGGCGCCTTATTTCGATGGAAGCAAGTTGGCTGCAACTTTGGGTCAAGGGTGGAAAAGTATCATATCCCATACATTCTACCACCCTAGGCCTACTATACTCAAGTGGGATCATTTTTAACTGGTGGTAGCATGAACCAAGCCTCTATAAATTCCTATTTAAGGTAGTGGTGGTGGAGGATTTTATCATCGTTGGAGCATTCATTCATTGTAATGTTACACTGCAATTTTGTTGTCTCAAACATGTCTTTCACATGTAAGTTGTTTTAATTAATCATTGTTTCTTAATAAAAGTTCTTCTTCCACTATTATTTTGTTCTTCTACATCTTACTTTGACACCTTTTCCTCTAGGTGTTAATTTATTCACACCAAACCTTGTGAAATTATTCACACAACGGTGGAGTGATCATTTTCTTTTTTATTGTTTTCTTTAATTGTTCAATTCCTCCCTCATGATTCTACTTCCCACTTCCATTGAAATCCTAGCTTGAATGGAGGGATAAAAAACATATGGGTTGATCCAAGATAGTAGAAAGGGGCTGGATTGGATGTTATTTATCACCCCATTAATGTATAATCACTGCTTTTAATTGTGATTTTTATTTGATGATTTTAGAACCTCTTCATCCTTGTTGAATTTTAAGGTGACATTATTCAAGTGCTAATACAAACCATTAACTTGGAGTGATCATAAATTTTATTCTCCAAGTGTATAGGTGATTAGTATTATGGTGTGTTGGTATAAAATCAGTAAGTGATTAAGTTGTTTGATCTCCATAAATGAACTCATATCAAATATAAGAAATTAAAATAATTGAAAAGGGAATATGTCTAATCCACCCCAAATGATAACATTAGATAAACTCATTATTTTAAATTGAATTAACATAAGTCTCTTAGAGTTTATTTAAGACCATCTAAAATCATCCCAATTTGTCCACTTCATATTCACAAACAATCCATTGAAAGTAAGTGTCCGTAGATTAATTATTTGGTCTCTGAGGATTCCACAACCCAAGCTATACTACAAGGACCATTCTACCTTCTTCTCTTGGGTAAATTTGAGGGTGAATCATATACCAAATTCTACCATGACAGTCTTTGTCGCATTCTATATGAAAAAAAATTATTATAAGATATTAGAATCAAAAAAAATATGAGACTAAAATAAGGAGATATGTTAGATAGAAGTTTTCAAAAATAGGAAAAGTGGGTACATATAATATATGGGGACTCACATGGCATGTGGCTACACCATACATTCTTGATATGTCTCTTCCAGTAAACAGATCACTACCTATGTATCCCTACATGGTTTGTAAGGGAACTACACATAGTACCTCATCCACTCAGGGTCCTGCATGTGTTCCGGTTTGTGTCCTCTTAAACATACCCATGTCCATGTAATATGGTACATAGAATTTCCTCAAACATGGGGTCCTTACCATTTCCATTAGGTTATTCTTGTATACTATAACTATGTGTCAGTACACAACTTGGTCCTATATGTTCCCATTTACATGTACTCCAGGATCACATGTCGAGTCTCCAGCACCGAGTCACACAACATGTGATGGTCCCACATGGATTGTGACATTTAACTCACATAAAACCCTAGCAGCCACATCTATGGTGGTATACACTATGAGTTCTTCACACTACACCACACATAGTATCAAATTTTATATAAACCCAAACATTCTCCAAACAATACAAATCTACACCCTCCACATCGATTCTTTCATCTGGGACATCAGAAATCAAAGTAAAAAGTTTTTCTTCATCATTTACAATCATACGGTTGCTGAAAATTGGCTTCCCATTGATCTATTCAACGTCGTCATGCCTGATTCATATCCCTTTCCATGAAATTTATACTATGGATCCTTAGTCTAGGATGAAATCAAAAGCAACCTACAAATTATCCCAATCCATCCTCTCATCATTAATCCATTCACTGTATGTGAATCCATCGTGAATATGGGGATTAGATCAAGCACAATCCATCAAGGTAATAGTGAATGGTGGCTCTCATTTCCCAATGGTTAATATCACGAAGAACAATGGGGGAAAATCAGAATAAATAGATATGAAAAAATAAATGTCAAAGATTCCATGGATAATAAATATAATAGGTGAATTTTGGGTGTAAAACCATTTAATAAACAATTTAAATAATTTTAGAATCTCATAAAAAGGATCAATTTGAATATAAATCAATGAAATAGTATTATCATGATCAAATATGGTTAAGAAAATTCAAATAAAAATTCATTCTTCGAGATTGGATTATTTTCAATGTCGAAAGCACTCACTAATTTTGAATATGAGATGTTTCATTTGCTGCTCCTCAATTTTCCTAGATCTAGAGGCTCATTGTGATCTAATTTTATTTAAAAACTATATATGGAAGAAACTAATCTCAACGATTATTGGGTTATTCGAATGACCCTATATATCCTCCATAATGATGCTTAAATTGAGAAAATTAGGTTTTGAGGGTTTAATAAGTTAATTAAACAAATATTTAATTCATTCACTGAATGGACCCACTGATGACCATTTTTTCTGAATGCATGATGCTATCAAACTTTAGGTTGCAACTACGGTAAAACATACATTAAAAATTATAGTGCTGTCTTAAATTTTTTATTTGATTCCCCATTTATGAGTAATACCATTATTTTTTCAAAAACAGTTTTCTGTAATATAAATTATTTTTAATATTTTTAGAAAATTATTTCCATCCATATTCGAACTTGAAATCACTTTTCTTCTTATTATGTGGAATTGAGAAAATTTCAATATATATTCCAAAATCTTATAAGGAAGAAAAGGGTCTCTACACTCATAATGAATCCATAATGATATCAATAATTATAACTCACATAGCATATTAAGCATGCACACATCCTCATCATTCCTTGATAAGAATATCCACATGTTAATAGGTGGTGGCACTGATCTTTTTCAACCTAGAGTAAAAAAATAATGAGAAGGTACGTGAAATGAATCATTATAAGACAATTGGTAGTCTTCATGATCTAGTATCAATAACCTAGCTGGATATTATTATAGATGCATCCTTAAATTGCTCAAGAAGTACCATGGTTAGATGAACAAATATATGGATATTTGACTCATGAAGGACAGTCAAAGGAATCATCCTATATAATTCATGTCCCATTAGTTCCCTGAAACCAATTCATGTGTATGACTAGTCAACAAGAAGGTTGTTAGAAACCAAGAGTATAGATATGTCTGCAGCTGTAGAAAAACTAGTTTACTAGGACTCAAATCCATAATCGAGACACTCTAACATCATTTCATTATGTTCCTAGCCAATCCCCACCATGGGTATGACTCAAAAACAAAATTAAAGATGAACCACCTCTCATACCACTCTATCTAAGCCTGACTTACTGAGGCCCACCTAGAAGGAACTTATTCATGTGTGACACCCCAATCCCACCTACAATAGAAAAGGGGATCCAGAATAGTTTCAACAGGGAATAATTAAAAAGGGAGGACTTATCCTAATGTACTTTTATTAACATATAAACCAACATCCATGTAAATGTTCAAAGGAATAATAATGGATTGAAATATCCTGAGTATAAATATACATGAAAATACCTATTGGGAATAAAATAGAGTACACCAATATGAAACTAGAGTATAAGGGGAAAAATGAATTCCCAACATGAAATGATGTCCCAATGTGAAATAAACTGGAAAAAAGAGATAAACTGAGAGATCCCAACTCTTGATCCCTATGTATAACTACCAAACATGGTCAATGCACCCTAGTAATGCTATTCTCTACTAAAGTCACTACTGATATTCTTGTTGTTAGTAAAAGACATGGAATGTGTGGGAAAATAACAATTAGGGGTGAGTATATACATGCTTAGTAGGATTCCACAAAAACCATTAATGGAGAAATATAAATAATCCACAATATTCATGTCATCTCCTAATAAGTGAGAAATGAAAACCCAACATCTACATGGTCATAAAGAATACCAATCGATATAGAAAAGAGATATCCATTTCAAAAGCCCGTAAAAGAATGAGGATTATACCTGAATCTATATTGATCCATCTATGATTCCTTGGATCACACAAACCAAAAAAATCTAAGTGGAGGGACCTTCTCATCACTATTGTACTCCACTACTAAGGGAGAACTCACTCTTGTAGAGGACCCACTCACTTATGGAGCTCAATGACGAAAGAGATCCACTCTATAGAAAACAGAATTATAATATTTTCATTAAAATTTATCTTAAATGTTGAATTAGTTTTTGAAGTTCATTAAGGATCAAGTCCATGGGTACCATAGATGAAACGCTTAGAAACTCAAATTTGATGGAGGTTTTGGTTGTGAAGTGGCCAACTATGGGGTTGATGATAACTATAAAAATGGAATTATAAATAACCAAATATATTGGATTGAATTTAATACTGAAACAACTGAATATTTTATTTTAAATAATTAATTAATATGAGTTGGTCCTAGGTTTTCACATGGGTTATATTAGATGAATTTTTTTACTTGAAAATTTAAGATCACTAATTCAACATATATACAAACAACCAGATAATTCCCAACATAATTAAAAATTTTAATCTGTACAAAATTCCAACTCTAATAACCAATTCACATAGATGATCACATTAACAATCACTCTAATGAATTGCATCATTCTATAACTCAAAATGTCTCATCGTTAATGGTGATGAATATGAAGAAGAGAGTAAATCATTGAATAGAATACCCGAAATAATGAATTTATATTAAATAACATGAAATAACATTCAATACACCCACATGAAACTCCATAGAATCACACCATAATAGTTTTTCAGATCATTTATGTTGTTCTATCAAAAGAATTGGGAAGTCAACATAATGAAGCAGGATTGAAGAATTTCAAAAAATGAAATTAAAAACACTCTACCATTGTGTGAGGAATTTCCAATTTTTATGTGAATAAACTCAAAAAATGATTCAAATGTATCAATGTGTTAACGAAAATGGAAAAAATGAATAATAATAAGAATAAGGATTAATTTTATTAATAAATGAAGTTGAATGAAAAGCTTACATGGGAAAAAAATGAAGATGTTATTACAACATGAAAGTTCAAAATTATAATTGAAATAAAAACATGGATTAACAAATCCCTTCACCACCATCACCATAAATGGGAAATTATGGGTCCTATGTTTGAGCCCCAATTAATAAATTAATTCCCTATTAATTTGGAGTATCAAAAGTTGTTTGAGAAATAAAAGGAAATTTGACTTTTCAATTTTGACCAGAAAATTGTTTAGATTCATCCGCATTTTTTAAGTGTTAATTTGAAACTATAGATAGATTAATATGAAAGGGTCTTAGAAGATAAATATATTATACTAGGATTACTCTAATAAAAAAATACCATTCCAATTGGATCTTCCATTCGAATTTCACACTCAACATAGTGGTCCGGTTTAATGGGCCTTCAAATCTGGACCATAAATTAAATGTCAAATTGGTCTCCCTAGATCTCATTGACAACTTCAAATTTATATTTTTACATATTTAAATTAAATGATATACATAAAAATATCTTTCTACAATTAAAATGTGAGATTAAATGGGTTTCAATTGAGGGATTACACTTTTATATGATGGGAATATTTCCCA
Organism: Viscum album; assembly: GCA_963277665.1. Taxonomy (NCBI): domain Eukaryota; kingdom Viridiplantae; phylum Streptophyta; class Magnoliopsida; order Santalales; family Viscaceae; genus Viscum; species Viscum album. The sequence goes on along the minus strand of OY728120.1, from coordinate 937,589,884 downwards.
TTATACTTTGTCAAGAAATTTATGCATACATGGAAAAAAAATTCCATATTACCTTTTGATTAATACATTGATCATAAAAGTTAATGTTTTCTAAAAAAATATAAATAATATCCTATAATATTATATTAAAATAATAAGAATAATGAATTCCACAAAGAGATGATTAATTCGTCCAAAATTGACACACTTTAGACTTGAATTGAACAATGATGTGAAATGATCTTCAATTTATAAAATTCATTAAAATTGGTGTTTATGGACATTGATACACATTAATAATTAAATATAATCAATGAATATTATCCTCTTTCAGTGGATAATCACACCCCAACATTAGTTTTCTAGTCTTGAGAAAAAGTTATCTCAAAAATATGAAATTGAATTCCATTTTTTCAAAAACATTTCAATATATAATTCCCACCCAATGTCCTCATTCTAAAAATCATTAAAAAAATCAAAATAACTTCACACATGTTATTTTAAAATGAATATCCTATTCCCAAGCCAATTCCTTGGGGTGATTGAAGGTTGTTTATGAAATCTAAAATTCATGGGTTTCATTTGGAAATATTAAAATGGTTCATATGCTAAATATCACACACAAGAGACATTATATCACATTGGAAACCCAAAGATCATTCATTTAACAACAGCAAAAAAAACACACCAAAAATGAAGTAGTAGGGTAGCCTCATGGAAAGAACTTAATTTAAAATTGTTACCTCTATGTGGACACCCCAACTTATCCAATAACATATTTCAACAATTTATGGACCCCATTTTTCTCAACTTCAACTATATTTAGATTGATTATTTTTATTATAATTTGTGTCATGTACAATACTTTGTTCTAAAATGAGTCGTAAAATACCCGTAATATCAGAAATGGTTGATATAGTAGATTTTGTTTTATTGATTAACACATCAAGGATCATTCCTAATTTATTGGTTTCTAGAGAAGACTGAATATCTACCACAATGTATTGATTATCACCTACGAAGGAATAATTGATCATGGAAGTAAGGATAGTAACTTTTAGTTCATCTTGTTTGAAATTTCTGAAGTAATATTGGAAATTGGAATCAAAATTTTGTTCTTATCATTAAAATATAGAAAGAATTGGTTCCTTTTGAAATTATGATTCATCCATAAAATTGGATATTTTATTTCCTAGAGTGGGTATAGACTCAATGTTTGTGAATTCCCCAAATATTTTTTTGATCTTTGGTCCTAGAAAATTAATAATGGGGATATTTAGAAAAATCAATCCATGATTTCGATTTACTCTCTTGGGAAATTATAAAATTAATTTCTTCATGATTTAAAGACCCTTCAACAATTCCTTAAACTTATTCATATATCCCAAATCAAAAGTATGGTTCTTTAGTAAATTCTTGAGAGGTTTTGGGGATAACATTATCCTCTATAATTGATAAGGAAGGGACAACATGAGTGGGAAAGGGTTCCATAATCTTTTCAATTCATTGTACTTATAATATCAATTAGAAAAATTCCAGAATCATTTTATGCATACGTTCAAACATCTGTTCAAGATTTTTTGGGGATGAGACTGGATAAATGTTTCTATATCATAGACTTGATTATATTTTATATCTTCAACAAACCGTGATAGGGTTGAAAATTTATCCTTTAATAATTCCTAATCTCATTGATTTTAAATTTCCTTGTGTGTGGGGTAATCATTCACGTATTCATCAGATAAATTACCAATGTCAGGGTAATAAAAATAGTAGGCTTTCAATTAATTTGAGTTATGGTTTAGGATGGGGTAGTTTTGAAGATACACCATTATAGTAGGTGAAAATGGGGATTTTATATTCTTTGGACACATGAAAATAGAAAGGAAAAAAATAAGGGAAATGGGGGTCAGAAATAGATAATAGTGTGTAAGATAAATTACGCAGGACACTGAAAATGGTTCTAAAAAACTTTGCAGCCAAATTTACCCTAATGGTAGAAGCGGTTATTATATTATTGGTATTGATAGAATCCATAGGTACCAAATAATATTCCTTTAGACGGTCATATTTATTGGAGGTTTTGGTTGTGAAGTGGCCCACTATGGATATTAATGATAATTGTACAAAAAAATATAAATTATCTAACAGATTCTGTTAAATAAAATAATAAAACATGTAAATATTTTAATGGGAACCATTAGATAATCATAGTCGATCCTTGTTTGTCACTATGATTAGAGTGGATGTATTTTTTAGAAAATTTCAGATCATTATTTCAACATGTATCTAGAAATGAGAAAATGTCCCACATAATTCAACAAATTAATCCCTAAAAAATTGATGGCTAATAACCAATTTAGTTATATGATCACTTTATTGATAACTCTAAGGAATTGTATCTAACTATCACTCTAAATGTGTCATCATTAACATTGATAAAGATGAAGAAGGGAGTAACTCATTGAATCACAATCTTAATGTAATGAATTTATATTAAATCATATGAAATAACATTATATAAACCCTCCATTGAATACCAATGTTCATCCCATAAAATATTAACCATATATTTATGTTATTATATCAATGGAAGTGTAAAGTAGTCATAAACAAGTGGTATTGAGGAAGTGAAAGCAATGTAATAACAAACACTCTACTATTTTGTGAGGAATTTAACAATTTTTAGTGTTAATAAATTCACACCATGATTAAATAGTATCAATGTGTTATCTAAAAGGGAAATATTAAATGATGAATATGAATAATAACAATAAATTTAATTAAGAAAATAAGGTTAATAAAAAAATAAATAGGAAAAATTGAAGATGTGATTACAAATTAAAATCATAAAATTACAATCTAAATAATAATATAGATTCCCAAATACCTTCACCGACATTTCCTTAAATAGAAAATTTTGGGTTTAGGGTATATTCTATCTCAATAAATTTCTCCCCATCAATTAATAGTGTCAAAAGGAGGGTGAGAAATAAATTAAATTTTTACTTTTCAAAGTTGACCAGAAAATTCATTAAGATTCACCCCCTTTTTTACTTGTGAATTTGAAACTCAAGGTGGGAGAACCCAAAGGTGTCCTAAAATATAAATTTATTAACCAAATGTTAAATTTTATATATTCTATATAATTATAATATTCATATAATGTGTTTCATTGACCTTATATAAGAACAAATTCAATTTTTCGTATAAAAGAAGTATTTTTTTAAAATGCATTTTTCCACCTTTTAAGGGTGAACTCTTTTTAAATACAATATTGGACACTTTTATATATTAAATATCAAAAAATAAACCTCTAATTTAGAATCAGGACATAATAATTTAGTTTCAATAAAAATTTGGTTCTTTTCTAATAAATTTTAGATTTTAATAAATAGTGAAAAATACTACATTTTAATTAAAAATAGATTTTTCATCTAATTTATTTATATTTTTAGAATAAACATTTAATTTATTTCAAAATATAATTAGATTAATTTTTTATCATTTATTATTATTTAGGTCATTGTAATTATTTTCACATTAAAATTGGATATAAACACATGTCAATCTTTTGATGGTTTTTTACTTTTGAAAAACTCGTTTTCTCGTTTTGTCAGTAGGGATTAATTTGAAATTAATTACTAAAACTCATCAGTTTTAAAATTAGAAAAATTTATTCCATATTTGGAATCCGGTGTTCTAAATTATGTTAATATGTTACTTTTATTCTTTTGAATACTATAAATAGTAACATTAGAAATTTCTTTCTTACGGCGGTTAAGGGTAAATCGAGTAATTTAAGGTAAAAATAATATTATAAATTTATCGTAACGTCTTTAAAACTCATATTGGATGAAAAAATTTGTACCTTATCACCTTTTTTTAAAATTTAATCATTTAATGTACCATTTTCCGTGAATATGACATTAATATTATTAAATTTAATGAATGTTACAAAATCTCATGCTCTCATTTTTCTATAAGTATAGTAATATTATTATTGAGATAACAAGGAGATAACATACATTATAAATAGTATTTGGAATTATAAAGGAATTACCTAAATCATAGAAATTTATTTATAATTTTTTGAGATTAAATAATTACCATTAATGATGAAACAATAATGATGATGAAATTATTTTATTAATTGAAATATCAAATAAATGATATTAAAAAATATTCAAATAAATATAATTTGACTTAATTAATGACGTACACAAATTTTATAAATAACATATACATTTCAGTAACATATTGGAAGTATTTTTCATAATTTATCATGATGTTTGGATATTTTTAAAAATGAAAATATTGAATAGTATAAAAATTGACACAATTGATACTTTATATTAAATAATATTTTATTAATTTTTTTGAAAATTCATCAAAATATCTTCATTGAACAAGTAACTATTATAGATTTAAATAATTCATTAATAATCATATTTTTGGTTATTTTGGCATTTTATAGTAAATACATTAACTCTATAGTATAAAAAGATAAGTTGACACGGTAAGAGTTAAACAGTTTAACTAAGGATTAAACCAAAAGATAAGGTTACCTTTGTGACCAAAACTAGTCTAAAAATCATTGGTTGTGAGGACTGAGACCCAAAATCATCTTATAATCTACATAAATCACTTTTTAGATATTTAAAATCGAAAAACAATTTATAATATTCTATAATTTTTGGAGTTTCTAAAAGTTCACATCCCCTCTCTTATAAAAGGGAACCTCTCATTCACTTTTATTCACACAAATAATTACATTTCTCATAGAGAACCCATGGCCAAATATACTCCAAAATTACCTCAATTCATCCTATAGGAAATACATTGGGCATAAAGCTGTCCAAAAGAGTCCTTTTGTCCAATTCCAAAGGAGACACTCAAAGAAGAGGTAATTATTTTACCAATTCGATTCAATTTGTTTTCTTATTAGACTTAACATTACTATGTTATTTCCAAAAAAAAGGTAATAAATACAGTATCATATAAATTATTATATGTTATTGTAATTATGTAAAAACCATATTCCACCATTTATCTATCATACGAATAATAATATCACGATGCGTGTGTACGCATGACTTATCGTCTCCACGTGGTGGTGTAAATTTTTATTCAAAAATACATTATTTGAAATGGTATAATGATGAGTATAATGGATAAAAATAATAAATATAACATGATAATGATTCTTTAAAATAAATATTCCATCAAATTCCTTACTATTTAACCATTAAGGTAATGATATCGTCGCTTGTGTGTATGTACGACCTATCGTCTCCACGACGCAACAAAATTCATTCTCCACCTTAACCATTAAAAATGATTATAAAATTTATATGACCAATAAAAATAATTAGTATGAATTTAATTTCATTCTGTATATTAAAAAAAATAAATCCTATGCATAACAAACATTACTTACAAAACAAAAAATGAATTGGAAAATGAAGTAGTTAACAACTGAAATAATGGTAATATTGAAATATTATTAACAAAATGATTTTAAAGGATTGTATAAGATATCATAAATATGGATATGGTTTTGTTATAATTTAATAACATGATTTCACTATTATAAAAGAGGTTAACTCACCCTCAACTAAACAAAATTACAAGGTAAGGGTTAATTTCACTATCCCTTTATTATCCGAGATTTTTTATACGTATGTATCTATTGGGACATCTTTGCCATCCATTTCCATATTAATTAGAATGTATTTCAAAATATTATCAACAATTTTTTGATGTCATTTTTACCCATTTTGAATTTTTATAAAATGTTCTGAGTGGAATCTTTTTGTCCTTTTCCAAACGAGGGACTTTATGACATTTTCTACAAATTAAGGAAAGAATGTTTTTTTAAATTATACGGCGCGAGCGACTAATTTATGCCATTTTTATACCTTAATATTTTTAATCTTTATTTACAATATTACAAAATTATTTTCATAATAAATGTTTTATTTTATAATTGTTTGTATTTTAAATAATTTCAAAGTAAAAAAAGGAATATTTCTCTCAAGGAGTTTTAATAAATTTATTAGATTATTTTCATCTATGTCAACATCTATTTTTAGATTATAATCACGACTAAGGTTGATTTGTTATGATACAATATTTCATATTTTATTTAGGCTATTATGATATTTTTTATTGTGTATGTTCTATTTCTATACGATTCATGGTTTAAGGTTAAAGTATTAACATTCCATATGTTAGTTTTAATATTAATGTTTATGTTATGATTCAACATTTTAAAATGAGGAATGCATTGGAATTAGTGAGTGATAGGTGGGGCCCACTATATCCCCTTGATTCATCATTAGGTCTCATGAGAAAAACTAGGGTCATGGCATGATTCCTTAATAGTATAATTATTTATGGTCTTGACACGAGGCCTTGACAGTATGGTTATTATTTTTGACATTATACATTTTCTCATTATTTGATTAATATTACATTAGATTATTTATAATACCCATGTGATGGTTTAAATGAAATTATTGGATTTATTCTTTCCATATTATAATAAATATTATGTTTAAAATTCTTGTGTTTCTATTTTATACCTTTCCTTAAAAGTTTGATCTCATTAACGATAACTCTTAGTATATTGTTTATCTTTACTGAGCATATGAGCTCACCCCTTTCATATGTTTCATTTTTCCACAGGATGTGAAGAAGTATATTATTATTGACTTGCATGGATATTCTAATAGATATGATAGATTTTGAGGGGGTGATATGTTGTTTTTAATTTCAAGATGTAATGTTAAACTTATGTTTTTATCTAGTATTTCGAAGAATACTAAAGTGATCAATCTTTTAGGATTTAATTTATTGTGATAAAAATAATGTAATAAAATAATTCACTGATTCTCGGAAACTGGAGTTGGGGCATTAAATTTGGTATCATAAAAATTTTAGTACAAACCTTGGAAACTAAATTTAGAATAGACTTTAATTAGGGGACACTACTCCAAGATAAAAATTCAGGACAAGTATATAAGAATGTCCTTAAATTTTAGTAATGTAGAGTATATGGTTTTATTTATATAAAATACTTTTCTAATTAGATACTACAAGTGGACATGCTTCTATAATAGATGAACCTTGGAGTAACAACTAGGATAAGGTGTTCCAATCTTTAGTTTGGTTAACTGGGTTCACAAAAACAGGCCTTACTACACACCAGGTTTGACACTCTTGGGGGATATGCTTAGGATAATTGAAATTTTCATTACAAACCACTTTGATGTTTTATGAGTTAGTATTTCCCAAAAGAAACCATTTTTATGAATATATATTAGATATGAATATTTTCCAATTTATTTTAAGTATTTTACAACTTTAAAATTATGAATTATGATTCATAACCTAATGTATTGTATGCCATTTTCTAGAAATGGAACCTAGTGAAAGGAACAAAAACCATATCAATTCACGTAATCCATGTAGGTATTTTCCTCCTGTATATGATAATGATAGTGGTGATGGGGATAAAACTGGCACTGAAGAACTTATAACTATACTGGGATGCTGAATTAGGTTATAAATAATAAACTTACCTTCACGGAGCACCCTGATCCACAACATGAAGGATCAATGTTATGTTACATCATGGGAAAAAATCCTCTAACATTACATTGAAATACGAGTCCATTTATAGCTAAGTAATGGATATGTTCCTTAGAGAAAATAATTATTTCTTTGGGGATTAATAAAAGGGAAAAAGTTGTTATGGAAGTGTATCATCTATCAGGAGATGTAGATCAGTGGTGGTCATTAATTCAAAACATTAAGGAGGATAAAGAGGTATCAAATTTGGAATGAAGGGAATTTAATTAACTCTTCCTAGAAAAATACTCTCCTCCTGATCTATGAGTGTATATCGAGAGGAAATTTCTGAGTCTGGGGCAGAAGGATGATGTGAATGTTGCAAAGTATGAAGCTAACATCACAAGGTTAGCAAGGCATGATACATACTACATACCTAACCCAAGAAGTAATATTTATCAATTCTTTGATGGTTTAAAACCATTCCTCTAATATTAATTGGTCTCACAGTATTTATTATCATATGAAGATATAGTATCATGTGTTATCAAGATAAAAAATGAATTCTCTATATCTTATGACTCTAATGTAAATCATGAGAAGAAGAGGGTCACTGAACACTCTGTAAAAGGAATTACGGGGAATAAGGGAAAAGTTTAATTTTCACCCTATAGTAATTTTCTGAAGAAACACATCAGTACATACCAAAAGGGTTTGGGAGTTTTTTACAAGTGTGTACAAAAAATCAACCATGCTCGTGATTGTAAGGGGAAGAAAGAAGCTACCAATGTTCAGTGCTAAAATTGTAAATAGATAGGTCATTGTTCAAATGATTCTGTTAAGCATCCAGGAAACCTTTCCGAAAACTCTAATGGAGAAAGTCGAAGATTTTTTTATCACAACTACTGAGGTTAAAGTAACTAATGATGTGGTGGAAGGTACTTTAATTTTTTACTAAAATTTATCTAGTTATTTATTTTTTTTCTAGATCCTCACATTACATTATAACTTCCTAGTTTTTTTTAAAAATTAGATCTTTTGAATTCACACTATAAAGGGAGTTTTTTGAAAAAACCCTAAGGGAAGTGTCATTACAACCAAGATATGATAGGAAGTTCCCATTATGGCATATAAACATGATTTATTTACTGAGTTTATCATAATATCTACGGTATACATCGATATAATCCTCTGTATGTACTAGATATCAAAATATGATCCAAATATTTATTTCTAGAAGAAGGGAGTTGTCATTGGTGAGGAAAATGTAGAATCTATTATCTTTAGAGAAGATACATCATCACCTAATTCTTATTGAAACCGACTACTAGTTGCTTTACTGAATAAGGTTCTTGTGGAGAAAGAGAAAATAAAATATATATATTAAAGAAGAAATATTAAAATTGAGGATGTACCTATTGTAAAGGAATACATTGATGTTTTTCTTGATGAATTACCCAGAAACCCCCTATAGTGTGAAGTTGAGTTTCGTATTGATTTATTTGACGATGTAAGACCAATATCAAAGAATCGATATAGAATGGATATAGTGGAATTAGTAGATCTGAAGAAACAACTAGAGGAGTTTAGTAATAAGGTATTTATTCACACTAGTGTTTCTCCATGGGGATCCTCATTTCTTTTTATTAAGAAGAAAGATGGATCAATGAGGCTACACATTGACTATAGAGAAATTAATTCCATTACAATAAAGAAAAAGTATCCTCTATCTCACATTGATGATTTTTTTGATCAACTTCATGGAGATCAATATTTATTAATGATTGACCTTCGTTATTGATATCGTTAAACATGTGTAAAGAGGATGATATTCTGAAGACAACATTCCAAACCAGGTATGGTAATTACAAGTCTCTAATAATGTCCTTCGGACTAACTAATGCACCCTATGTCATCATGGATCTAATGCAAAGAGTCATCAAGTAATATATTGATGATTATTTCATAGTATTTATTGATGATATCTTGGTATACTCTAAACGATTTGAAGACTATGGGAACCACTTGAGGATTATTATGAACACTATTAGAAGAAACTAACTAAATTAAATGTTTAGAAAGTGTGAATTATGGCTTGAGGAAATTTCTTTTCATGGCCATATTGTCTCAAAGGTTGGAATTTCTATTGATCCTACAAAGAAAAAGGAAATCCAAGAATAGAGAACACTGAAAAATATAATTGAGGTATGTAGTTTTATAGGTTTATCAGGTTACTATTGGTGTTTTCTCTAGAATTTTGCCTGATTGGAAAACCCATTAACCAAGGTCACATGTAAAGGGGTTAAATTCATTTGAAAAAAAATGAATGTGAATAATGTTTTGAAGAATTTAATATAATATTATTCAATGATTCTATCTTGACTTTACCATATGGAATTGATGAGTTTCTGATTTATAGTGTTGTATCACGGAAATGACTTGGTTGTATACTTTTTCAAAAGGATATAGTAATATTTTCAGAATCATGGAAATTAAAAATCCATGAAAAAAATTACCCAAGTCATGATATTGAGTTAGGAGAAATAATATTTTCTCGAAATATTTGGAGACACAATCTATATGGTGAATGATGTGAGATATATATAGATCAAAATAGTTCTAAATATATTTTTTCTTGTAAAGAACACAACATTAGACAAAGTAGATGTCTTCAGCTAATCGAGGTTATGATTTCACAATAAACTACCACCCATGGAAGGAAAATATAGTGGAAGATTATTTGAGTAGAAAGGACCATGGTGTTATAAAAAAATGATAGTTTAAAAGGATACTATGTTCATTTATCTAGTAATTATGGATATGGGAATTATAATGGAAGTTGAAACATCACAACTTTTCCAAATGGTTGTAAAAAACCCTTAATGGAATAGTTAAAAAGTTCTCAGTCTGATGATGAGGATTTGTAAAAGAAAATCAAATCATTGATGGATGGGAGATTGGTCAACATTGTTTCTAAAGATTGGATTATGAAATTTGGGGAGAGATTTTGTGTTCCCTCTATACCTGAGATAAAAAAGTAATTATTGGATGATGATGACAGTTCAAATTACCATATATACCCTGGTAGCACTAATATTTATAGATATTTGAAGGAACACTTTTGGTAGGAAAACCCGAAGAGGGAGATGTTTTATTATGTGTCGAGATGTTTGGTTTTTAAAAAGGTGAAGACTAGAATAAAAAATCCTAAATGAGTCATGAAACCACTTCCTATACCTCTATAGAAACAGGATGATATTACAATGGACTTTATCATGAGACCTTCAACAAATACTATAAGAAATAATGTGATATGGGTTGTTGTTGATCATATTACAAAATCATCATGTTTTCTTTCTATAAGAGAAGATTTACCACTTGAATGTATAGAATGACTATATATTAATGAAGTTGTATGATTTCATGGGTTACCCCTGTTTATTGCTTCTAGTCATGATCCCTATTTTACATCAAAATTCTAGAAATGTCTTTAAAAGGTCCTATATATTGATCTTTGTTTGAGTAAAGCCTTCCACCATCAAACTGATGGACAATCAGAAATGACAATTCAAACCTTAGAAGACATGTTGAGCTCCATCTCACTTTACATTCATGGTATGTGGGATATTTATTTACCTCTAGAATGATATTTCTCTAATAGTATCTTTCATTCAAGTATTTAGATGGCACCATATGAAGTGTTATAAAGAAAGATATGTTTTACACCGAATTATTGGGATGATGTTTATGAATGAAAACTCATCGGCCCAAAACTTGTTGAGGAAATATTGGAAATGGTAAATACTATTTAGACTCCTATCAAAATAGCTCAAAGTAGGCAAAAGATTTATGCTGATAACCAAAGAAATGATTTGTAATTTCAAGTGCGAGATCTTGTTTTCTTGAAGGTATCTCCCTTGAAGGGAGTTATACGATTTAGTAAGAATGGTAAATTAAGTCCCATGTACATTAGAACTTTTAAAATTCATGATTGGATTTGAGTAGTAGCTTAAAATATGGAAATGCCGCCAATTATCTCCAAATTTCATGATGTGTTCCACATATCACTATTAAATAAATATATGCTTGACCTGAAGCATGTACTCAACTACGAACAAATAGAACTGGAACTCAATCTGTCTTACTATGAAGTGTCTGTCAAGATTCTTGACACTAGAGACTAAATGTTGAGAAATCAAACGACTCCTCTGGTAAACGTTATTGGGGAAAACCATAAAATGGAAGAGGCGATGTGGGAACCTCAAGAACCAATGATTAAGAAAACCTGAATATTTTTTTGAGGTGATAATATAGAAATTTGTACGACAAAACTATTTCAAGGAGGGAATAATGTAACACCCCAACCTTCTACAGTATGCATCTTTTTAAATAATTCATTAGCTTGCGATGCATGAAACACCGAGTTTGATCGTACCATGACTAGTCATTAGAAAATAGGTTATGAATATTATTAACCAAATTTTGAATTTATATATTCCATATAATTTTAATATTAATCTCATGTGTTCCTTATACAAGATTTGAGAAGAAATTCAATTTTTCGAATAAAAGTTGTATTTTTTTAAAAATGCAGTTTTATAACCTTTTAATGGGGAACCAATTTAAAATATAATAATTAAAACTTTAAGATATTAAACATTGAAAAATAAACCTCTTATTTAGAATCAGGACATAAATATTTAATCGAGAAAAAACTTTGGTGTTTTTCTGATAACATTTACATTTTAAGGAATAATTAAAATACTGTATTTAAATTTAAAACAAGTTTTTAATATAATATATTTATATTTATATATTATCATTTTAATTAGTTTTAAAGTAAAAATAGATTTTTTAACATTTAATATACTTTAGGTCATTGGTTTTATTTTAACAATAAAATTAGATATAAACACATGCTAATCTTTTGATTTTATCTACTTTTGGAAACATCATTTTCTCTTTTTATAAAAAAATATTAATTTTAAATTAATTATTGTAAATTATATTTATTAAATTTTAAAAAATGGAATACATATTTGTAATCAGTGGGTCCAAATTATGTTAATGGTTTAATTTTGTTTATTAGATATTATGAATAGTGACTTTAGTAATTTTTAATTATCATGGTTAATGGTAAATCTATTAATTAATGGTAAAAATTACATTATAAAATTATTCTAACACCTGTAAAAATCCTATTGATGACTAAATTCTACCCTTATAACCTATTTTAGAAATGTAATCATCTAATGGAACCTTTTCCCCGAATATGACATGAATATTATTAAAATTACTGAATATGAAAAAATGTCACACTCTTGATCGGAATGGCATGCTGACCTTTAATTTTTTATTATTTTTGATAACCCACCTTTCAAGTGGTGAGGTGGAACCCTAACAAGGCCTAAAGGCTTAGATACTATTACATGACACGAAGGTCTTAGAGGGAATCACGCAGACAAGATAAATTGAAGCTGCTCCTCCCCAGCACATGTCATGATATCAGCACTCCACCTTTGAAGGGATTGTCAGATAGCTTTCATGTTAAAATATGCATAGTCCTAGTACTGATGGTAATTCCATACCCTCTCTTTCTTCAAATTCTTCTTATCTCTGCTCTAGTGAATGTGCTTGCCCTGAATCATAATTTGAAGTCGTGTCCCTTGTACTATAACTGGTACATATGCTTAATAATGTGGCCCGAAGGTCTTGGGGTGGACCTAAGGCCTTAAGGTGGCCTGATGGCCTTGAGAAAAAACTATCCCGAAGGCCTTGGGTGGCCCCAAAGCCTTGCATGTCGCGAGGACCAAACCGGTGGCCCAGAGGCCCATACGAAAGAATAGTTCCAGCTACTACATTATTGAACAGTACCTACTACAGTACAACTATAGTACCCAAAAATACGTCTCCACACATATTTAATCTTGGATCTCTTGGATTCACTTTCTATGACCTCACCAACCGGGGTGAGGATCATGTGCAACAAAATGTCACACTGTCATTTCTTAAATGTATAATAATTTTAATAAATCAATCTCTTAGAACGTCAATTATAAATAGTATCTAGAAATATAATATAATTAACTTTATCATATAAATTTTTATATTATTTTTGGATATTAAATAATTACCATTAATGATTTCACAATAATGATGCAGAAATTATTTTATTAATATAAATATTAAACAAATGATATAAATAATATTAAAGTAATTATAATTTGATTTAATTAATTACATAAATTATTTTTATAGATAACATATACATATTAGTGATATATTAGAATTATTGTTTATAAGTTATTATGAAGTTTTTATTTTTTAAAAAATTAATATACTGATTATTATCAAATTTCAAAAAAATGAATCTTTAAAATAAATAATATTTTATTAAATGGTATAAAATTAATAAAAATATCAAGTTTAGAAAACATAATAGGATGGATATAAATATGTTATTAATTATCCAATTTAGGTTCCTTTTTTATTTTATAATAACTATATTAACCCTATAGTATAAAAACACACGTAGACACAACAAGAGTTAAACTATTTAACTAAAGGTTATACCAAAAATATGGTTTCATAAGTGACCTAAAATTAATGAAAACTAATTTTTAGGAGGATTTTGACCCATATTCATATTATCCTCTAAATAAATAACTTTATACATATTTTAAACTGAAAATAAATTTATAATAATTTAATAGTTTTGGCGTTTCCAAAAATGCACCACCCCTCTCTTATAAAAGGGAACCTCTCAATCTCTTTTATTCACACCTCTAAACCACTTTGGCTCAAAAAAACCTTAAATATTTTCCTTATAACATTCCTCACATCATCCTATATACCATAATTAGGTAAAAATTCATCCAAAGTAGTCCTTTTTTGAAAATCCCAAGGAGACACTCATAGAAGTGGATTTTTTTACCAATTCTATTCATTTTATTTTCTTCTTCTACTTCCTCTTCATTTTTTTACCATACCAAAGTAATTAGTCCAATATTATATAAATGATTATATTTTATTATAATTATGTAACAACTATATTACTCCATTTATCGATCATATAAATAAAAATATCACTATATGGGTGTACTTACGACTTATCGTCTCCATCCGTGGCATAATTTATTATTCAAAACTAATTTATTTGGATGGATGTAATGATGAGAATAATGGATTTAAATGATGAATATAAAATTACAATGAATATTTATAATTAATATATCATCCAATTACATACCATCTAACCATTTAGGGAATGATATCGCCACTCGTGTGTATGTACGATCGACCATATCAACGACGTGGTGAGATTCATTCTCCATGTTAACCATTCAAAAATTATAATAAATTTTATATTATGGGTAAAAGTAATTATTATGAGCTTACTATAATTATTTATATAAATAAAATACATCCTATGCCTAAAAAACATTACTTACATGATAAAATAGGAATGCGAAAACGAAGTATTTAACACCCGAAATAATGGTAATATAGAAAGTTTTTAAAAAATTTAAATAAGAGGATAATATATGATATCATAAATATGGATATGGTCCTAGTATAATTTAATAACACGATTTAATTATTATATAAGAGGTTAAATTACATTTTACTAAAGGAATGTTCAAAATATCGGTTAATTTCACAATCTCTTTATTATCCGAGATTGTTTATATGTAAGTATCTACTATGAAATATCTATCATCCATGATTATATTTCATTAAATGTATTTCAAAATATTATCAAAAATTATTTAATTTCATTTTTACCCCTATTTTACTTTTTATAAAACATTTTGAAAGGAATCTTTCCAACATTTTCTAAATGAGTTACTTTATGACCTTTCTTAAAAATAATGGAAAGAATGTTTTTTAACACATATGGAATGAGAAGCTATTTTTTTGTTATTAAACCATAAAATTTTTAATATTTCCTTAAATATTACAAGGATATTTTCATAATAAATTATTTTTTAATAATTGTGCGGCTTCTAAATAATTTCAATTTAATAAGGGATATTTCTCTCAAACCATTTTAATGAATTTATTTTATTGTTTGAACCTATGTAATAATATTTTGGTGTATTTTGTGCTTGATTTAGGTTGATTTATTTTTATAAAATATTCAATATTTTATTAAAGTTTTTATTTCATGTTTAACTTTGGATGTTTTATTTATATACCATTCATGTTTTTTAGTAAAAGTATTAACATTTCATACACTAATTTTAAAATGAATGTTTATGTTATGTTTCACCCTTTTAATATAAGGAATGGAATTTACTTTGTAAGTGATGGGTGGGGCCCTATATATCCCCCAGATTTATCGGTAGGTCTCATAGGACAAACTAGTGTGTTGGAATGGGGCCTTGATGGTATGGTTAGGTATGGTCTTCTCATGAGGCCTTGATGATATGTTATGATGCCTGATAGTATGAATTTTCTTATTATGCGATTAATATTACATGTGCTTATTCAGAATATTCATGTCAAGGTTTGATTGGGATTATTTGATTTATTCTTGTTATATTATTTTGAATATTATTTTTAAGAGGATTTTATTTTTATTTAATATGTTTCCATAAATGTTTATTCATATTTATGATAGTTATGCTATATTGTTTATCCTTACTGAGCATATGACCTCAACACTTTCTTATATTTTATTTTTCCCCTAGATTTGAGGAAGTATATTATGATTAACCAGTAGGGATAGTACTAGGGATATGAGAGTTTTCAAAGTGGTTATTATGTTTTTTTTTCATTTCAATATGTAATGTAAATCTTATGATTGTATCTAGTACTTCCAATGCTAATAAATTGATTATCCCTTAGGGATTTTATTTCTTGTGATCATGAAAAAATAGTAAAATAATGCACCAAATCTGGGAAACTGGTATTAGGGAATTAGATACACAACATGTATGATCCTATGGGATCCTGGGAATGTGGATCTAGAACATGACCTGGACATCAGGGTAGGGTCGCATGGTCTGTTGGGCCAGAGTCATGGTGTTCTATCCTTAACATAAATGAAAACATATCCACTATATAATCTAATGTAACCAGCTAGGGTTCTTTCAAATTATATGATGTATCATCTGATTTTCAAATGCATTAAATCCTATTCTTCACATAGAATCCCTATTTACATTTACCAGTAAAAATATTTTCATTTTACTATAGGAAACAAAATGAAAGCATCTCTAACTGTAAATTATCTGTCTTAGGTGTATGGAAGTTGGAAATATGATCGCCAGGGAAATGCCTTTATACCTCTCATCGTTAATATAGATCCCAAATCCCTGAATCAATCATCTGTATCCTAAAACACAAATTATCCCATCCCTAAAATTCTGGTTTAAAAATCATTCACACAAACAACATGAATCTAGTTGTTTTGTTACCCTCAAACCCTCCCTGAAAATGATGAACCAAAACCCCACTATCCAATGATCAAAAATAAAAATACCAATGGGGATAAATGCACATAAATATAGGTGATATTCATTATTGTCCAATGAGATACTATATAATAATACTAAATGTGGAAATAAGGGTTCAAATCATTACATGAAAAATCTAAAATGGGTTTTACAACCAATTCATATTTAGGCTAATAGAAAGAACAAAATCAGTAGAAAAAACAAAAGAAGACAATTAAACTCATTCATAACCATTAATCAAAGTGTGGAAACCACAAATATTGATCCCTAAATCAATGAATAATCAATCACTGAGGAACAAGAGAATATCATTGTGTTCTTTTTCTGCCTCATTAACTACAACTATTCATTTTTAATCTATTCCCTCAATTTCTAACAGGTATATTTCTTCAAGATTCAAGGATTCTGATGAGTTTCACTATTTTTTTTGGTTTAGGAGAGAGTCTTAGGGAATTTATCAATTTCGTGCATTGGGTTTTCTAGTTTTTTTACATTTCCCAAAATACTCCCAACGGTTCCCTCATCTGTAGCTGCGTACAAATCTACTTTCCAATAGACAACAATCATCGAGGTTTTTAGGCCCAATGATTCTTGGGGACTCGTATTGGTTGAGAGGATGAGAGTTTGATTTCATCTCACCATTTTGGAGGGAATTATTTCCTACTTCGGTACTCTCTTATATAATTAAGATATGTCCATGGATCTCTTCCGAATCTCGATACAGGACCAGTTACCCTAAAAAAATTACTATAGGTTAAATATCATTCTTGTGTAATGGGTTCTGCTCTTATTAGTGGATCCATATATATGTATATGAGGTTCTCTATAATTTTCTAGTAATATTCATCTTCTTATGTGGTTAATCTATATAACCAAGTGATTTTGAAAGTGCTTTCATGCATTGAGGAAGGTAATATTATGAGGAGGAGATTGAGAAATTATGAGGCATCCAACATATCCTGGTTATTGCAGGAATCAAAACCCATGTAGTTTCTTTGACCCATGATGTTTAAATTCATATGAAAATGTTTTATATGGGTGCTCTGGGATGCCGAATATTAAATATTGAATCCCATAGGTATGTTCTATATATATATGATGTATAGAAAGAATCATAGTTGGCATAATTAATTTGGTTAGAGATTATATATTGAGGTTATCCATGTCATTGTAGAGACCCATGGTGTAGATGATATGCTTATTGCAACTCTCTAAACAAACATGATCCATTATCATTGTAAGAAACAATGGATATAAAATGAGCATTCCAATGCTCATGATGTGGGAATTATGTTCTAGGGAAACCCCAAGAAGATTTATCATAGAACATGAGTCTCAGGGAGAGGTCATACGTATCCTGGTTGTGGCAGGAATCAGATTCATCATAGTTAAGTTGATATTGTTCCTCACACACTAAGGTTTCTCAAACAAATGTGTATATTTAAAATGAAAATTTCACGATCATTTAAACTCCCTAAGACCATATGATCCATGATAATTTTTAGAAATAAGGGATAGCAGGTAATCAATTCCATTTCATTGAATAAGGGACTTAAATTTTGGGATTTCCCTTCATGGTCAATATAGAGCTGGAATCTCGAGAGAGGTGTCCTACATATACTGAATATGTTTGGAATTTTAGTCTTTGTAATTACATTTATATTGGGGATTACACACTGAGGATATTTATATGACCTAGAATTCCTATCTAGAGGGTGTTGTATGACCCATTTGAATTTTCCAGAGGACATTGAAGGATCCATATGGATAGTTCTATGCGCCTTTACTTGACTCGACTGGCATTTCGAGGAGGTCTCACATGATCTAGCCAAGGTCCCCTATATTTAATTATTGTAATTGGTTTGAAACGTATGGAAGGTTTCACTAGAGTGAGTTTGACATGGCTTAGAGTATGTCATGTATCTAGGATGACATCCCTATAGGTAATCACATGACCTCGGTGACATGTCTGGAAGGAATTGCAGATCTCTATTGACTTCTCTAGTAGGTATTGTGAGAGTTAAATTTTCAAGACTAGGTTATACTAAAATACTATACATACAATATTTGGTGTCATTATTTTAGTTAAGTGTTGCTTTTGAAAGACATTGCAATGTTCAGGCGATAGGTCTATAGGGTTTCTTAAGACCATTGTGGAATTCTTAATGGGAACGTATGACATTCATTAATATTCCTGAAGGATTTCACTTGTCCCAAATATCAGGCTAAAGAAGAATCATGAGATATGGGTGATGTGTTTTGTTACCATCATGTGTCTCTGGATGACTCACACAAAATGCATGGGGACCAAAAAACACTTCTTTCACTTAAGTATTCTTATTTTATTCTTGGTTCTAGAAATTATATTTTGAATACCTAATGTTTATTCAATATCAGTTTTTCTTGAAACTTTATTGATCTAGGGGATATGTGGTATGTTCTTTGTACACCTTGTTGGTTGACCTTCGTGTGATATATGAATGATCACACAATGTACCTTATGTATCACGCATGATTACTCTTGATGTTTTCTAGTATATTAACTCAACAGAGACTTTCCAGTCCCAAGATCAACCACTGTGAGAAATCACATCCATCCCTTGTTCCTAAGATTCCATAGGAAAAGAGTTGAATCATCTAGAGTCCCCTTTTCATGTTTGGTGGGGAATTTATAGGCATCACCACCGAGGTTGTGCACCGGTCATTGCGGTGTAGCTAGTACAAGTCCAATCTAGATTCAGCAAAGGGATATGGTGCCACACAGCTTCATGAGTCTCTACCATGGACCACTCCGAGGGAAACAATTGACTTTTAGTGACCATGCGTTCTTCTCATCAAAGCCTCCATTATTGGATTATTTCTTATTAATGTAGACTTGTTTGATCTTGAGGATGTTTTTAAGGACCTTCTTATTGTCATATTGACTTGTTGAAGGGACTTCGTTAAATCCAAGTTCCTATTTAAAGGAATTTGTGAGATGCTTGATGACTTGTATGGGGACTTCCACCAGAAAAGGATGGTTTGTTCGGGGGTCTCATGAGACAACACAAAAGACTTCCTTAATGTTTCATGAGCATTTTGCGATCGCGAGAGGTTTCCACATCCTCCCTATTTTATTCCCTTTGTTTTACATGACAATGATTAGGATCCATGAAGGATTTCATGAGTTATTTCAAGGAAAATTACTCTCTCTTTTTATTATATGTCGCATGAACAATAAGGGTCATAGAAGGGTGTACGTGTATTTTGTAGATAATTCGATTTTTATGTCCTTGGGGAGTTTAAGGGAAGTTCATGGTTACCCGAACATGTCTATTTTTTACGTGATAGGAAGATGAAAAGCCAAAGGGACTTCATGAGATGAGGCATACATGTCAACATCGGCTCATTTTTTCTTATTGAATAGAAGGGGAATTTTGAAAGTCCTTCAGTGATCATGAGAAGGTTTTTCCTCCTCCCTTTTTATCTTGTTTTTTTATTTTTCAAAGGGTTTGAGTAGTTCATCATTTTGATCTAATGTTGTCGAGGGTAATTATCCTTATCTCAAGTGATAAGTTGAATGATATTTGAAGCTACTAGAGGTCTTCTCTCTTTGGATATTTTTATATTTATTTTCTAGAAGTTGTGTGGACTTCATCCACTGATTTTCCATTAGTGAGTCACATGATGAATATATGATCTTGCGATGGTGCACATCCTCACTATGGACAACCGATATTTTTTCTTGTGGTGTGTTGCATGATTAGTGATGGAAATTGTGATGGAGTACATGAATATTCAGGGAAACTTTTGGTGATTTCCTTTAATGAACCCCATGATTATTGATGGGTCTCACGACGACATGAAAGCGTTGTAAAGTACAATCACTTTTCTCACCTTTGATGTGTCATATTTTCAAGTTTATATGATTCCATTGTGAAAATAGTGTTTTCATGTCATGGTTATATGCCAATGGGTGCATGGATTTTGTTTCATGATATCACATAAATGTCATATAACTGAATCTCATGACACATGTGTATTGAATATGAATCCTCTTCACATTAAGATACCAATCATGACTTGATGGTTCTAATTCACACATGGATATTTCACATCTGGGGTGTGGAATTCCATTGGATTGGTATGGTGAATCGTGTCATGAATGTTATTTTATACTCATCTTTCACAACACATCAAAATAATTCTTTGAGACTTGATCATATCCAAATGTGGTGTCACTTTCCATCATTATTCACACAACCAGATATGCAGTTTTTTAATCTTCTTATTCAAAGATGTGGGACCATGACATATGATTGGTTATATGCTAACCTGTTAGATTATTGAATAAATGTGCATCCAATATCTTCATGTTGTGGTACATGGTGACAAATCATTTCGTAAGATAGGTTATGCAATGCCTTTTCACTTTGAATGAGGGATCGGGCAGTTCCCACTACCTTTTTCA
This sequence comes from Viscum album, assembly GCA_963277665.1. NCBI lineage: Eukaryota > Viridiplantae > Streptophyta > Magnoliopsida > Santalales > Viscaceae > Viscum > Viscum album. The sequence continues at coordinate 937,568,419 of OY728120.1, read as the reverse complement.
TGATGGGAAACATGAAGGGAGATCATTGAATATCACCTCTTTGAGAGAATGATTATCCAATGTAATTATTGCATATTCTCTATCGTGTATACCTTATATGGGATTTACATACATTGGATTATGAGGAAAGTGATAGATTCTATTTCTCATGCATGTGTGACCCACCTCATTGTTACTATGCATTCCCTTGTGATGTATCCTAATACATTGTAATTTATCTACAATGACCTAGGAGTCGCAATGTGGAAAATATCATGTTATCGTGGTTTGGATAAAGTGTGGTATCAATTCTTGGTGTGATAATAATACTAAAACTCTAACACCATGTAGTTCAATAAGAGATTTCTGACGCTAGCTATCCATCTCCTGATAAGAGAGGCATGTTTATTTCCATGAAAAAGCGTGTAATGCAAAATTATGAGCATCAAAAAATGCCTCCCCTTAAAATTGGACTCGTTCGAAAAGAAAGGAATAAATTTCTATTCTAAATATAATGCACATTTCCAGATATCTAGATAATGATGGATTCCCCCATCATTACACAATCTGTGAATAGATTTTCTGAGCTTTATATGTTTTTGTCTAGTTTTCTTTCATTCATGATCTAAATTAAATCTCATTACTCCAATATATTGAAAATCACTAACACTGTCCATCCTTTTCATATCTTCAAGTAAACATGAATGCCTGGATCTGAATATTTAAATGATAATTGATTCCTTTTGAGAAGTACTCATGAATCTTTCCAACATAAGGCTTTCAACTAATCCCTATTCCAATTATCTTGTGATCACCAGATTTGATAAAGGATTACTTGGATAGGATTTATTTCCTAGAGTAAGAGTTGTCTATCTTTTTTCTGAAGCTGATAGGCTTGGTTATTATAGCCCGATTGTGCTAAGACCACATAATGGGTCTCATAATCTCTTAAAGGGTAAATAATTTAAATTCCCTTTAGTTTATGGTTTTTATATTAGAGCTTATATGGATTTAGTTTGGGTACTTTTATCTCGGACCTTATGTCTCTTTAGTAGAAGGTCATTTAGCTCAGACGTTCTAACACTTTAGGTTAAGGTCTTCCAGCTCATACCATTAGTGTACCATATTTTAAGGTCTTATATATCATACCTTTTGTTTAATTTATTTTAACATATTCTATCTCATACATTTGGTGTCTTGTATTTTATGGTCTTCTAGCTCATACATTTTCTCTAATGTAGTTTAAGGTCTTCTATCTCGGACCATTGATGTACTGTAGTTTAAGGTATTCTAGCTCAGACATTGGGTGTATTTTATTCTAAGTTATTATAGCTGGGAACGTAGTATAATATAGGTAAGAAAGACTAGTGATGACTCAAAACACTATGGGGTGCTGAATTTCACCATTGTACTGCTAGAGATCATGAGGTTTGGAGTTCCTTTCTCGTAATGTGGAGATTCCTTTAACTTGGGGTATAACCCCTTCTTTATCGATACTGTGGAAAAGAAAATTTTATCTCCACTCTTTTCCAAGGGTTATGGAAGATTTATGGAAGGAAATATGGAAGAGTGATAAATACTTGTGATAATAGGCATGCCTTGATAGTTGAAGTGTAGGTGATATAAACCTAAACTCAAATTATTGATCACTATAATGTGGAATGGGGTAGACATGTTAGGTATGCCCCTTAACATTATGTGGTTTCTGGTTTCACCTCGGTGTCATTAGGGATCAAAAGGATTGAATCTCCTTTCTTGTAAGGAGGGGATTCTTTTATTTGGTGGGTCTAATCCCATATTCATTGATATCATGGCTATGAAAATCCGATATTAATTTCTACCCAAGGGTCAGGAACAATATTTGAAGACTCAAACTTCAAGATGATGATGGTGGGTATTTAAGGAAAGTTATTCAGTAAGGGTTCTGGTACCGTAGATAATTTCATCTCTTAATGGGAAGTTAGATATCTATTCCCTTTGGTTTTGGAGTACTAGGAAAGTTCCATCAATGGTTTGAGAATTGATTGTTTCATTCCATCCTTGAGAAAGGGTACACAATCCAGTGATGTTACATCAACGTTGTAGAATCTGCTCATATAGTTTGGTACCAGGACTGTAAATCATCGTCCAAGTACTCAGATTATTACGATGATATGGGAAATCATATCAGGAGTATTTTAGGCACACTGAGGTGTTGAGTTTTTTCAAAATAATTTCAATGCTTATAAGGATTGTAATATCCCATTTTTAGAGTGACACATTTGGTTAATGAACATAGGCACATATTCATGTGCCATAGAAATGCATACATAGTAAAAAAATGGGTCCCTTGAATCCAGATATCTTTTCCATGGCACATGAAAGGTTTGTAGCAACCCAAAGATCTATAAATCATGACGTGTGATTTATGGAAAATGTAAGATCAAGGAAGTGTTCAATAAACCTAAACGTTTCACCATAGCCTAATGAACATATTCTCATTGTGAGGAAGTGTGACCACTCATTGCTCTAACTTTTTCCTCGGATATTGGGTCTAACGAACATAAAATGTTTTTTACTTGGACTTTATAGAAGACCCTATGACCTTTATGCCTTTTATTTTCACCCTAATAAATTTGGACCATTATAGACTAAATTTTAAGGTCGTACTTCTTTTAGAAAAGTGAATGCAGTTAAATGTCTTGAATAATGTGTAAATAATATGATATATGTCACAAAAGAGACCAACTAGGATTCCTAGGGTCATGAGTACCCCAACAACCTTCTGAGACGGCGGTGGAAATGTTGTAAATCATGACTTGAGTTCTTCAGGTCCTAATAAATTATATGGGACAGTCACACTGGGTATGTTCCATAACACCCAAAAATGTACATTTCTGTAATGGTGATATTGGGATCACGAGATGAAGAATACTCTTTATATATTTGTCCTATATGTCACCGATTTATGGGTATAAATCCTTTCTGCATCAATAGCATGGCCAATCGAGATATATCTTTTTTTCTTTTCATGGACAATGAAAGGATTGCGATAACTTGATACATACAGGACATGAATTGTGGTATATGGATTGATGCGACTTTAAAATATGGTAGAATCACCCGGTACTTTGGCTGACTGATGTAAGTATATCTTGTGGTCCATTTAAAGCTAATGAGAAGTATAATATGGTCTGTGTAGTTTATCATCTTCCAGGGAGGATGTTTATCATGTAGTTTTAATGTAATGCGACCAGGAAATATTCTATATCATATAATGACATGTGGAAAGGATGTATTCCCATGCAGTTTACTATCATGTAGAAATGACTTGTTTTTTTTCCAGGTTTAATGTCATGTGACCAAGACATTTGCCTTGTGGTTTACCATTATGCGGTAATGGCGTACTTCAAAAAGTTTATCATCATGTGATAAGGATGTAGGAACTGATGTGAATAGATGGAAATGTTTCAGTTGGGCCCAAGTGTGAATGTTTTGGTATCACTATGTATATAAAGAAAATTACATTCAAACCACACAATGTTCTTGATATCCATTTTTTTTAATGTCATGTAGTGAGGATATTTTTACCCAGACCAAAAATGATGGAATCATGACTGGGCCCATGAATGGAATTATGGGTGTCACTAAATATCCAGTGGTGATCGGAATTAATATCTATGTAGTTATTAAATAAGAAACTCTCCATTCAATGGTCCGATCCGTATGGATAGGGTGGAATTTTTTCAACAGATTATTGTAATTAGGCCTAGGAATAGAGGTCTAGGTGTCACTATGTGTCCAATAATGATATGAATCAAGACACACATAGTTCATTAACGTTTTGTTCATGTTATCATCATGCTCAACGGATGAATATCGACTGACGTGAAAAGTAGTAATATTGCAGCTAATGTCAATTATGGATGTTCGGGCATCACTATGTATCTCATGAAATATGAGAATCATGCCATAAATATTTCTTGAATTACAAATCATTTTAACATCGTGTGGTGAGAATGGAGGCAAAACGATGTGAATTAATGAGAATATTGAGGTTGGGCCCAAGGGCGGAAGTCCAGGAATCACTACATATCTAATGAGAATGAGAATCAAACCACATGTAGTTCTGAGGATCCATGAAATTTAATGTCTTATGGTGAGGAATGATGGTATTCATTTTAAGGTTTAGTATTTAGGACCTAGACATGCCTGTCGAAGCTGATACACCTTGTTCATATAGGGAACCCCCTACCGAAATTCCTAATCCCATGTGACCTATGATTGTTGTGAGAAACAAGGAATATAAAGGGTCTCATGCATAGGAATTTATGAGTAGGCAATGTGAATTATCATCATGTTGTGGTTATACCACGATATATGATCAAGGAATCCCTACGTATCTCATTGAAAATGAGAATAAATCCATATATAGTTCAAGAGAGCCATTCAGTTTACCATCATGTTCTAAGGACATGGGTCACTCATCATGAATGGAGATGGAAATTATAGATCTTTGCATTTTTATGCCATGCAGTATGGACATTGGGTCACCCTTCGTTAAGGGTGTAGTTTCGGATCCCTACAGTTTTGCATCATGTGGTAAGGAAATTGGAACACCCATCATGAATTGAATGTAATCCTATAGCTAGCCCCAATAATAGGGATTTTTTCATCACTATATATCCTATGAGAGTAGGAATAAAGACATGCATAGTTTCAAGAAACCATACAGTTAATATCATGTGGCCATGATGATCTCCGTATAATTTAACATCATGTGGTTAGGATATTCTTTGTACAATTTATCATCAGGTGGTCAAGAAATTCTATGAACAATTTAACATCATGTGGTCAAGAAAATCATCATCTAGTTTAATATAATTTGGTCAAAAAATCTATGTTTAGTTTAACATATTGTGTTCTGGGAAAATTATGGGGACTATTCTGATGTGTATTCCCTTGCCGATGATAGCTTATTCAAATTATATCATGATAAATATCACATTGGTGAGTAGTGTGACATGCTTTCTATCCATTGTATCCATTAAATATGATGCATTTGGATAAAAATTATAAACCACAATGGGTCCTTCCAAATTTGGTTCCAAATTAGGTGGCTTCATTCTTGGTATCGTCAGGGTTCTGAGATCTAGCACTAGTTCTCTATAGAGAAATTAATGAAGGTTATCCTTTTCATTAAATCCTTGTGTCATCCCATTCTGATGTACCTCTAGGTTGTACAATGTGAGAAATGTGTTTTCTTATTGTTGTTCCAATTCATCCAGTTGCTTTTGTGATTTTTCATATTCTGAGAGAAACATGATTATGTCTATTTGGAGTGATGGAAATTGGACTTTGATCGTATAGTGATTCAGTGTTCATTTCCACCCTTACAGTACTATTTAAAGTAGTTTTGTAATTCATATTCCAAATATAATAATAAATTAAAATTCATGTTTGAGTAAATGAATTAATGTTTTCCTAGAAACTTTTTCAAAACCCAATGGATGTAAATTCTTCTCCCATTCACCATAAATTATTTATTTTTGATTGTTTTTAATTTCTTTTTTAGGTAAAAATATGGGTACACCTATCTTGTTTTCAAAAATGTAAAGTGTTTCCATTCTCTTACCTATAAAAGGACACCACCTATACCCACATCCTCACAAATATAAAGCCCAGTGGATCACCCAAAATATACTCAAATAATATCCAAAATTTTCTCACTTCCTCCAAGAATCCATCCCTTCGGTAGAAGGTAACTTAAGGAAGGCTTTTCACACAAACCAAAAGGAGGTACACGATTAAGAGGTACCTTACTTGCAAGATCATTTCCTATATTTTCCTTCTCCACCACCTCCACTCTTATATTCCATTTTTGTATTAATTTTTTTTTCTTCAATATAAAAGTATTTTTTATGCTACGGGTTAGACCTACACTTATACAGACCTCCATCTAGTTGATATCAAACATACTGTTTATGTGTTTGGTGAACTAACACCTCACTAAACGATGATCGTTCATTTATACTTTACCACATATCATTGTGGGAATTATGATTCAAAATTTATTTATATATTTCAAATATTATATTTATTATTTATTTATTCATATGTATTCCTTTTACAACAAACATATTTTTACTTTCCATTTACTGTAATTATGATAATTTCGTTTGAGAATGTGAGGAATATCACCCCTTCAAAGAGATGTGATTCATTCAAAAACTATGTTGAATGTATTAAGGATGGGTTTAGTGAACATTTATGATACATATAACCTTATAATTTTAATGCAATTATATTATATACATATATACTTCTTTCATTTTCTTTCATTCTTAACATACGAAAATTAAAACGGAAAAAGCATTCATGCGTACGTACGATATACCGTCTTCATTAACGATGTACTCCATTTCGTAATTATTTATGTTATAAATTATTATAATATGAATATACTATATATGAATGATATTTATATCTTTATTTACATTCTATAATCAAGATATAATTATAAGTACCAATGATATAACAAATTAAAACACATGCAAAAAAAAATCGAATATTACCCAAACTGAAACCTTACCATATAATTGTTAATAAGTGGGTAATATATGGTCATAATAAAACCATATATGGTATTATTTATAAGAATATTATTATTTATAATATTTATTATAAAATTATATTTATTATATAGGAATATTGTATGAGTATGAAGAGAGTCAAGATACGAGGTAAGGGGATTTCATCTCACTTTTTATTCCCGAGAGATACATTCTATGTTCACCACTCATTCCTTTTTTGTGATGTATATACTCGCCATGATTGTATTATATGTATCTAGTACCTAAATTTATGGGTATTAAAATATAAATTTCATAACCTTTCATTCACAGGGATTATAATTCAAAAGTTACCAAATTGGAAAAAGGTTTTGTCTCAATTTTTCTTCTTTGAGACTCACATTTTTTCATGCACCTAAACTATTATTTGTTGGGTATATAGTTCCATTTTACTTGTAATATCATGAATATTATTATTTTCATTTTATTTTATGATTCGTGTAATCTCATTTTCTTACTTGGAGAGTATGATCCTAAGTCATCATGTTATAAGACTTTATTGAGACAATCTCATAGCTTTTTAAGAATATTTATATTTATTCTTCCATTGATGAAATATTTTTATCCATGTCTCACAAAAAATCATGAGTTTTATAATTCATGGTTTATTCATGATGTCCTCATTTACTAGTGATAATTTTACACTCTTTTTAACATAAGATAATTTTTTATGTATAATCTGACTATCTCTCTCTCTCTTTGGTCAGAATTTTATTGTATTCATTAACCCATGTGGCCAAAAATGTTTTCAAAAATGTTTTCTAAAAAACCTAGAAGATAGTATTCATTCTAAATTGATTTTTGAAATGTTTTATTATTTTCAAAACTTCTATTATAATTTTTCAATGCTATTTTCGAAGAAAATATTTTCCAAAGATTTTATGTTAAAAAATAATTTTTCAAATAAGAAATGTTATTTTCCTCAAGAAATGTTTTTAAAGATATTTCAAAATTATTACCCATATAAGATAATATCCATTGGTCTTAATCATGCCTCTTATGGGGAAATTATTAAATTCTCTCATTCATATTCTTTTTCTTAATGTAATATGTTTGATGACCTGATGTTAATGGAACCTGTTTCTATTTCACGTGTTGTATTCTTTTGAAACCCAATTCTTTTTAGAGGATATGTTTAGGATGAAATTATTATGAAACCTATCTATTTCAAACTTCTATGTTATGATTACATGTTTATAATACCCATTTCATTTCATGGGTTTTGATATGAATATTTATGATCTTCTGGAACTTGTTGGAATGATTTCACTATGATATGGGTGGGACATATATCACCCTCTAATGAATTGTGTAAAGATGTATATCTCATAAGATATACTAATATGGCCTTGAGAATGAACATTGACTATTCTGATTTCCATTAAAGTAAACCATGACTACCAAGATGGAATAATGAGTGAAATCATGCTACTAATAGGGCTATGGTAGTGAACCATGACTACCAAGATGGTGTGGGGAGTGAACCCATACTTCTAAGATGGTCTTGGTAGCGATGCCTTGGATACTATGTAAATCCTATTATATGCTTATGTTTTTTCAAAAAATCCACATATTATTATTATGTTATGATTTCACGGATTATGCTCTTTATTTCATTATGATTAATTTCTTATGAACTACCAATATTTATGCCATGAATCCTATAATGTTCATTGATATGTTGGGTATGAAATTCATTTTTCGTAATCACATTCTCATACCATTATACTAATGTTTATTCTTATATGTATCCCTTGTTTACCCTTAATCAGCATATGATCTCACCCATTTTTATATTTCTTTTCCCCCAGGTCATGATGATATGTATTATGTTTTAGTTGTCTAAGAAGGGTTCCTTTCAGGGAGAACCTAGCGTGAGATATTTTATCCCATTCATATAATAGTGTTTATGTTTCCAAGTTTCCAAATGTTCTAGACCAATTAGGTTCTTTGGGTGTATGTTTGTATAATGTTTAAGTATTCCACAAAAGTTTCGTAATGTTTATGTTTAAAAATCAAGTGTCGTTATAATTGGTATCAGAGAAAAGGTATAATATACCTTTGGAATATATGATGAGAATACCTTATAGGGAACCCTAAGGACATTTATGATGATAATTATAGGGATAAGGAAAAGTAAACAAAAATGTCCTAAAAGTTTGGTGATGGATAGAGTGGGTGGTTTCACAGAAACACATCCATACCTAGATAATATAAGTGGAAGTAGAGCTGGAATAGATATACCTAGGGGTAACAAATATAACATGTTGTTCTGGGCCTAACTCAGGGTAATCTAGTACATGACAACATGCCTTACTACACACTGGGTTTGACACTTCCAGGGGATATTCTTTGGGAATTCACAGACTCTTCATGAACCATTATAAAGGATTTAAATTTAATTTAGATATGAATAACCTTGGATAAACCTAAGGTTTCAGATATTAAGGAAGGATTCATATGTTATACATCTTATAAGTGATTTTTCATAAATATATGGTTCCTCGATATGATAAATATTTATTACTCTAGGCTTTTGGTTTTAGTTAATTTTTGGAACGTGAAGGAACTTCATAAATGTTGATTGTGATGGATTAAGCAACAAGTTTCCTCCTAAGAAACTGAATGCTATGGGAGGTGGAATTAAAAACTCATTATTATTCCCACACAAACTTCTCATGTTATGAATCATAGTGGACATCTGAATGAGAAAAGGTGGGATTTCCATTCTATGGAGTCTTTCATGAGGAAACACCTACCTTATTTTAGAGGGTCTACTGATCCACTTGTTGTTGAAAAAAGGATCAGTACTACTAAAAAATAATCTTCCTTATTTAGTGTTTATAGAATTAGAAAATCATTATAGATGTTTATTTGTTAGAAGGATAAGTAGATCAATGGTGGAATCTAATCAAGAATACAAGGTAGAAAGATTAGATTCAATCCATGGAATGGAATAAGTTTATGAACTTCCTTTTCTATAAGTACTTTCCTCTAATTATTTTCACCAAGATAGAGAAAGAGTTCCTTGAGTTGAATCACAAGGATGATGAATCTATTAGTACCAATGAGGATAATTCCATGATACTTGTGAGGTATGATTCATGAATTATCATCCAACAAGAATGTAAAGTTGATAGGTTTTTCAGTGCCTTAAATCCCAGTCTCTGAATGGAATTTCCCATAGGATACATTAGAATCTAAGAATATATTGTTAGTGGTGAAATCAAGGATTAAATAGAGATTGGAGTCACATATCAATCCGATGGTTTTGAAAATAAGATGAAGATAGAGTTTAAGGGAAAATATAAAAAACATGATGAAAAAGAGATGATATTCCCTCTATGATATAAGGGTGGGAAGAAGCATAGTTAAAATTACCTAAAGGTGACTAATAAATTTTTTATGTTCTGAAAGGATGGTCACCCTAAAATTGATTACAGAATTGATGGGAAAACATTAGCTCAAAATTCTAATGGAGAAAATGTTATACATAATGCCCCTACCACAATTCAATGATACAGGTGTTAGGAGAATGGGAAATATGGAAACTACTACCCAAACCCAAGGGTTATAGATGATGATGGACGTTAAGTAACTATTTAAGCTGAGGCATAAGGGGAAATCTCATAAAATCACTCTTTCTGATGAGGGAAGCGATAATGATGTGACAAAAAGTAAACTTACTATCCACTATAGAACTACTAATGTCATATTTGATTTTGGATCCACCAAATATTTCACATCTAAAGAATTTTATAAGTGTGTCTAGATTCTTATAAAAAATTTAGATATAGAATTATTAGTGAAACCCCTTAATTTTACAATGATTTCATATCATTTCTAGGATTCCTCTCTGATTGATGTTTGTGAATAAATGATTCCTGTAAATATTTCCATTCTTTCTCTGGTTTAATTTTATGTCATAGTAGACATGGATTATCTTTCTATGCATAAATCACCCATCAATTATCAATAAAGGAAAGTTACTTTTGATATTTAAAATCGTTCCTATGATCATCCATCAATGTGATGATAAACACGGACATCTTGTGGATAGTACATCTAGTGTATGGGTCTTAATTACCATTCAAATTGGTATTTTTAATCTCAAGTGGTTAGGGATAAATTGATATCAATGATATTCCTGTTGATAGGGATTTTGTGTATTTCTTTCTAGAAGAGTTACCTAGAATTACATCAAAATGAAAAGTTAATTTCTCAAGGGAACCCATGCCTGGTTTCAGTTCAATTTCAATGAATCCTTATATAATAGCCCAGATTTTGTTGTAATAATTGAATAAGAAACTCCAAAAAACCATTATAAGGGATTCATTCAACAATGTGTGTCACCTTGGGTTGCAACAATTTTTTTTGTGAAAAAATTAGATGGATCAATGCGACCCTGTATTGATTATCAAGTGTTGAACAAGATCACAATCAAGAACAAGTATCTTATTCCCCATATTGATGATTTGTTTGATCAAATATGTAGAGATCAATACTTTTCTAAGATTGAACTTCATTCTGGATATAATTTATTGAAGGTCAACAATTAGGATATAACCAATATTGTGTTTAATACAGGGTATGGACACTATGAATATATAATTAATCATTTTTGTCTTACTAATGCCTTTATTATCATAATGGAATTTATTAATAGAGTATTTAGAGACTAAATTGACATGTTTGTGGTAGTATTTACAGATGTTATTCATATATATTCAAAGAGAAAAGAAGATCCTGAAGATCAATTGAGAATTGTACAAAGGACACTAAGGAAGGAGAATATTTATGAAAAAATTTAAAAAATGAGAATTTTGGATACAAAAGGATTCATTTTTCAGTCATATATTCTCAAGATATGGTATAATAAGATATCCATCAATGACAGAGTCTGTTGAATGCTACCCTAGATTATCCACGGTGACTGAGATCCGTAGCTTTCTTGGTTTAGCTACATATTATCAATGGTTTTTGGAGAATTACTCATGACTAAAAAATCACTTTACCATGTTAACGTGGAAGGATGTCAAGTTCCTTTGGATAGGTTATTGTGTTGAAAATTTCAAGTAATTGAAGAAATTTTTGGTCGAAAAATTCATTCCTACATTATCCTTTAGTGGAGAAGGGTTTATAATCAATAGTGATGCAGAAAATAAGGGATTGGGAAGTATTCTTATACATAATAACATGGTTATAGATATTTACTTTTGGTAGTAGAAGATTCATCAGAAAATTACCCAACTCATCACTTGGAGTTAGAAGTAGTAATTTTTTCATTAATGATATGGAGGAATTATCATTATGGAGAAAAGTGTGATATATATAATGATATTAAAATAATAAAATATATATTCAAATATAAGGATTTGAACATGAACTAGAGAAGATGGTTAGAGTTGATAATAGATTATGGTAGCTCAGTACATTACCACTCTAGGAAAGCTAACACAGTGTCCAATGATTTGAGTTGAAGGAATCATTCTATCTTATCCATGTTGAGGATAAAAAAAGTTCCACTATTTCTGGATTTACAAAGGATGGATCTTGAAGTCATAATGGGAGGGGGAACTTTGTATCTTTCTGAAATAAATGTTCAAACCTATATCCAAGTAACGATTAAAAAGGTGAAATAAGAAAATGAAGAGTTGTGAAAGAAAGTGAAAATATTTCCTGAGTTTAACCTTGATTAGTGTCGAGTGATATGGATCAATAAAAGTGTATTTGTTTCTTCCATACCATATTTGAAGAAGGTGTTGTTAGAGGAATATTATAGTTATTCATTATCTATTCATCATGTAATTATGAAGATATATAGAGACATGAAATAATACATTAGGTGGGATGGTCTGAAGAGACATATCGCGGTGTTTGTATCTCAGTGTTCGGTATGCCAGTAAGTTAAGTCTAAAATAAAAAAGACTAAAGGTATAATGCATACATTACCCATTCCATAATAAAAATTGGAGGAAAACACTATGGATTTTGTCGTTAGACATCCCAAAATATCTAAAGGGTTTAATTCCATATGGGCGGTAGTATATCACCTTAATAATTCAACACAATTAATTGATATCAGAGAATATTTCCCTTTCGATCAGCCTGCCAGTATATACCTTAAGTAAGTGGAAAGGTTGTATGGAGTACCACATTATATTTTATCAGATCAGGAATTGAGGTTTTCCTTAAAATTCTGGAGATGTCTTCTATAAGAACTTGATACAAAAATAAGTTTCATAAATTTTTATTATCCTTAGATAGATGGTAAGTTTGAAATAACAATTCGAACCCTAGAGGATATGTTGAGATCTTGTTCATTATATTTCAATGGTGGTTGGGATCATCACCTAACTATAGTTTAGTATTCTTACAAAAATAGATTTCAATAAAACATTCATATGGAATCGTATGAAGCCCTCTATGGGAAGAAATATAGTTCTCGAACTTGTTGTGATGAGGTTAAAGAAATATAGTTATTTGGACTTGAGATAACTGAAGAAATGGACAAGAAGGTTAAAACCATTCAGAAGAATATCAAGGCAGCTCAACTTAAGAAGAAAAGTAATTATGATAACTATTGGAATGATCTAGAATTTGATGATGGTGAAAAGGTGTTTCTATAAATCTCAGCCTAAAATAAATTTAGGAGATTCAGGAAGAAATAAAAACAAATCCCAAGGTATATTGGCCCCTTTAATATTCTTGATCATATCGGGACAATATCCTATCACATAGATCTTCCTACAAATATATCTCAAGTCCATGATGTGTTCTATATATCTCTCTTAAGGAATGAAATACCTGACAATTCACACATACTGAACTCAGAGGTCATACTGTAGAAGCGTGATCTTTCTTATGTGGAACAACCTGTTGAAATTATGAACCAATCAGTGAATGTTCTACAAAACAAGACCATTCAAAAGGAATTTTTTTTGGAGAAATAACCAATTAGAAAACACTATGTGGGAATTTTAGGATATTATGAAGCTGGATTATATTCATTTGTTTTTTCCCAAGTGATTAATTTTGAGAGAGAAAATTATTTTAAGGGGGGTAGAATGTGACACTCGGAGTTTTTAAGGACGTTTTTTAAATAAATTAAATTTTCATTTTCATATTATATTGAACTAAGTCAAACATTCCTTTCACATTGAACCTACATTTCATAATTTACATGAAACATTTATTTGGCATATGATACACTTAACACTAAGTTGGTATATGTTACACACCGCACTATTTTTTGTACAAAACATCATTTTATTATTATAATTATTTAAATGAGATAATTATAACCTCGTCGTTAAAAATAGTTATGTGAATAGTAATAAATAATATTAAAATATAGTTTATAAGTATTTTATATAAATAAAAAAATTTATAATAAATGATATGATTTTGGGAAAAGTCCTTCCATGTTTAAAAATAACATTTTCTCGAATGAACCACTCTTAATGTCCCTATGTTTAATATAATAAAATTAATTTTAGAGACATCTATTAATTAAATATTATAATATAAACATCAATTTTTAATTTATAATGTCATAATTATCATAGTGTGAATTTGAGGAATTTTTTGAAAAACATCATTTTTTGATGAATAGTGAAGATTACGAAATTTTAATTCAAACCCAATTTTTAATTTAAATTTTCTATAATGATAAATTATATTTTTAAATGGTATAATAGATTTTTCAGATAATTTTTTTTATCAATTAATCAAATTTTGGTCATTATAACCAATTTCACATTGAAATTGGATATAAAAACATAGCAAACTTTCGATCATTTTTACATTAAAACCCGGCATTGTCAACCCAACTGCGAGATTAATTTTAATTTAATTTTTCGAAATTATCTGATTATAATTTGAAAATTTTGAATCCATATTTGGAATCATAAACATTTATAAGTTCTAATATTTTAAAAGTGGTTTTTTACTGAAAATATTAGTGAAAGTGACTAAAATTAATTACATTAGTAAATAGAAAAATTAGGTTACTAAAGCACTAAACCATAAAAAGAAGACCCAAAATGAACTTAAATATTGTCCAAAACCAATAATATATTCATTATTCATCCATTAAACTTCCATTACTAATTTTTTTTATTTTTTTAAACTTTTTTTAGTTAAAAACATGGGTGCAATTAACTTATTTTAAAAAATGTCAACTGTGTCATTTCACTTCCCTATAAAAGGATACCACATATACCCACTTACTCACATGTATAAATACCATTAAATCACCCAAAATCATCTAAAATAATCCCACAACATCCTGAACTTCCTTTTATAAGTCTTCCCTTGGGTATAAGGAAAATCTAGAAATCCTTTTGGCACAAACCAAAAGGAGTTACCCGATTAAGAGGTAACGTCTTCACTCAATCTCCTTTCCTTTATTTTTCTTCTCCACAAATGCACTATATTTATTAAATTTTTATACGAAAAAATTTTATCCAAAATATACTAGGATGTTTTATGCTATTTTTTCCACCAAAACATACACACACCTCCATTTAATTGATATTGAACATACTATTTATATGTATGGTGAACTACTGTCTCACGCACATGAGCCTTAGCCCAATTGGAAAGGACTCCTTAAGTGCATCAAGGAGACCTGGGATCAAGTCGAAGAGGAGGCTAATTTCTAGGTACTGTAGCAGTATTGTAGCAGGTATTGTAGCAGGAACTATATAGATCTGTAGCTGGTACTGTAGTAGGCACTATTTGGTACTATAACTGCTGGGAATATTCCCCCGTTTGGGACTTCATGCCACCGATTAGGTCCCCGAGTCCATTAAGGCCTTCGGGCCACCTAGGCCTTTGGGCCAGTAAGGCCTTAGGGAGACCTCAAGGCCTTCAAGACACCTTAAGTGAAGATGCAAACCAGAAAAACTACAAAGGAACAAACTTTAGAAGGAGGAGAAGCATGGAGGTTTCCCCATAGCAGATGCTAATTATATTTCAATAATGAGAGGGTATGACACCTGACATCGGTACAAGACTGTTCATGCATGGGAATTCCTAGTCGAACATCCATGCGAATGTTGAGATCTGATTTCATGATGAAGATGCCGAGAGGAGTAGTTCCTAGTAGTTAGTATGGGTTGTATGTAATGTTCGAATACTATAGGTAATGAATTCATCTAAGGCCTACAAGACATGTAATAAATTCTCCTACTGGAATTTTAAGGGTTCCACCTCACCCCTTGAAAGGTGTATTACCAAAAATCAATAAAAAATAATGGCCTTCGGGCCATTGGAGTAACTACTACCTCACTAAATTATAATTGTTCATCTATCCTTTACCTACTCTCACAGTGGACATTATGATAAAAAATCCCTTTATATATGTCAAATATTATATTTATTAATTATTTATGCTTCTATATTCCATTTAAAAATCACACCTATTTACTTTACATTTGGTGTAGTTTTGATAACTTCATTTGAGGAAGTGTGGACTACTGCCCCATCAAAGCGATGTCATTTATTCACAGACTACAAAGAATGTATTATAGATGGTTTTAGTGAAATTAAATGATATATAAAATATTATAATGATAATTTAATTATATTATATACATTTACAGATTTATTTCATTTTCTTTCTTCCAATACAATAAGTAAAGTAGAAACAAAATTCATGTGTACGTACGAATTACCATCTCCATGAACCATGTATTCAATTACAATATTATTTATGCTATAGATTATTATAATATAAATATTTCATATGAAATATATTTATATCATTATTTATATTATGTAATAATTATATACGTATAAGGACCAATGATATAAAAAAGTAAGACACATGCGAAGAACAATGCAAATATTACCTAAAGTGAAACCTTAACATAGTATTGTTAACAAGAAAGTAATATAAGGTCATAATCAAACCATATATTGTTTTATTTATAATAATATTATTTTGGAAAATATTTATAACGAAATTATAATTATTATACTATAATCTTATATGAGTTTGAAGAGAGTTAAGACACAAGGTAAGAAGATTTCATCGCACTTTTTATTCCCAGGAGATATATTCTATGTTCACCACTCTATACTTTTGTGTGTTGTATGTACTGAACATGATTGTGTTCTATGTATCTTATACCCAAATTTATGGTTATTAAAATATACATTTTATGAACGTTCATTCATTGGGTTTAATTTTCAAAAGTTACCAAATTGGTAAAAATGGTTTGTCTCAATTTTCCTTCATTGAGACTCATTTTCTGTTATACACCTAGAAACATTTTCAAGGTGTATATACTTAAATTTACATGTTATATCATGATTATCATTATATTAATTTTATTTTATGATTCATTTAATATATTTTTCTTACATGTATAATATTATCCCATGTTACCATGTTATAAGAGTTTATTGAGACAATGTCATCGATTTTTTAGATTGTTTATGTTTATACTCCCCTTGATGAAATATAATGATCCATAACTAAAGAATACTCACGAGTTTCATTATAATCTATTTATTCAAGATATCCTAATGCGTTAATATCACTTTTTCCACTCTTCGGTACTTAATATAATTTTTTAAGTAAAATATGACAGTCTCTCTCTTCATTTAGACTCCAATTGTTTTCAAAAACCAATGTTCTCAAACATTTTTTCAAAAAAGTTTTCAAAATGATACTTGAAGTTAATTTTCAAGGATAATTGATTATAATTTTCATAACTATTTTCAGTGAATCAATTATATATTTTCAAATATATTTAAAAAAATTCAAAAAAATTTTGTTATAAAAATCATTTTTCAATGAAAAATGATATTTTCCTTCATAAATGTTTTTAATGATATGTCAAAATTATTTCCCCTCTGAGATAACATCCATTGGTGCTACTAATTCCTTTTTGGAGAAATTATTAAATGTTTCCATTAATATACATTCTCTAAATGTATTATGTTTGATGGCATGATGTTTGTGAAACATGTTTCTCTTTCACATGTTGTATGATTTTGAAAACCACCTCTTTCCATGGGTTATGTTTATGATGAAATGATTATGAAACATGTCATTTTCCACAGGTTGTGATATGATTACATTTTTATAATACTTATTTCATTTCTTGGGTTATGATATAAATATTTATCATTTTGTGGAACATGTTTTAATTATTCCACTATGAGATGGGTGGGACCTATATCTCTGTCCAATGCCTTGCGTAAAGATTTATATCTCTTACGATAGACTGAGATGGTCTTGGGAATGAACCTTGACTACTAAGATGGACATGGAAGTGAAATGTGACTATCGATATGTTATGAGGAGTAAACTCCTGTTACTAAGATAGCATTGGGAGTGCAACATGACTACTAAGATGGTATGGGGAGTGAACCCATAATACCAATATGTTTTGGAAATGATTCCTTAGATACTATAGAAATCATATTATATGATTATGTGTTTTCTATAATTCCATGTTTTATTCCTATGTTATGCTTTTCTGCCTTATGCTATTTATTTCATTACAGTTCAATTCTTATGAACAGCCAATATATATTCTATGATTCTTATTATGATCATTGATATGCAGGGCATGATTTTTTATTTTTAAGGTCATGTTCTCATAACCTTATACTCATGTTTATGCTTACATGTCTCCATTTTTCCCCTATTTAGCATCTATGATCACCCCCTTTTAAATTTCATTTCTCATAGGTTATGACGATATTTATTCTATTAGAGGTGTTTTAGAAGGGTGTTAGTCAATAAAAACATAGTGGGAGATGTTTTAGCTCATTCATATACCAATGTTTATGTTTCCATGTTTCCAAAGTCACAAGACCAATTACGGTATTGGGGCATCAGTTTGTATAATTTTGAAGTATTCCACAATTGTTATGTGATGTTAATGTTTTAATAGAGTGGATCATTATAGGTGTATTAAGTACCACTTGATACTTTTAGAAGAATTTTAACATTAGTTATCCCATTGGTAGGCGATTGTGTTCTTCATTAGCCTAGTGAAGGGGATAGATTTTCTAGACAAATTGCTTACGAAACCCCGAATGTAGGTCAGGTTCCCTTGGATTATCCTTAGTTTTTTTTAGATTTTAGGTGGGTGAAACTGCTAATATAAACCTTTCCTTTTTTAAGTCAACCACAATGATGTGGTGGAATATAACAATGCCAAGGAACTTTCCTGATGTTACCCTAAAAAGCCACTTTAACAGATTCATCTTTAGACTCTGATATCACATCTTGTCAAAAATTGTTGGGAAATATATGAAGTGATCACATTGATGATAGGATTTAGCATCCATGTCATAGATATAACACTCAACTATCCTTCAAAAAATAGATTAATGAAATGATCCATGTAACGGTTATATGTTGTGATAGAATTTATTTATCCGAATGGAATGACAAGATAGTAGAAGATCCATTGAAGTTCTCAGAAGGAGGTAGCTTCTTCAAATTTAGGGTCCATTTTGATCTGATTATATGCCCGGTACCCATCCATGAAGGAATGGTCCTGGAATCCAACAGTTTCAGCAATCAAGAGGTCTATGATCATCAATGGGAAATTGTATTTCTGGAAATACCAATTAAGGTCTCTGAAATCAATGCAGACTATAATCTGCCTGTTCTTTTTTATGATGGGGTTGACGTTGGAAATCAATATTATGTATTTCACTTCTAATAAAAAAAATTCTTTGATAAAATCCTCAAATTCTACCTCTATATTGGTGTCATTAGATGGGATTATCCTCTAGACTGCCTGTTTGAAGCCTCGATGCTCATCGAGCAGTCCAAGATTGTGCGAAGCCACATCTGGATTCAGTTCAGGCATTTTTATGTAGTTCCCAGGAACACATATTGATGCTTCCTCAAAAATGCTATGTAAATCACTTTCTCTTTTAGGGGAATGGATGCAATAATCATAGTAGTCCATAGGTCTTATTCTGTTCCCAGATTTACTTGTCTAATCTCATATATAGTGGTGGATATGACTTCCTCTAATGTTGGAGGGGTGTTTCTAACGTTATCCTCATACTCTTCCAATTTTTAGTATGTGGGGACATTTTTAGGTGGAGATAGAGATTTTGGGGCTTCTCCTTCACTATTGGGGTGAGGGGGGATATTAGAAGAGACATCATCATCCCACGCTATCTGATCCATTTCAACGAGATGTTAGAGAGAATTGTTTTTGACATTGTTGTTGAGGACATGAGGGGCTTGTATCTCTTGGATTGGATCTTCTACATAGACCGTGTTTAGGGGGAGCACATAATCATCTCCAAGAATACTCCATAGGTTCAAAGGGGTGGTCCCTAATCCATTGGTAGTTGTATCTTGTATATCATCTTCCGCCAATGGTTGTTTACCTCTTTTTTTAGAAATATTCTTTAGCATATGTCGTTCTATATATTTCTAAGGGGGGATTTTCACTATATAGTATTCTGAACATTACATTGATTGGGTACTTCATACATTTATGGAAGGTTTATGGTACCACCAAGTGGCTACAGAGCCAGGGCCTTCCGAGTAGGACATTATATATATTGTCTTTTTCGATAACCATGAACATTGTGTCAGATGTGAGTTACCAAAATTGAGGTTTGATTTTGATCTTCTCGAGATATCTTTTATGATTTTTATCATACCCATGAATGGTTATGTTTGTTGGGGATAAATATCATTCCCAATATCCCAAATTTCAGAGAGTTCAAACTAGGATGAGATTAGTACGAGGTCTATTATCAATGATCTAGCTTTGGAAATTGATATTATTGAGTTATCTTGAAATTTATAAGGGAACTATGTTCCCTTGGATGGTGTCTTCCTGATTTAAATTGGTGTATGAGTTGATGACATGACATTCTAAGGACATAGTGTCCACTCCATAGACCTTAGTTGTAGCGACTTCTATTTTTAATTCTTCTGGGATCCAGAGGGCTTCATCAATAGTCTAACTAAGTTCTTTTGATTTGAGGAGTGCATTGAGGATTGAGAGAATGGTTGGGATTGTAGCTAGTTATTTCAAAACATCATGTTTTTGTGCCATAGGTTGGTGCATCTCGACACAGGGATTGTCCTGGGCATGCAGTTTAGGAGTTGAAGTATCTGAGGTAGATGTACCTAGTATTTTCATAGTATTTTAGGGATTACTTCATGTTGGTGGTTTAGGTTGCGACAACCATCCATGTTGTTTGGGTGAAATGGATTGAACTCCTGCTATGAGGTCATATAAGATAATCAGATATGGGAAACTATACAAGGGTTCAGAGTCACCTATTTTCCCCTCTTGAGCATTCTAGTGTTCTTTCCCATAATTATTAGCTGCGTATATGTCCCCTATGGGGATATGACTTGAATATTGAGTCAGATCATGCCTATGTTTTCCCATGTATCCTCAAATTCGACACACACGACCACCCATTCCTTGATTATGTGGAAGAAATAAAAATTCAAGAGAATATTCATCATCATAAATGGGGTATCCCAAGAGTAAAACACTGATAGGGCCAAAGATGATCTCTACATCCAATGAGGATTCAGTTTGGTGGAATAGTGCCTGTCCTGTAGACATTGTATGGAAGAAATCTGCAAGAGTTAGGGCATTCTTTGGAGCTGAATATGAATCATTATCCTCAGTATCTTCCACCTTCTGATGGTCACACCCACTTTTTTATGTCACATATAATGTCTCCTAGGGTGATGGAGCGATCACGATTCTACGCTGCTGTGCCTTCAGAGCGGTGTGAGCTTGATCAAATGTTTCGTGAGTCATCTAGTTGAAAAAAATTTCCCACACCTAGACGGAACTTTTTTCCAATCATTCACTTCTTCTAACTAGATAGTGGTTATACTTTCCACATGATATGGAGAGTTATCTAGTGTCACATATTTTGATTCGACCATTAATTGAAGGATTTCTTTGAAGAAAAATAAATATTGGATATTATAACCCATCCTTCTATGGTAAGGGTAATAGTCAAGATGATTTTTCAGGATGACATCCTTAGGATTTATGGTTTGTGGAATTTGGAGTGGTTTATTATCTATGGATTCCACTAAATAAATGAGTATTTGATCATTATGCAAGGAGTATAAATATTTCACTCATTCCTCAAATCCTAGGAAACATTGATTTCTCTATACTTCGAGACGAGGGAGATTCTGTGGTTGAAGCTGCTTGAGAGGAGGTGTTGGGTGGTTCATCACCCGTCTGGGTGCTTGGATGGGTATCGTTGTAGGCTTGAGAGTGAAAAGTATAGATTCTTCTTCACCTAGCTTTTCCCCTATTCTTTGAACATGAGTCATGACTTGGATCAATTTCAATGAATAGACCCTTCAAGACATTGTTCTATTTTAGTGAACTATTGGAACCCACATGGATATTTCATGTATATTAGGGGTGTCATCAACTCACCCCTATGATTTTCAACAGATATTTCCATCAGTTTCTCTTGTAAGAGGGGGATGTTGAATGAATATGTTTAACCTTTCCGCCTTGCAATAAAATAAAAAAACCTCTCATTATCATGTTGTTTTCAATTATTCAGATCGACTATCATTGTTTTTTAGTGTTGAGCTAAACTGATAGAGGATCTAATGACAGAGTTCTTCCCATCCTATAACAGATCTTTTTAGTTGACTATTGTACCATATGAGGGTTAACCCCATATGAGTCTACATGAAACACCTTGTTTTTAATCATTCCTATTGATCTTGGGGGCCCATCATCGGCCCACATCAGGATACGAAGTGTTTGAGATGTTGTTTAGGTTTGCATGAACCATTAATGGTAGAGAAGGTAGGGTTATCAATGTCGGATGGTGGTTAAGTGTCATCCTCCAATTGATGACAAGGTTTGCTTTCAGGATTCAGAGGTGTAAATATCCCTTCCTTGACTTCCATTAAAGTATTGAGGGACTCGATGATGTTAGGAAACTCTGGGGGCACTGTTGTTGGAGCCACCTACCATCTATTGGGAGCGGGAGGGGGTTGATGAGATGCTACCACCTTTATCTCCATCTGATTCTAAATTCGTCCTATGACTAAATGATTACCCAAATGTGGGAAAGGTTTTCTACTCAATGGAGGGAAGTCACGATCATTTTCGACTTGCTAATTTATGTAGACTGCCATTATGGATCTAAATATTGTTTGATGCTTGGAAAATGCTCTTGCTATTGGATCAGAAATGGGAGAGAGGATATTCATTTCTTATATAGAGATGATACCAGGAGGGAAAATTTAATTTCAATAGCTCCTCGTTGTGTATTTAGAGAGCTCTTATTTCACTCTCATATTGTGAAAACTACTCCTACAGGGAAGGAACTTTAGTTCTTCTGGGAAGTAATTATGATGTAGTTGTACCTTTCAGTTTTTCTTTGACAATATTCCATTGATTAGGTGGAGACTCATTATTCAGTGGTTCCAAATTTTGATGACTTATTTGGATCCGGGTGAGTGTAACCTCATTTGTTGCATCCAAATCACTATTCCTATGGGGTAAATTTTACATGTTACGACCCTCTATGTTCATTTCTTGGTCAATGTATACCATGTTTATAGTGAAGACATTCACATAGTTGTGCAGGGAAATTGTGTTTGTGAATTTACTTTCAATGAAACATGCAGATTCTATACCACCTTCATCAGTATCATTATTTGAACCCTTGTCCATGTTGGGCTGTATTATCTTGTGACCTCGGAGGGGTTTGATTTCCTTTTTCGTACACTCCTCCCATCTTAGACTATGAATAGATACTTTGAGGGAGTTCCCGAATTTGGTTGTGGTATGGGTCCCAACTAGTAGAGGTTTGTCTTGTAGGTCGAGGAATATGTGGGGTGACGACCATTGATTTCCCCCTCCCAACCTAGAGAATACATATTCTCTCTATGGTTATAATAATGATGAAAATTCACACTGCCATGTGGTGTGGGAGTCATTTGGAGTCTGTATTTTCACTGATTGGTCCTGTGTTTGAGGAATCAATGACTTCAGTTAGGGACATGATGATTCCCATGACAAACATGAAGATAAAAATTCCCCCAAAATAGTGTGATACAGGTGATCTGGAATCACCATTGATTCTTCTAGGACAGTATTAGGGGATGATGAACCTAGAGATGGTGATTGAGATATAAATTCCCCCAGCCAAATGGGATGGGGTTTTTCCTACGACTACTAAGAGTATGTCTTGGATCCTCTCGAGAATAGATTATATGAGGGGTGGAGGTGGTGGTAGATATTCTCTTGGACTAGGGGACCGAGTACAATCTTATATGGATTCTATTGAAGCTTATATTATGCCCCATTTTATGTGGTGTAGCTATGATCGCATGGTTTTTGGGTGCGATGGTATCCCCTGAAGATAATTATTTTTCACGGTAAGCTATATGGATGGCCGCAACTTCATTTTCCATGTATGAAATGTGTTCTCCTTACTTCGAGGGGTCCATATTGATGTATTACTAGCTATCCTCTCCCTCTATTAGTGACGTCTAGGCATCATTGACGTGAGGTAATTCCATTACAGTGACCAACTGGCTTGGGAATTACTCAGTCCCCTGATTTAACCATAGGCTATAACATTAAAAGACATCAAATCTAAGGGGTTTTTTTTTCTAGGGTGTAGAAAATTGAAATGCTCCATACCTTCAACATCCTCGAATACAGATTCATGATGTGGATTTGGAGATCAACTGTTGTAGTGTCATGATGGAATGATAGCAAGAATGTTGTACATTTGCATTACGATTTTTTGGTTTTGGAAACCAAACCATTGAGATAGTATCAAGGTTAAGTTGACAGTCGAGTTTCATGATTGTCTGAAGGAGAAATTCGTATCCAAAATAATGGAGATATTTATCCTTTAGTCAATGATTATTAGCCCGCATATTTTGGCTTAGGTAATGAATGGAATCCTTTTATATCTCATATGGGACCTCATTGCAAAAAGTAGTGAGGGTCCATAACATGATGAGAAGGTTGTTTCCAGATAAATGTCTCTATATTTCAATATCATCCTCACTCTCATCAGACTTATGTGCCTCCATCTAGTTAGACCGTAGAATATGGATCTGATTGGAATCTACCGATGGGAGTGGAGTGTCACTAGAAGTTTATGGGGAACAGTATACAGTTAAACTCGATGTATCAAGAACCTCTCTATAAGAAGGATAAATTTTTTTGACACATCTCTACATTGAATCGTCTAGCAAAGGGGAGCATTTATTTGTATGTGGGAGATATTGTCATGGTGAGGTTGACCATAGTGGATCTCAGGAGTATAATGCCTATGATCCAACTCCAAACCAACATGATGAGGACTATAATGGTAATGAATTTATTGTTCTTCCACATCAAAAGAAGAGTTCACAGACCCTCGAGGTGTTGGGAATGTGTCTCGAATGACCTTAAGTAAACTCTCATTAAGAAGATTAAGAATATCAGCCATGTTCTGCATCCTGATTGAAATATGGTGACCTATGTTTTTTGATTTTGAAGGGATATTAATATAATATGTGGAGGCTTGTAGAACTTTTATATAACTGTCTGGTGATACGGGAGTATTATCCCACTACTAATAAGCTATTGGAATATTCCAATAATTTTTCTCATTTTTAACATGTTTTTGAGCATGTCCTGAGGCATGTTGGATTCTCATTTGGGGAGCCTCAGTCAATATGGGATTATGAGCCTGATCTTGTGCATTAGGTATATTCCACAGGTCATTCTTGGAATAACAAAGCCTACCCAAAGGCATGTGCCACTCTCACATGGTGAGCCCTAGTTAGAATAGGAATATGATCCAATTCTATATATTCATTCCCCATTGGAATATACTGATTGACCTTCGGAATAATATAATGTGTATTATGCTCCTCTAGTATTTCCTTAGAATGATGTTGGAACAGTCATTCATTAGTGGAAGTATAAATATGTGACATGTTTCTGTGATCTGATATAATCTGCTAGGTAGATTAACTAACAGGAATATGAGCATTTCCTAAGGATTGTGTCATTCTGACTAGGCCATCTTCATCCAGAATAGGGATATATTCCCGATCATGATCCTTTAGAGTATGAATTCGGACTTCTTCAAAATAAATATGAGCCTATCTTATGGGTTTTTCCCCCTCTCACATGGTGTTCCCTAGGTAAAATGGGGATATGAGCCTGATCCTAGGCCTTTGGATTATGCTACATGATTTTTTTATAGGCATGGGCCCCTTTCCTAAGGCGTGTTCCACTCTCACCAGGTGAGCCCCGATTGGAAAGGGAGTATGAGCTCAGTCTTATGCATCTCCCTTTATTAGAATATTCTTATAATTTTCCTAGATTGAAGAAAAAGTGTATGGTTGCTCTAGTACAAGTACTTTTTCATGATGATCAGAGTGTTGGGATTCCTTTATTGTATGCATTTGATTATGCACATGTCCCATTATCTTCGAATGTTACGGAATATGCCGGCGGATCTCTTTAGTTGTTGATAAAATAAATTTTAATTTTAGTAAGTAGTGAGAGTAGATATAACCCAGAACAATTTCCATCTCCATTATACACTAAAATATTTCTTCTATCGAAGTGATGATATAAGCCCACTTTTTTACTCCTTATGCCATCAAAGTAAGTCTATGGAGTTTCTGCACGGGCGTTGGGATATGAAACTCCCCCATGATTGATGTGGGACTCTCCCTATAGACTTATTCCAAACTGGTGGGGACATGGGCCTACGTGTTGGTTCCAGTCAGATTCTGTGGGCATGCATCATCATTATGAGTGGGGATATAATCTCTCTTTAGGATATCAAGTGCCTTCTTCACTCGATGTGCTTTCCTTGTTGTCCATGCATGGGTATCAGAGGTGGTAGCATGTCGGGTGGTACCCAAAAAAGGTGACTGGTGGGTATTGGCGGGATGATGCAGGTGATGGTATTTGGTAGGTGGCCTCCTTGGTGACACATGAACCGATGGGGAACCATATTTGGCTTCCTATTCCGCCTTCATTAGATATTGAAGTTGGAAATTTTTGTGCTCCATGGATATGATCTTATATTAGTTGGTTATAGCAATGAGGAATACTAGTTTAGAAACATCATTTTTGGGGTGATGCAGATACATTGGTTACCATGTTTGGAGAGCCTCACATTCATCTTCCATTTTTGGGATTGTACCATGTTGATATTACTCCCAAACTATCATATTTTCCACCTACTGTTAGGTATGCCGAACCTGAGAAATTGATTTATATCCCATAGGGGTCACAGATGTATAAGATGTACCTGAAGGAAGTCAGAATGATGATGAAATTTCCTAGAGTTGATATGTTGTGATGAAAAAAGTATCTGTAATCATATAGAAAATAAGGTACAAGGTTACCAATTAGTGTTATATCGTAGGCATAAAATTTCTAATCAGAGATACATAGTTAACACAATTGCTCTTTTTTGTCGATATGTCCATTCTGATCGCATTAACTTATCAACATGAGGATGGAATTACAAGAATCATTGTTACATAGGATAATCTATATGATGATTCCAATTTTACTACTTTGTTTTTATATGGGTTTCAAAAAAAAATCCCAATAGATTCACGTCAAGTCTATTAGTTTTGTTTATATATAGGGGGAAAACATAATGGATTAATGGATTATAACCCAATCATTTATTATTACAATGTTTAACATCGAGTCCACCATTTTTGTTTGTATATATTAGGATAACAAAATGTTTTTGATAAATTATAACCTGGTCATTTTTTACATATATTCACATTAGGTTCACCATTTTTTTGCGTATACTGTCCAAAAAAAATGGTCTAATGGATTATAACTTGGTCATTTTTTTATAGAGATTCATGTCATGTTCACCATTTTTGATTCATTAGGATTAGAGTTGTGGAATGGGTTTCACACAATGGTTTGGTTGAGGGGAGAGTCTTAGGGCCTTTCTCAATTCCTTGAATTGGGGTTTCTATTTGATCCTCAATTCCTAAAAACTCCCAATGGTTCCCTCAATGGTAGCTGGGAACAGACCTTATTTCCCAATGCTAGAGGACATCAGAGTTTTCAGGCCCAGTAAATCTTGGGGACTCGTATTGGTTAAGAAGATGTGAGGTTGGTCACATATAACCATTTTGGGTGGAATTATTGCCTACTCCAAGAATATCATATAGATTTAAGATATTTTCAAGGATCTTTTACTAATCCTGATACGAGACCGTTTACCCTAAAAAATGATTGTACTCATTCATGTGAAAAGGAATTGGGTATCTTTAGTGGTTTCATCTGTATGTATTTGAGGTTATCCATTTTTCTGGTAATAAGAGGTTGCCTATGTGTTGATTTCAAAAAACTAAGTTCTTTAGAATGTGATTCCATTCAATGTGTTAGTGAATATTCCAAGGAGGGGATTGAGACCTGATAAGGTGCCCTGCATATTTTGGTTATTACAGGAGTAAAAAACCACATAGTTCATTTGACTCATGTAGTTTAACATCAAACAAAATGTAATTATAAGGGTACTCCATGACAACAAATATTCAATCTCAAATCATCGAGGGATGTCCTATGTATCCCTTATTTATAGATAATCATAGTTTTCAAATGTAATTTGGTCATGTATTATATATTGAGGTTATACCTATCATAGTAGAGACCCATGGTGGAGATGATATGATTATTAAAAATCCCTAGGCTCACATGATCCATGATCGGTGTGAGAAACAAGGGATAGAAAATGATCATTTCAATGCACATGATTTGGGAAATATGTGCTAGGGCTACCCCAAGATGATTTATCATGGAACTCGTGTCTCGGGGAGATTTCCCATGTATCTGAATGTGGTAGCAATCTGAGTCATCGTAGTTCTGTTGATATTGTGGATTACACACTGTAGTTTCTAGTACCATTGTGGATTTTCCTAGTTCATATGCTATGATAATTGAAACTAACTAATCCCACATTATCCTCACTCATTGTGAGAAAAAAGATATAGTAGGTAACCAATTCCATTGCTTTAAATAAGGAACTAAAATGCTATGACTATCATGGATGGTCAATAGGGATCTTGAATCTTAGGAGAGGTGGCCAACATATCCTGAATATGGTAGGAATCATAGTCATTTTAGTTCCCTTTATATTCGGGCTTACACACAAATGATTTACATAGGACCTTGCCTTCTTCTCTGTAGGGTGTCTCATTACCCATTAAACTTTTCCAGAGAACATCACAAGATCCATATGGTTTTTCTAGGATTAATTACATGAACTGGATGGCTTACCCAAGTGGTGCCACATGATCTAGTTGATGTTAAGTAGTTTCATTCCAAATAATTGGATTAACGCCTATTGTGGGTCTCATAAGATTCAATGTGACGTGGATCAGAAGTTGTTTTTTTATCTTGGCTAACAACCCTGGAGGTCATCCCAAGACCTGGCCCACAAGTCGGGAGGGAGTCATGGGTCTCGGTTGACATGTCTAGATGGTATCTTTAGAGATTTGTTTTTATTCCTATGTGCAACATCAAGACTCGATTGACATGAGAAGGTGTCGTTTTTTGTGTTTCAGCAATGCATCTGAAAGACATCATAAGGTTTAATCGATAGGTTTAAAGTGTCTCCTTAAACTGAAGTGGTGTTCCCAATGGGGTCGTATGACTTGATATGGAATTAAAAAAGGATTTCACATGTTTCAAATATCATACTAAAGTATCATTACATGATCTAGGAAATGTGTCCTTGTACCATCATGTGTCTTTGGATGACTCACACGAAGTGCATGAGGACCAGCAAGAACGTCATTTTCTCAAGTCATCTCAATTTTAATCTTGGTTCTATCCCTTCTATTTATAATACCTTAGGTTTTCTCAAAATTAATATATCTTGAGTCATTTATAATCTGGGGTATATGCGGTATGTTCTTTTCCTACCCTAACAGCTACCCTACATGTGATCTACGAATGATCACGTGAAGTAAATTAAGTAAGGTGCATGATTTCTCTAGTAGTTCATCGGTATATTACCTGATGGAAGAATTTTTGGTCACGAGATCATCCACTCTGAGAAATCCACTCTAGCCATTGCACCTAAGAGTCCATAGGATGAGAGTCAAATCATCCTGATTCCCCTTTTTTCATGTTGGGGTGGGGATTTTATAGACATTGCCACCCCATTTTTCTGCCGGTTTGTGCGACGTATCTAGAGTGAATCATGGATGGAGTAAGCAAAGGTATCTGGCACCACTTAGTATCACAAATCTCTTCCATGGACCGCTTCGAGGGCGTTACCATATTTTCAGTAACTTTGAGTCCCTCTAATCAACGCCTCTATTATTGGATTATTGAAAATTAATGGGAACTTGTTTGATCTCGAGGAAATTTTTAAGGAATTACTTATTTTCATATTGAAATATTAGAGGGACTTTATGAGATTCATGTGCCTATTGAAAGTCATCCATGAGATGCTCGATGACTTGTTTGTGGCTTTCCGCAAGATAATGATGGTTTTTATAAGGTTCTCATGGGACTGTGTGAAGGACTTACTTAATGTTTCACGATAACTTTACGGTTAAGTGAGGCTTATTTCTCCTCCCTATTTTATTCCCATTGTTTTATGTGACAACGTTTGGGAGTCATGTCAGATTTTATGAGTAATATCAAGGAAAATTACTCTATTTTTTTTATGATGCATCGCGTTACCTATATGGTTCATATGGGGGTGTATGAGCATTTTTTTGAAAATTCTATTCATTTGTCCTTGAGGAGTCAAAGGTAAGCCCATGGTTACCCAAAAATGCCTTATTTTTTTAGGCTACGAGGTAGAAAAGCCAAAACTACTTTGATAGATGAGGAAAACAAGTCTTCATGGACTCACAGTGCCTTGCATATTGCCTGTAACACCACAAGAATTTTCAAATAAATTTTTTATATAATGAATAGATCAATAAGTCTTTAAAAAACACAACTTTGTTATAACCTATCCAAGTAAACCTAATTTTTTCACTTCTATGATGTGAATTTTTAAAATCTTACACACATGGTTGAGGTAAGTAAGTTATTTAGAGTCTGATAGAATCATCTTAATTTTTAGTGAATAGTAACCTACCCTAATGAATATTAACCTACCCTTATGAATAATAACTTACCCTTATGAATAGTAATATGACTCTTATGATTGTTATCCATGCCCTTGAATTTATAAATGAATTTTGGCACCTTAAAAATGATGACGGATATTTTAAGTGTTTATAATTTTAGATTAAATAATTATTTTAATTAAATATTTAATTAATCACATTTAATTATTTTTGGAAAATGGAATTCATTTTTTGATTCTAAACATCGAAAAATTGTTATGGTAAAATTTTTGGATTTTTCTAAAATACCTAAATTTTTTATGAATAGTAAAATGCGATAATTTATAATAAATGCTAAATAAGGAATTTATTGAGTCATTAATGATGATCTGCTGATGTGAGCCCATTTGGTTCGAAGTAAAATGAATATATTACTTTTCTTGGTCATGGAATACTCACTATTGGTTATCTTCAGAGGAAATAATAAATTCATGATTATAAAATTAACAAAACTCTTCTCCCCTCCACTATATATGCCACCCCTCACCCCCTCTTCCTCCCACACCACTTATGATTCAAGCCTTACCTAATTTTTTCCAAATAATTTCCCAAGACCTATCCCCACGTCTAAGACCTTATGGTCTCACCAAAAGGCAAAAAACAAAGGCTTTATGAATATTCTCAAGGAGGAGTAATCAAGAGGTGAACCTTACTTCTCTTTCCATTCAATTTCTTTTACAAAGTACCATTATTTTGTTCTCCTTCTCACCTTCCATCATTAATATGACATGATAATTCATGTACCTTACATGTACTGTATTTTCATTTTTCTAATGGAATATTTCATCATAATCTATCTTTCCCCCACCTTTTATATAATAAATCCAAACACCATCTAAGATGTGTAAATTTATCACACTCAAGGAAGACAGGTTTTCAATTTTCATTACTATATTCAATACTGGTCATAAAACCTTTTAAATTGTAGAACCAGGTCATTATATATTTATTTTATCTTGATTAATGTTCTGGAATCTTTACACATTCATTATATGGATTAATAATACAAAACAAATTTATTGTGCACAAAACCGCCAAGCCAAATCGAAGCCTTTATTTTTAACTCATCGAATGAGTCATCCACATAGTATATAACCAAAATCATTATAAGACAAATTATAACTCTTTAATTTAACTAATAATGTATATTAACAAATCTGTATGTTTAACCACATTTCAATCATATATCCCTTCATGAACACAAGTAAACAGATCATGAAAACAATAGAAGAAAATGTTATGAAAACAATAAAATTGAATCTCTAAAAACCATAAAACATGCCATTAATGAACCTAATAAGGTCATAAAATATCAATTATATGTTGAGGTGGTTCTGGAATTATTAATTAATGAATCTAAATTTGATTATTCAGGTCGTTAATAACAGTCAAGAACACCTTTGAGTATATGGTAAGGGATCCTCTCTCTCACTTTTGTTCAAGAATCCATGCTATGTTGTGCCCTTGTATTTTTAATTCCTAATGATGGGGTATGTTTTTGCACCTCCCAAATACTTCCCTTATTATATATAAATAATTTAATGCCTCTTTACCTCTCATTAATCCCTTGCAATAACACTTGTTACCCTTCCGAAATGTTTGTAAGGGGTTTCTCATCTCACTTTCATTTCTGTTGGATTTTCGTTGCTCGCCACTTATTTCATGTATGTGGTATATGTGTACTTCCATTTGATATATAATAACATGGTTCTATTTATATTCATGTTATTAAATGATTAATTAGATGGTTATTATGTTCTAGTCATATGATTCGACCGATTACATTGTGTTAAGAGACTTTGTCTCAACTACTATTTTGTTGTGACTAACTTTGTATTGTGCACCTAATAATCCTTATGTGGTGTGCCTACTGCCCATTTGAGGTCACTTTTCATTTGAAATTATATTTATATTAATTATCCATAATCACGTATCATGGATATGTTTGTTATCTAAATTGTATACCATTTTACATACGTTGTTTATTTGGAAAGTTGTTTTAATTATGGAAATATTGATGAATCAGTATACACTACTCTATACGGATATTGAAAATGAATATTGATCTTATAATGAATCAATGTATAAAGAATTCTTTGGACATGCAGTGGTAGGTGGGGCCCACTATAGCCCCTCGATGCTTCGGTAGGTCTCATGAGACAAATCAGTTTGCGACAAACCCTTCGAGTTTGTTTCCAAAAATCAGACGGGTTTCTACCCACAAAACTAAACCGTTTTTACGGTATTATGGTTTCATGTGCCAAATACATGACGTCCAATTAATAATAATTCTCTTTATTCATTATCAATTATTATTAATATCCATGAGGTTTTCACTATGACAATATCTATGGATGATGTTTCATTCTCTATTTATTAATGGCATTAGTGTTTCCTTTATTCACCTTGCCATCTAGATTATGTCAGATTGACTATGATTCACTTATTATTGTGTTCATGATTCCGCTATTTGTAACCCTTACAGAGTGTTTGAGCTCAACCCTTTTATTATTTACTTTAAATAGACGACAAAGAGAAGATCATTTATTGAGTTCTTGTGGATGTAGTTTTTAGTTTTCGTTATTTATTGTATTTGGTAAACTTTTCAAATGTAATTTGAGTAACATATATGTATCTAGTTTTTCAATACTACTAAACTAATCATTCTTTCAGTATTTTTCATTCCTTATGATGATGAAAATATTACATGTAATGCACCAGCTCCAACCTAGAGGGGTCGGGGTGTTACAGTTGGTATCAAAGGAAGTTTAGTAAAGAACTTGGAAACTAGAGTAGGAAATATATAAAAGGGAACAAATCCCTAATGTGGTATTTGAGGATAAATGTACAAGAACGTCCTGGTATTTTGGTAAGGAATATATTAGGTGAATATTTCTAGAAAATACATCCATGTCTGCATACGAGCAGGTAGAGGTGGCTCTGGCACAAATGTTCCTAGGAGTGAAATCTCTGACAAGGAGTTTCGGGTTGACCTGGGGTATCCCAGTACACGACAATAGAACTTGATTCACTCTTGGTTACGATACTCCCGGGGGATATGCTTAAGATAATTCATATTTTACTTACAATCCATTATGAAGGATGTTAATGTAAATTTTCCTTAGAGAAACCATGTTTATTATATTATCTATGCACAGAATGTCAATCTATGTTAAGTACCCTTCTGTTTTGGATTCATAACTTAATCCAGTGTATTCCATTATTTAGGAATGGCGCCTTTAGAGATTATGAGTTTTCATTAAACATATGGTTAGTGTCTATGTCTATTCTTTAAGTTAAACTCTTATTTTATAACTTTTCAGATCTTGGAATGTCAGTTCCAAATGGAAGGAGGAGGATCAAAAAGGACATTTATATCCCTTCTTGATGACTTTCATGCAATAATTATTGCAAATTCATGCCCCGACAATTCTAAATATTTCTCTTACAAACAACTCACTTGAAAGAAATTATTTTAGATATCAAACACCTCCAATATACCTCGATACCATCGTGGATCATGGGTTGTATTTAATCAAATCCTATTTTCTCAATATTCTAATATTTTCAAGAAAGGCAAATTTTATCAAGGAATTTTCAAATATTTTACCCTATCACAATATTTTGATGCATATTATGATTTTGAAAAGGGAGATGATGATGGATACCCTTGTGCAACTTATTTAAATTTTGTTTTGAAATATGATCTTTCAGCCCATACGTATGGAATTATAAAATGACCATTTATTGAAAGCATCAACTCAAATTCAGTCTGACTGTTTTTTAAAAATCCTGTTTTATCAGATGTTTTGAAAATATATGTCATACATAATTATTTTCTGAAACTATTTTTCTATGAACACCCATATGACCTATGTTGTACAAGGTGTATCTGGATGAAGGATGAAAATGATTTTGAAGGATCTCTAAATCCTTGTTTCAATGCATGGACATTTTATTTATGTAATCAAGATGATTATGAAACCAGATGGACACCATCATCAAGGTACCGTCACATTTTAATAAGTAAATAACATTTTGAGGACAAAATTTACAAATGTGGGAATAATATAACACCCTAAGAATTCATAAATAGAATTATTATAGAATGAATAGATCACTAAGTCTCTAAAAACACCACTTTGTTATAACCTAACCAAGTAAACATAATTTTGTCACTTCTATGATGAGAATTTTGAAAATCTAATATACATGGTTGTGGTAAGTAAGTTATTTAGAGTCTGATAGAATTAACATAATTTTCAATCAATAGTAACATACCATTATGAATATTAACTCACCCTTATGAATAGTAATATGACTCTTATGAATGGTATCCATGGCCATGAATGTATAATTGAATATAGGCACCTTAAAAATGAAGATGAATATTTTAAGGGTTTATATTTTTCGATTAAATAATTATTTTAATTAAATATTTATTTAATAGTATTTGAAATTGTTTTTTGGAAAATGGAATTCATTTTTGGATTCTACACAATGAAAAATTCTTACGGTAAATTTTTTGGATTTTTCTGAAATACTTAAATTTTTGATGAATAGTAAAATGGGATAATTTATGATAAATGCAAAATAATGAATTTATTGAGTCATTTATGATGATATGCTGATATAATCCCAATTGGTTCTAAGTCACATGCATATATTACTATTTTGGGTCATGAAATACTCACTATTGGTTGTCTTGAGAGGAAATAATAAATTAATGATTATAAAATTAAGAAAACTCATCTCTCATCCACTATATAAAACACCTCTCACCCCCTCTTCCTCCCACACCACTTAAGCTTCAATCCTTGGATAAATTCAATAAAATACTCTTCCCAATCTCTCTCCCCACGTCCATGACCATCTGGTCTCACCATAATGCCAAAAACAAAGGCCTTAAGGAGGTTCTCAAGGAGGAGTACTCAAGAGGTGAACCTTCCTTCTATTTTCTTTCAATTTCTTTTACAAGTTCCATTATTTTCCCCCCTTCTCACCTTCCCTCATCCAAATGCCATGATAATTCCAGTACCATACATGTACTGGATTTTTCATTTTTCTAATAGAATATTTCATCATAATCTCTCTTTTCCCCCTCCTTTTATACAATAAATGCAAACACCGTCCGAGATGTGTTAATTTATCACACACAAGGAATATGGGTTTTCAATTTTCATTACTATCTTAAAAACTTTTCATGAAACCTTTTCAATGGCTGAACCATGACATAATATTTTTATTTTATCTTGATTAATGTTCTGTAATCTTTACACATTCATAATATGGATTAATAATACAAAACAAGTTTATTGTGCACAAAACCACAAAGCCAAATCCAAGCCATTATTTTTAACTCATCGAATGAGTCATCCTCATGGTGTATAACCAGAATCATTATAAGTTCATTTATATATCTTCAATATCACTAATAATTCATATTATCAATTTTTTATGTTTACCCATATTTCAAACAAGCATCCATTCATGATCATAAGTAAACATATCATGAAAACAAAAGTAGAAAATGCTATCAAAACAATAAAAACGAATCTATTAAACCCATGAAAAAGGACATTAATGAACATAATAAGGTCATAACATATCAATTATATGCTGATGATGTTCCATAATTATTAATTAATGAAGCTAAATTTGATTATTCATGTCGTTATGAACAATCAAGAACACCATCGAGTATAACGTAAGGGATCCTCTCTCTCACTTTTGTTCAATAATATCCCCTACGTTGTGCCCTTTTATTTTTAATTAATAAAGATGGGGTATGTTGTTAAACATCCCCCATACTTCCCTTGTGACATGTAAATAATGTAATACCCCTTTACCTCTCATTAATCCCTTGCAATAACACTCATTACCAAGCCGAAATGTTTGTAAGGGGTTTCTCATCTCACTTTCATTTCTGTGAGATTTTCATTGCTCGCCACTTATTTCTTATATGGGATATATGTGTACTTCCATTTGATATATAATAACATTTTTCTCTTTATATTCATGTTATTAAATGATTCATTTGAGGTTTATTAAGTTCCGGTGAAATGATTCGACCGATTACATTGTGGTAAGAGACTTTGTCTCAACTACTATTTTGTTGTGACTAACTTTGTATTATGCACCTAATAATCCTTATGTGGTGTTCCAAATGACCATTTGAGATATATTTTCATTTGAAATTATATTTATATTAATTATCCATAATCTCGTATCCTGTACATGTTTTTTGTCTAAACCGTATGCCATTTTACATACGGTGTTTATTTAGAAAGTTGTTTTAATTATGAAAATATTGATGAATCTGTATACTCTACTCTATATGGATATTAAAAAGGCATATTTATCTTGTATCGAATCAATGTATTAATAATTATTTAGACATGAAGAGGTTGGTGGGGCCCACTATAGACCCTCGATGGATCGGTAGGTCTCATGAGACAAATCTGTTCGTGACAAACCCTTCGAGTTTGTTTCCAAAAATCAGAGGGGTTTCTACCGACAGAACTAAATTGTTTTAATGGTATTATGGTTTCATGTGCCATATACATGACGTTAAATTACTAAAAATTCACTTTATTCATTATCAGTTGTTACTATTATCCATGACGTTTTCACTATGACAAAATCTATGGATGCAGTTTCATTATCCGTTTATTAATGGCATTAGTGTTTCATTTATTCACCATTCCATATAGATTATGTCAGATTGACTATGATTCACTTATTATTGTGTTCATGATTCCACTATTTGTTACCCTTACTGAGTGTTTGAGCTCATCCCTTTTATTGTTTACTTTAAACAGGTGACAAAGAGGAGATCATTTATTGAGTTCTTGTTGATGCAGTTTTTAGTTATCATTATGTATTGTATTTTGTAAACTTTTACAATGTAATTTGAGTAAA
This sequence comes from Viscum album, assembly GCA_963277665.1. Lineage (NCBI taxonomy): Eukaryota > Viridiplantae > Streptophyta > Magnoliopsida > Santalales > Viscaceae > Viscum > Viscum album. The sequence continues at coordinate 937,530,760 of OY728120.1, read as the reverse complement.
ATCCATGTATCTCATTTCCTCAAGACTACTAAACTGATCATTTATTCTGTAATTTTCATTTCTTCTAACCATTCCAATATCACAATTAATGCACCGACTCCAGCCAAGTGAGGTCGGGGTGTTTCATTGCAAGGGGAACACCACTGGTCCATCAGAGACTGTGAGTAGCTTCTTCCTCCTCCCTTATTATCTCATCTATTTTATTTTAAAAATAGTTTTATGGGTTCCTGATGTCGTTAGAATGTTTTCAAGGATAATTATAGTTCCCTCTTGTGATAAGATTCATGATATTTGCGGCTTCTAGAGGCCTCCTCGCTTTAGATATTTTTCTCCTTATTTTTTAAGGAGTTTTGTGTACTTAATCCACTGATTGTATGTGAGTGCATTGTGTGATCAATATTGGATCTTGTGATGGAATACGCATCTGGACACAGAAAACCCTTTTGTTTTCATGTGTTGTGTAACATGTTTAGTAATAGATCTTTTGATAGCGTACAAGCATTTTCAAGGACAATCATTTTGATCACCTTAAATGCATCGCTCGTTCATTATTGGGACTTGCAACAACATTCAATTATTTTTAAGGACTATGGATTTTTTCTCCTTTTATGTGCCACATATTCATATCTATATGATGCCATAGTGTGACCAAGGGTGTTTACATGTTAATTTCATGTTCCAAATGGTGCTTGGATAGTGTTGTAAGTTGTCAAATAAATTTTTCATAACCCAATATCATGAAACACATACATTGAATATTTATCTTATTTACATGACCATATCAATCATGACTTGAAGGCTCTCATGAACATATGAATCTTTCATGTGTGTGGTATGGGATTTCATTATATTGGAATTGTGAATCAAGTATTGAATTTTATTTTATATTCATCTTTTGCGACACATCAACTAAATTCTTTGAGACTTGATCATTTCCAAATGTCGAGTCTCTGTCCAAAATTATTCAAATAACTGAATATACAGTTAATTAATATTATTCTGTGACGATGTGGGGCCATGGTATTTTATTGGTTCTATGATCCCCTGATGAAGTGTAGAAATAAGGTGAATCCAGTCTCCACCTGATTGGGTACACTTTTCTCTATCATGTTGCAGGAGAGGTAATGAGATTCATATTCTCTTCATATGAGGGATAAAGTGGTACCCACTACCTTTCATTATATCCCTATATTTATAAATGAAGGATCACACTATATTTGTGAATCTGAAAAAGGAAGAAAATTTGGAAAACATGAAATGCCCTACATCACTGCGACATACCTAGTCCCAGATCCAAAAATACTGTAGTGTCAAGCGATATTTCCAAAATGATGGAAATCTAAATATTTGTATTTTTGTAATCATGTAACCTCATGGATTCATTGCATCTCCACAAAACCTTGCATGGGGAGGTCCATGTTTTAATGGGGAGTTTCATCACACACATTATATCCATTATATTATATCTTTTTAGTAGCCCACACTCATGGTTTCAATGCATGGTCTGTTATCTGTGTCAAATGCATGTTTGATTTGTTTTTTCCACCATAAGTTCTCCTTTTTTGGATATTTTCCCAGATGCTCGGTCACACACCTATCTAGGTGGGTAATATGGCTATATAATTCACATACTTCATCTCGTATGTGAATAGGATATCTAATATAATGTTTATAAGATGTGAGTAACATTCTTATCACATTAACATACCATTTTTTGGGATCACTTTTCCATATAGAGGCCTTGTATGATCTCATGACCCGCATGTTCTCACACTAGCATAATAAGAATCACCATATCATTCACTATATGATTTGTTTTTGGGAATAGAATTTCAAAGATTCATGTGCAAAAAAATATCAATGATACTTCATGTGTATCGATCACGTGTCATTCCTTTCATTCATAAATAGATATTGCGGAAGCGTATAAAACACTGGGAGGTTTATTTCTATATTGTGGAGCTTCAATAGGCATGGTGTCTCTCCACTCCATGTGTTGTTGGCTCATACATGATTCGGTCATCTGAGAGGATCGTTTTGGACAATATGTGTCACACCCCAATCATATCCATGAACCATTTTCATTGTATCAGATATCCACATGGAGGTTTCACGTACTCTTATAAGATATATATTCTCATGCATGTGTGATCCATATTGCAGTCATTGTGCATTACCTTGCGATGTATCCTAGTGCACTGGAAGTTTTCTACATTGAAAAAGGATTTGTAGTGTGGGAATTTTCATGTGCTCATGATTCAGTTGGTGTGTGGTGTTGATTTCAGTTTTGATAGGAAAACTATAATTCATGCACCATATTTTTGAAAAGGATATGTGTGATTAAAATTTTCCATTTCCTAATAAGCATATCATGTTCCCTTCTATTTAAAAGTGGGTACTTTATAGTTATGACAATCAAAATTTTTTCTCTTCCTATCACTCTATAATCTACCAAGGTTATGTGGATAACCATATAGATTTTCAATAACATGGTATTTATATAAGTAGGCTTATGTTTTTTCATTTCAAATAAAATAAATAAATAAATTATTCAATTTACTAAATTCACCCCCAATGGCTTCCTTCTAGGAAATGTTTTATGTAGATGAAATTTAGGTCACTCCTACGGTAAACCCTATGTTCATGAATTAACTATTATATCATATTTCATATATGAGTTACGAAACACCCTTAAAACCCATTATACCAAAATGATGTGCACATGTTGTGGAAAATATATTAATATTTTTTATATATTAATTACAGTGTTCTAGGAAACTCATATACCGAACTATATTTGAGGAAAAATATAGATATATACATAGAAATATTGAAAATACATATCCAACCAATAAAATTCAATTAAATACTTATTTCATGGGATTTTTATTATAATATTTTTTAATATGTAAGAGATTTAAATATCAATATTCTTTTATTGAGGCATTTTTTTAATTTTAGGCACGAATTTCTTATTTTCATGATGTGTATACTACCGAAGAATATCTTTCACCACACTCTAGGATTTAATTCTTGCGATTTATACAACCTTATTATTTTTAATCTTTCAATGAATTTTTATTCAAATATTACTAAATTCATAAGTGTCTTTCAAAACCTAATCTAATTTCATGAGTTATGATGTTTTTAACTGAATTTTATCTTTTTTTAAATATGGATTACCATATTTATATCTTTGGATACCACCTATTTATTCAACTATTCCTAACTAATGATTACTATTTTTTTGAAAATTCAACTATGTTAAGAATAATTCCCATCGATTTAATTAATGTTTTCACCAACATTTTCCACAATTTTCATTCCCACAATTGCTTTACATTTTAGTTTGAATCATAAATATTATTAATCTCATGTGAAGTAAATTTTGAGATTCTTATCTTTTGAAAATAATGTTTTATTAATTTTTATGATGTAAGATTTTCAAAATTGATTTTTTCAAACATAATAAGGGGTCTTCCTTACCACATCCTTGACTTATCAGTTATGCATTTTCTTTCATTCTCTCCCTTTTGTGAAATAATATTATCATGTACCTAATATTTATATATATATATTTACCTAATATATATATAGTTAAATATTATTTAATTGTATTTATTACAAATGTTTTTTGTTTCCTTAGAAATTACTAAATTTATGTTAACCCAGTTTAATAGAATTTTCTTATTTATTGTCTCATATCGAGCATCACCCACATAATTTTTTTAAAAATATTAAATGACTATTAAAACCCTAATTATTTTATGTAGACAACTCTTGGTTTAATAATGGTTTTGTTGAAAAAAATTTGGTCATAATTCATTAAAAACATCCTTTACTTATTTCATAAATAACAAAAAAGTGGTTAGTTTTTATTGTTTTTTCTCCAAGATCCTTCTAATAAATTTTTTTCATTAGAGCACCATGTTCACTAGATATATACCTTTTAAAATTATTAATTTTATAATTATTTTATTTCCTTCTTCTATTTCCAATCCTTATGATTTATCTTTTGTTTATGCCTTGAATTAGAATGATGAACCTAATTCATTCATATGGGTTTGATCATGCATATGATTTATGTATGGTTTATTTTCCTCATGTGGGAAATATATTTACGGTTTTCATTATTTAATGGTTCATAATATAATTATATATCCCTCTCTAATTCATTGGGTAATGTTTTATATTTCATGACATTTTATATAAGGTAATATGGAGTTAACCTAATCAACCATGGGTCTTTCTCAACCTTATAATAGTGGTCTTGGGAGTGATCATTGAATTATATTAATGAAATAACGGTTTAAATTGTAGGAACAAGTGTATTAATCCATGATATTTTGATACCATTTCTTTAGGATATTTGTTACACATATTGTTGTCCCCTTTAGGTTATACTATATTGCCTTTTGACTCTCATTTTTTTCTTAATTTCCATGTCTACTCCCTTACTATGATTTCTAGATCACCATTTATTACAAGTTTATTTTTTCTTAGGATATCCTAGGGTGTTCTAGATGTTATTATAGATTTAAGAAATAAAAATATAATTTTAAATAATGATAATGATTTTTTTTGATAATGTATATATATGTCTAATAATACAAATACACTACACCTCGAGATATAGGAAATGATTTTTTTGGAAACTATGTAATAAATTAATAAATAAAGTATTTTTATAGATAATATCTATATCAATATTCCATCCATGTAATATTCCACCCGTGGTTTTTTATATCCCTATGATAGGTTTTTATGAACGCTAGTGGATGGAAGTAGTATATTCATGCGAGTATCCTCAAGCATCATCACCATCTAATGAAAATTGTGGATGGATAGATTCCTCCCTATCCTAATTCTGGTATAAGAAATTATGTTTTCGAGTATAATAAACTAAACAATCATATTAACTTATAAGGGGTGTAAGGTTCACAAATGAATACTGCATCATTTCAGGAGATCAAAATCCCACATCAAAATGAGATAATGTAAGAACATTTTTGTTAGGAGACTTCACTATTTTCGGTTACTATTATATATGGTGAAATGTAAGGAAAATAATAAAAAACAAGGGGATTCATCTATATTACAATAACATTGTTGAAAAATATGGATATTAGATAAACAAAAAAAATGTTGAAGAATCTGTGGAGAAAAGTGGAATGAGGGATTATTGTGGTGTTGTGATAATAATATAATTAAGAGTTCTTCCAACTGGGTATAATTTTTTTAATGGTTTTCCAATTAAATATAATGTTATTCCTTCCTGTACATGACTTAGTAACTGATACATCATAGAATGGTTGGTCTAATCCAAATTAATTAGTTTTACTTATTACAAAATGACTACCACCATCAAGGTGCCAATCCTAAAACCAAAATGAGAATTATAAGCTTATAAAGTCCTTACACTTAGAAATATAGAAAAAAAAATATCTAGTCGATGAATTTATGTTACATAGGTCCATAAATTTTATATCCGTGTGGTTTGTTGACCTGATTCATGTGTAGCCAAGTATAATCCTTGAATATATCAGAAATATTGATTTGGGTTGGTCCTTGTGAAACTGAATTTTTCAATATCCCTCTAGGCCACAAAAGCATTTAATCTAATCACTGAATATTATAATTGAATTTTTGTGAATAGATTTTCCTGATGAATTCTATGTCGTGGTTAATAAGTCTATCACTAGAGTATAAATCTATTAAGTAATCACCCTTGTGTTACCTACTTGTAGTAACTCATCATACATATCCCTAGGAATTTATATACCTGTTAATTTATAGATATTAGAAAAAATATATGGACATCATTGTGTAGATTATAGAATATGTTAGTTTTTCTGGAACACACCTTATATATTCAAGAAAAATTCCAGCTGGTAGATACATCAAAAATTGAGAAATCCATACTATGAAGTATAAACTAACTACCTCAACCTACTCATGAAATTAATTACATCTTTGATTCCATAAGAAATCACATCCTTGTTCATCAACGAAATTACCACCTATCGTAATTTACTTATTTGTATTCCAATATCCAATGAAATTATACCATGATAGGTTGAAAATTATTGGGTAATTTGGAGTGATAATATATTCGGATATCTCATAAAGAAAAATAATCCATAATAATTTATTATAGTTGAAATTTTTTCCATGAAATGACTATGGGAATCTTTGGACTCTGTTAGACATGTTCTCCTAAATGTTGTTTGAGGAAAGTTCAAACCAATAAGATAGAAAGATTTTACTAGACATAGTAATATGAGGATAAAAATATAACCCATAATTTTATGTAGGTAATCTATCATATAGTGGATGATTATAAAATTAATATGAAATAAGATTCCATATGGTCTCATCCTAAGTAATTACACTGTATTAGGGGACCGACTCAATATTTTCATTGATAAAATTTAATTTTTCATCTTTGTCTATCTAATTAGAAAAGTGTATTTCACCATAATCTATTCTCTATATGAAAAATGACAGGAAATCATAAAAACATATGAAAAGTGGTTAAATTAATGAAATTTTAAAAACATAAGGATTTTTTATAGTGTAATTTGTTATCTGAGAACCACATGAGACCTATATCACTATGAACAATAAAAATTTGCATGATCACAATAGATCAAGTCCACATGTAACACCCTAACCCAAGATAACCAAATGTCAGTGAATTATTACATAACATTGGCATGATCACAATAGATCAAGTCCCGAAAGACCAATCCATTTAGCAGCTTTGGAGGTATTAGATACATACATAAGTTGTACATTACATTATGAAAAAAAAGAACATTCTGCCTCCTTTGAAAACACTCATATCCCTTAGCCTATCCATATAGGTCAATCATGATATAATTATTTGCATCTTGGAAATAATTAAACATAAGAATGGGGTGTGCTCAGATTCTCAGAAAGGATAACAATATAGATAAAACTATCATAAATAAGCATAAACATTTAATCCAATGTATAAGACTAAAATATAAGCATTTTAAACAAAAACACAAACATAATATGAAAATGATAAATAATATAATGATATTTACTATTTCACATTGATATTCTACTAGACGAATATTCACATGTAATATCAATACCTAATCTCCTAATGATGGAATGCATAATGTCAGACATCATAACCACATAATCAAGGCCTCATACCCAAAATAAAAATAAAAATATTTTCAAGGACTTTTTGAAAGACAGATGTTTGTCTCATGATACCTACCGATGCATTGAGGGGAAATAGTGGGCCCCTCCTGTCACTTACTACGTCCAATGCATTCCTCATATAAAAAGGTTGAAACATAATAAAAACATTCGTATTAAAACTAAAATACGAAATATTAATACTTTAACCATAAACAATTAATGGTATAAAAATAGACCATCCATAGTCAAACATATCACAAATCCTTCAATACAATATGGAAGATGGTATCCTAATAAATCAACTTCAAACATGTGTAAAATCCAAAAAGGATGTCAATATAGATGAAATCAACACAAAAACTATTTGAATGAAATTTATCTTTATACATTGATTTAATTTAAATGTAAAGAAAAAATTTATGTTGAAAATATACTTATAATATTTAAAGGAAATATTTTATGGTTTTATAATGGAAGAAAATTGCTTCACCTTCCATATATGTTAAAAAACATTCTTTCCTTAATTTTTCGAAAAGGTCATAAATTACCTTGTTTTGAAAACAACAGAAAAATTTCTTTAAATTTTTTTTATAAAAACTAAAACAAAAGTTTTATTAACTTTAACCCATAGTCTATAAAATTGTAAAAATGTATTGAAATACATTTTTAGAAACACAGATGCAGATGATAAGGAAGTCTTAGTAGATACTTACGTATAAACAACCCCAGATAATAAATAGATTGTAAAATTAGACCTTACCTTGTAATTTTCCTTAGTCGAGGGTACATTAAACTCTAGTATAATGCTTGAATAATAATTATTAAATTATAATATGACCACATACATAAATATGATATCATATATGATCCTCTAATATTTCATTGCTAATAATATTTCAATAGTATCATTGTTTCAGGTGTTAACTGATTCATTTTATTTATATTTTTTTGTAACGTAAGTCAGGTTTTTTATGGATAGGATGTATTTGATTAATATCTAAAATGAAATTATGTTATTAAACCTTATTTTTTTAATCATTAAATGAAAATTATTCTTCAATGGTTATGTTGGAGAATGAAATCTCATCGCGTTGTAGAGACGGTAAGCCATACGTACGGACGAGAGACAATATGATTCTATTAATGGTGAAATAATATGTAATTGGATGGTATATTATATGTAAATAATAATTAACATGTTATAATTATTATTTTCACCAATTATAATCATTATTACACCCATCAAAATAATTAAGTGTTGAATAACAAACTACACCACGACGTGGAGATGGTAAGCCGTTCGTACACACGTACAGTGACTTTGTCATTCATAGGATGGATAGAATAATGAATATTCTTTTAACATATTTATAATAAAATCTAAGTATGTATAAGGTACTAGAGTTATTATTTTTATATGGAAACAACAAATAACGAGGATGTGGAAGAAAAAATAACTTATAAAGAGGTGATGAAATACTTACCTCTTCTTCAGGTGCTTCCATTTGATTTGAAAAAAAGGACTCCTTAGGTTGGCTTTCAAAATAAATTGGGTCCTCTAGGATAATTTTAGAGTAGTTTGGAAGATAGTTATGTAGGGGTTGGCCGGGAAAAATGGATTTGGAGGTGTGAATTGAAGATAAGGGGAATTACCATTTTATGAGAGACGTGAGGGGCACCTTAGGAAAAGCTTGAAGTATTATTTTATTATAAAATAATTTTCGTTTTTTAATAGGTCCGAATGGATTAATTTCCAGTATAATGTTGGGATGGATCTAAATACTCTCAAAAAATAGGTTTTAGACTAGTTTAGGTCACCATTTTAACCTTATCATTTATATTTAACCCTTAATTAAATAGTTTAACTCTTACCATGTCTTATTGTATTCTTACAATATATGATTAATAAGCTTAATATAAAATGACAATCCAACCTCAAGTGGTTAATTAATGACATATATAACATTATTTATGTCATTTGGTGGAATATTTTATTTTTAGGAATATTATACCATTTAATAAAACTGTATTTTTTTAAAACTCATTTATGTCAATTTTGGCACTATTTAGTATTTGATTTTTTTGAAAGTAATAACAACATGATTATTTCAAAAAAAATACATTTAATCAACCCTAAATTGTCATAGGAACCAATAAAATTCATGGGTGGAATCATAAGATTCAATTTAAATTTATTTTAATTTGTATAATATCAATTATTTTAATCATTCATTAATAAGGTAATTACTGCATCATCATTGTGTCAAAAATAAATTTAATTATTAAATGTATAAAAATTATAAATATAATACCATGATTTAGGAAATATATTTATCTTTATAATGAATATTTATAGTCAAAGTTATCTTTAGAATAACCCTATATTGAAAATGTTTTTGTTATTAAACAATGAATTTAGCACATTTAACTCTTCTTTAAGTAAAATATAATAAATGTATTAATCTTATCCAAGTGGATAAAAATGATCATATTTTTTTCCTAAGGTTGATTTTGGTTGAAAACAACTTTATCCAATAGAATTAGGATATGTTTTGGGGTAATTATAATATCATTTTTACCTTTAATTACCCTACTTACTTTTAACTGTGGTAAATAAAATTCAAAAGTTACTATTCAACAAAAATTATTTCTCTCCTTTTGAACCACATTTTAGTTACTAATGAAAACTGTTTCTATCATATTTTTGAAATTCAATTCATATAAGTGGTAAAATTACATTTTATTCAAATTTTAAAATGGTTGTAGAAGGTGGGTAAAAGACGTTAAATAGTTTTAAAAAATATTATATATCTAATCTTATAATAAAATGAGTCCATTGAATTAAATAGAAATAATATAGGTATTTTTTATCAATTTTAAATTTAAAATAAATTTATATTTTAAAAAATAATTATTTAAATAAAAGTTAGTTTTAAACAATAACGTAGTGTTTTTCACTATTCATAAAAAATGAATGTTTTCAGAAAAATGCAAAATATTCGCCCGAAGATAATTTTGGTATTTTGATCCCAAAAAAGATGTCCATTTGAAAAGTAAAATTTAAAAAAATTAAAAAATTGGTTATTACTATTTATAAATTCCTTTTAAATGTCTATTTTGATTGGTCGTGGTGTTCTAGAACTCATAGATGCATACATCGCAAGCTATTGCATTATTTAAATTGAAGCATGCCATGTGAGCTTGGAGTGTTACATTATTCCCTCCTTCAAATAATTCCATCCATGAAATTTCTATAATATTACTGAATAAAAAAATTAATGTGGTTCTTAATCATAAGTTCTTCAAGTTCTCACATTTCCTTGTCCATTTTATGGTTTCTTCAAAGAACTGTTACCAGATGAGTCATCTGATTTCTCAACACATGTTCTCTTGTATCAAGAATCCTGATAGGCTCTTCAAAATAATAAAAATCAGGTTGTAGTTCTATTTCTTGATAGGTGAGTACATGCGTTGTGTTATTCATGTATTTTCTCAACAGTGATACATAGAACACATCATGAACATTGGAGAGACTTGGAGGAATTTCCAAAAGGTAGGCTAAAACTCTAATTTATTCAAGAATTTAAAAAGTTTTGATGAACCTATGACATAATTTACCTATTTACTGAATCATATAACACACTTCCATAGAGATACCTTCAAGAAAACATGATCTCCTACTTGAAATTACAAATCCTTCCTTCAGTTATCAGCATTGCTATTTTGCCTACTTTGAGCATCCTTGATCTGGGTTTGTATAATCATCACCTTTTCCATTGTTTCCCCAACATGTTCCAGGCCAACATGTTTTCTTTCACTAACAGCATCCTAAAAAGTTGGTCTGAGACATCTCTTTCCATATAACGCTTTATATGGTGCCATCTGAATACATGAATGGAAGCTATTATTATAAGAAAATTATACCATATGAAAGTATTGATCCCACATACCTTTAATGTAATGTGAGAAAGATATTAACATGTCTTTTATGGTTTGAATAGTTTTTTCTGATTGTCTATTAGTTTGAGGGTGGTAGGTAGTGCTCAAACAATGTTCAGTATCTTGGGATATCTAATGTCATTTCTATAATCTTGATGTAAAACGGGGATCACGGTCAGAAACAATTGAAAGTGGTACACCATGAAGTCATACAACATTATTAATATATAGTCTTGCTAAACGTTCAAGTGGTAAATCTTCTCTTATAGCAAGAAAATTCGCGGACTTGGTAAGATGATCAATAATGACCCATATTGCATCATTCCTTCTAAGTGTCTTTGGTATCCCCATGACAAAGTCCATCATAATATCATCCCATTTCCACTCATGTATGGGAATAGATTGCATGAATACTCTATGTTGTCATCTTTTATCCTTCACCTATTAACAAACCATACATCATGACACATAATTAGAAATCTCCCTCTTCATGTTGTCCCATAAAAATCGTTCCTTCAAATCTCCATACATTTTAGTGATGCCAGAATGTATAGAGAAATTGGAGCTACAAGCATCATCCAAAAAATTCCCTTTTTAGGTCATCTATTTCAAGAACACAAATCCTCTTCCCAAATTTCAAAATTCCATATTCATATATGAATTCAATAAATATCCCATCATTTATTGTCATAATTTTCTTTTGAAACTCCTCATCATCAGTCTGTGAACTTTGTATCCTTTCTAGTAATGTTGGTTAAGAAAACATTTAAAAACGTATCAATGTTTCATCTTCCATGATTATTCCCATGTCCATATTTACTAGATCCATGTATATATGATCCCTTTCAACACTCATCATGTTCAGAACTTCATGATCCTTTCTACTCAAATCACCTACCACCTTATTTTCCTTCACCGGGTGGTAGTGTATTGTGAAATTGTAATCCTAGAGTAATTCAATCCATCGCCTTTTCCTCATGTTGAGTTCTTTTCTATGAGAAATTATACTTCAAAATCATGTGATCCATATATATCTCGAATTTTTAACCATAGATATAATGTATCAGTATCTTCAGAGTGAATATTTCGGCTGCTAACACAGGATCATGAGTGAGATAGTTTTGTTCATGAATTTTTTTCTACCATGATGCATAGGAAATAACTCTATCATTATGCATAAAGAAACAACCATGCCTGTTATTTGAAGAAACACTATAAATAACAAACTCATCATTCCCCGATGGTAGAGTCAAGATAGAAGCATTGATTAATCTTTTCTTAAATTATTCAAAACTTTCATTACACTCTTTTTTCCAAACAAATTTAACACCTTTACATGTGAGATTGGTAAATGGGTTATCCAGTTGGGAAAAATTCTAAACGAAACTCCAATAGTCACATGTTAAACCAATAAAACTGCATACCTCTGTTATACTCATTCGTGTCGGCCATTCATGGATTTCCCTTGTCTTTGAATGGTCAATAGAGATTCTATCATTAGAGACAATATGTCCAGGAAAAGAAATATCCTGAAGTCAGAACTCACATTTGTTAAACATCCCAATTAATTCATTTATTTTAATAGTTTTCATAATACTGCGAAATCGATTTTCATGATCTTGGTATCTATTATATTATTCCATGATATCATCAATAAACACCACTATAAATTCATCATGATATTCCTTGAAAACACTATTAATTAGATCCATGAAAACAGGGGGTGCATTAGTTAGTTCAAAAGGAATTACTGTAAACTTGTAATTCCCATTCCTGTTACGAAATTATATCTTTGGAATGTCTTCATTCTTAACACACAACTGATGATATCTAGATCAAAGGACAATCTTTGAAAAATATTGAAGTACATGAACTTTATTGAATAAATCATCAATGTGAGGTAGGGGATACTTGTTATTTATGGTTATATCATTTATCTTCTTCAAGTCAATGCATAAATTCATAGATACATCTCTCTTCCTAACAAAAAGAATAGGGGATCCCCATGGAGAAACAATAGTGAGAATAAATCCTTTATTACTAAATTCCTCTAGTTATTTCTTATGTTACACTAATTCCATTGTGGCCATTCTATAAAGGGTGTTTGATATGGTCCTTGAACTAGGAATTATGTCAATGGAAAACTCAATTTATCATTCTGGGGGATGTCAAGGAAAATCCTCTATAAACACATCAACATATTATTTCATAGTGGGTACATCTTATATTTGAACATTCCATTCCTCGCCCATAGTTATTTCACTCTCTTCCTCCCCAATAAATGAATTTAGTAGAGATATCGGGGGTGGTTCTAGATAAGAATTAGATGGTGATGTTTATGCTCTAATGATTTGGGATTCCTTATCATCATCAAAAATTGTAACCTCATTCATATTACAATAAATAATCTCATCCTGGTCCAAAATCCAATCCATACTGAGGATTATATAAAATTCAATCATGGGTATGAAAATAAGATCAGAAGATGATTCCCATTTATATTCCATAATAGTAACTGATTGGCACAACTATGTTTCAATGATACTTCCCTTGGGAGTTTTGAATAAAAAATACCTTAATATGTCAAATTGGAAATATCTAATTTACTTTGAATATAGGGAATATGTGAATGAATGTAATGATACAGAATCAAATAAATAATTGGCTAATTTTGAGGAAATGATTAATGTACCTGCCACCACATCATTCAGAACTTCAACCTCTATAGTTGTGATAGCATAAGCTTCACCTTTATCCCTTGGAATTTTCTGAGGTATGTTTCCTTGACTCTTAGGACATTATTTTTCATAATTCCCCATTTCATTGCAATTTTTTCATTGATCATTGAAAACCTCTTTCTTCCCCTTGCAATCAAGATCTTGATGGACTTTATCTCTCCAATTGTAAAGAACCCACATACCCATTAGGCATATACCAAGATGTTTATTCCGAAAATTACTTTAGGATGGAAATTCAACATTTCCCTTCTTTCCCTTATTACCTTTTTCAAAGTGTTCAGAAGATCTCTTCTACTCATTCTTCACATTAAAGTCCTAAGACTTATTGAATTCCTTCTATGTCTTGATAGCACATGGTATTATATCTTTTCATGATGAGAAGTATTGTGAGACTTATGCTCAATGGATAAATGTTTTTAACCCATCAAAGAATTTATCAATCGTATTTCTTGTGTCACGTATATAATATGCAGCATGCCTTGCTAACCATGTAAAGTTAGAATCATTCTTCATGACATTCACATCCTCCTTTTTCCTCAGACTCAGAAATTTCCTTTCCATATCTATTCGATGGTAATGAGGAATGAATTTTTGTAATAAAAGATCATTAAAATCCCTCCATTACATATTTGATACTTTTTAATCCTCCTTTGTGTTTCTAATTAATGACCACCAACGAACTGTCATTGTTGTGAGGACATAAACTGCCATATAAACTTTTTCCCTTTCGCTACTCACCAAAGAATGAAATATTTTCCATAAGAAACATATCCCTTCATCAAAATGGATTTTTAGTCCCATTTAATATTGGTGTTTGTTTCTTCATCAAGCGGTCTAACATCGATCCTCCACGTTGTGGATCAGGGTGATCTATACGGGTAAGGTTATTATTCATAACCTGAGTGCATTATCTCGGTATGGTTATATGTTTTTCCACACCAGTTGCATAACTATCTCCACTACAATTATCTTGAGTAGGAGGGAAATCACAACATGGATTACGTGCATTGATACGATTTCCATTCCATCCACTGGGAACCATTTCTAAACAATGGAATACACTAGGTTAGTTTAGGAACGACAATGCATAATTCCAAACTTGTAAAATACCTTACATAAATTGAACAGTTTAGGCATATAATCCATAATTTGAAAACTGTTTTCTTTGGGGAAGTACTTACTCAAAAATCCTTCATAATGGTTAGTAATGAAAATGTGAGTTATCCAAAGCATATACCCCTATAGGGTCAAACCTGGTGCATAGTAAGGCTCGTTGTCGCATAACATGTTACCCCGGGTAAAGATTGAAACCCCTTGTCAGAGTTTTCACTCCTTGGTACATCTTTTCTTGAACCATGCACAATTGTAGTATCCAAAAAAGGATGTATTACTTGAAAACCCCACATAATATTTACATTACCCAATTTTTGGATGTTCTTCTATACTAATCTTCCAATTCCATCTTTGGGTAATGTTCTCTAATCAGAGTTTTTTTATAAATCTAGATTCCACGGTTTGTACTCAACTTCCTATCATACCAACTATAACACCTCAACCCCAGATTACCTAGAGTCGATGCATTATTACATTACATTTGCATAATCACAAGATATCATGTCCCAAAAGACCAATTAGTTTAGTATCCATGGAATTACTAGTTACATACATAAATTTTACATTACATTATAAAACGAAAAAATAAACATTATGTCTTCTTTGAACACACTCATATCCCTTAGCCTATCCCTCCAGGTCATTCATACTATACTTCTTCACATCCTGAGAAAACATAAACATATGAATGGGGTGAGCTCAGATTCTCAATATGGATAACAATATTGCTGAAACTATCATAAATAACCATAAACATTTAAGCCAATATATAAGACTAAAACACAAGCATTTTAAAAACAATCTTTAGCATAATATTGAAAATTTAAATCAAATAATTCAAGTTCTGACTCTGAGGTGGAACTTTTACTGGCTATGAAGATACAGAAGGGTGAGAATCATCACTGGTCCCTTTTTTCATAGAGATGGGATCTCGTCAAATTTACCATTCCTTTGTTTCGACCCATTCAGGGTCATTATCCTTTAAATAAGGTTGAATTAACACTATAGGGAACTATTGTTCCTAGAGGGAGATTGTGTGGGGGTTAGGAACTCGTGAAATTGGTCCTTCTCAGATGTAACTTCCTCATATAGTCTCCAACGGGTTTATTCATAGAGCCAAGAACACCCAAAGGCTCTGGTATCCATGATAAATGGACTTGATTTTTAAAGGCAAGCGCTTGTTGGATTACTATTTGGACAATGACACTTGAAGACTCAATTGGGTGAGAGGATGGGAGGTAAGGATCACCTCACCCTTAGGGGGGAGGATTGTATCCTGTTCCGGGAGTCTCTTATAGATTTATTTCATGTTTATATGTTTTTGAATCCATGGTTCATTCCAAAATAGTGTGTCCATGGTCTATCCATAAATTTCATGATCTTCATGAGTATGAATTTGTTTGATACCATGGAGGTGATGCTAACTTATCCATATTTTCGGGCGCTCGAGAGTTTATCGTCATCCAGGGGGCAGAAGGTGAGTTGATGTTAGGATCAGTCCCAAAAGGAGGGTTTCCTATGTATCATTGGGAGAGGAATCAGAACCCATGTTGTTCGGATTGTGATGGGCTTATTCATGGAAGCCTACCATTTGACACAAATGATTGGGTGGACCCTTTTGTTTGGGAACCCTTTTGTGCTTGGGCAACATGGAAGGCATCCTACGTATCCTGTTTTTATCAGGAATCAGAGTTCTCATAGTTCAGATTATGTGGGGATTACACATGGAATATGCCCATTCGAGGCACATGATTGGGTTGACCCTTTATGGATGGGAACACATTTTGATCTCGGGCCTTCTTGAAGGTGTTCTATGTATCCTGATTTGGTTAAAAATCAGAGTTCTCATAGTTCAGATCGTGTGGGGCTTACACATCGAAGCATCCCATTTATGGAGGCATGGTTGGGTGGTCCCTTTATGGATGAGCACCCATTTGAGGTCATGCCTTCTAGTATGAATTCTACATATCTTGATTTACTTAGGAATCAGCGTCCTCATAGTTCAGATGATGTGTTGATGTCTTAATCCTCATAAACCTCTAAGACCACATGATTCACGATCGGTGTGAGAAACAAGAGGATTATAATGATTAAATAATGCACATGCCTCCTCCCCTTTTGGTGGGGGAGGTAAAACCCTCAGTGGAAGAAGTAATGAAGACCATGGGTGAGGGCATGAAGTGATAAACCTTTCCATATGAGATGGCATAAGAGGCCATGCGGTCCAGCCTC
Source organism: Viscum album (assembly GCA_963277665.1). Classification (NCBI taxonomy): domain Eukaryota; kingdom Viridiplantae; phylum Streptophyta; class Magnoliopsida; order Santalales; family Viscaceae; genus Viscum; species Viscum album. The sequence continues at coordinate 937,513,559 of OY728120.1, read as the reverse complement.
AGAATATTGTGGACTTACATCAGTGGGAGGGCCCCGAAATATCATGTGAGGTATACTAATGATTAAAGTCATATATCATGGACGATGATTAACTAGAGGATAATCATTTTGGGATATTATGATGTTCCTCAAACATGAGTGGGACAGAATGTGTAATCCATGATTTAGGAGGATCTCAGATGAGGAGAAACGATACAAGGTGCAGAATCCATTAAGGTGTTCAGAGGTAGAAGAGGACTCTCCAAATGATGAATTTTCCTCTGTTTGACATCCATTTTTGTGGGAAACATATACGAAGCCACTGGGTAATGATGTGCATAGTCAATTATAGGTTTCCTCAGGACACTGGACATCCTCTTCTGATGGTTATGGAGGTTTATGAATATGGAGGATCTCGTATCCGGAGAAATGAAATGAGTCATGGAATCCATTGAGGCATACATATGTAGAGAATGCCCCTCTTTAGGATTAAATTTCCTGTGCTTTCCAACCATTTTATAGGCTTCATATACAGATCCACCAGGGCATGATGTGAATAGTCAAACAAAGGTGTCTGCAGGACACTAGCCTTCCAGTTCTGATGGCTATAGAGGTTTATGAAGATCGAAAATCACCCTATTAACTACAATTTAATGTCATATAGCTTGAAAAAATACCGTAATTTTTAATTTCATGTGGTTAGGATGATAACTCATAGTTTATGGTCACAGATTTTGGACTGTGGAGGGAAGGATCCATTATTAATTAAAAGATAATCAAGATGGGATGTTCTGAAATGCCTCGAACATGAGAGGGAAGGAAAGTTTAAACCAAGACTTTAGGGATTCTCGGATCATGAGAAATGATAACTGGCACGGATGCCATTAATGCTTATAGAGGTAGGAAAGGACTCTCTTAAGGATAAATTTTCTTTTTGTTGATGGCCGTTTTGTATGCTTCATATGCAGAGCCACTGGGAATGATGTGTATAGACCAACAAAGGTGTCTACAAGAGACTGGTCTACAACTTATAATAGTCATGGATGTTTATGAGGATCCAAAATCACTAGCGATATAAATTTTGATGGATGTAAAAGATGTGTTTGAGAAATTAAGAAACACTCAGGCTGTGATTTTCCATAGGCTTCTGGATCAACCAGGCATAGGAGGAAGGTGATAGGTATTATCGGGACGTCCATGATGAATGTATCTTCTCATGGTATTTAATGGACCGATGTTAGGGTGGCATAAGGGTGCAATGGAAAATGTCGTCGACCCGACCCTATAAGTTTAAGTGAGACTCTCCATTTATCATGGGGGTCAGTGAAGGTGCGTGGGCATAACCTGCAAAGTATAGACTGGTGGTCATGACCAATTTTCCTTATAGACCTAGCCATGTAGGAGCTAGATGCTAATCATGGTACGTAGAGGAGTGGGCCGGTATGATGGTACGTGGAGGAGCATGCTGCGTAAAGTCTTCTACATAGGGGAATCCATGAACTGTCTTCTGCATATGGGAATGTATGAACTGTCTTCTTTATAGGGGAATCTGCAAACCATTTTTATTATATATTCTTTTATTGGTTTGTTGGTTGTCTGTGGGGTGTCTTTCAAATATGGGTTGTGGGGAGGACTTTCGCAAACTACTTTTTGCACACGTTTTGTTGGATGGGTTCCGCAAACTACTTATTGTTCACGAGATAGAATGTAAAAACTGCTGAAGATGTAAGATAGAGTCCCACGAACTACTTTGGGTGCCAGAGAAATTTCTCCCACACCCTCTATGTTCTTCGTAATCTTTCCACCAATCTCGGATCTCTCTCCCTTGCCTTCCTTCCTCTCCTACTATTTTTTCAATTCCCATGGTTGTCCTTTTATAGAGTTCCAATGAATCTGTATCTGTGGTATACACGACACTTTTTCATAAGCCCAAAGAGTAAATCTATCCTGCAAAAGACTCAGTCAATATTGAGTTTGCAGATGTGTGGTAGGTTGTTGGAATATCCTCCTCTACAAAACATAACGTTCATGGGGATGGTACGTGGGGATCAGTTCCTTCTGAATCTTTCATGTGAAAACAGTTCATGGCAGCTTTAGTTCATGGGTGGAAATTCACCGAAAACTACTTCGTTCACTAGAGAATGCCTCATGGGCTAGCGCATCTGAGGCCTCCCATGTACCGAATGGTTTTAGGCTAATTACATTCTCTAACCACTCCTAGTAAATGGTACATGTCCAAGTGAGATTCATTTTCAAAATTTTATTTCTTCAAATTCTTCTCAAATTTTCTATCATGTTTGTATTTTTTTGCTATGCCCAACATGGAGGAGTATTTTCCATCCCATAAATGAAGTTTTGAAACTCTATAATTCAATTAACATATTCACCTGGATATTCTACTAGACGAATAATCACATGTATTATCAATAGCTTATCCCTAAATGATGGAATGCATAATGTCGGACATCATAATCACATAGTCAAGGCCCCGTTCCATGACTACAAATAAAAATATTCTCAAGGACTTGTGCCATAACACTAGTTTTTCTCATGAGACCTACTGATGCATTAAGGGGCTATACAAGGACTTTCATGTCACTTACTATGGCCAATTCATTCCTCAAATAAAAAAGTTAAAACATAAAATACACATTTATATTAAATCAAACATATGAAATCTTAATACTTTAACCATAAACCATTAATGATATAAACATAGCACATCCAGCATAAAACATATCACAAAACCTTCAATACAATATAGAAGATTGTATCATAATAAATCAATTTCAGATAGGAATTAAAATACAACAATGGATGTTGACATAGATGAAATCTATCGAAAAAATATTTGAGTAAAATATATCATTCTACTTTGAATTCATTTAAAAGTAAAGGAAAATTTATTTTAAAAATATTCTTATAATTTTTTTAAAGAATCTTAGAAGGTTTTATAATGGAGGAAAATATCCTCACCCATCGTATAAGTTAAAGAAATTCTTTTTTTAATTTGTTGAATAGGTCATAAAGTAACTTGTTTGGAAAATGATGGAAAGATTCCTTTCAAAAAAAATTATAAAAATTCAAAAATTGGTATAAATTAATTTAACCCATAGTCTAGGAAATAGTAAAATTGTTTTGAAATACACTTTTAAGAAACACATATGTGGATGATAAGGGTGTATTGGTAGATACTTACGTATAAATAACCATAGATAATAAGGATACTGTAAAATTAACCATTACATTGTACTTTTCCTTAGTTCAGGGTACTTTAACCTCATGTATAATGACTAAATAATTGGTTTTATATCATAAAAGAACCACATACATAAATATGATATCATATATGATCCACTAATATTTCATTATAAATAATATTTCAGTAGTATCCTTGTTTCGTGTGTTAACTGATTTGTTTTCCTTTATTTTTTTTACATAAGTCATGTTTCTTATGGATAAGATGTATTTTATTCATATACAGAATGATATTAATTTGTTAAACATTATTGTTTAATCTAAAATGAAAATTATTCTTTAATAGTTAAGATGGGGAACAAAATCTCATCGTGTCGTGTAGACGGTAAGCCATACGTATGCACAAGTGAAAATATCATTTTATTAATGGTGAAATAGTTTTAAATTGGATGGTATATTATATATAATGAATAATTAACATGTTATATTCATTATTTCCATCAATTATACTATTATTATACTCATCCAAATAATTAAGTATTGAATAACAAACTACACCACAATGTGGAGACGATAAGTCGTACACATGCACGTATAGTGACTTTGTCATTAATAGGATGTATAGAATATTGAATATTGTTGTAACATATTTATAATAAAATCAGAGTGTGTAAAATGTACTCTATTTTTTTTATGTAAATAACAAATAAATTAGATGTTTAAGAAGGAAGGAACTTTGGAAGAGGTGATGAAATAATTACCTCTTCTTCGAGTTCTTCAATTTGATTTGAACAAAAGAGATATTAAGGTTGGATTTATTATCAAATTAAGGCCTATAGGATAATGTGACGGTATTTGGGAGAATATATGATAAGATTTTGGCCTATCCAAATGGATTTGGAGGTGTGAATTTAAAGGAATTGGTAGTACCCTTTTAAAAGATATGTGTGGGGAACTTTACGAAAATCATGATATATTATTTTATTATAAAATTATTTTAGGTTTATAATAGGTAAAAATGGATTTATTTCTAGGATAAGGTGTGTATTGTTCTAAATATTAACAACCAATTGGTTTTAGACAAGTTTATGTCCCCATATTAACTTTATCTTTTAGATTTAACCCTTAGTTAAATAGTTTAACTCTTACCATGTCTTCTGGTATTCATACACTATATGGTTAATAAACATACTATAAAATTACATGAGAACCTCAAGATCTTATTTAATGAGATATATAGAATTATTTCAGTCCTTTAGCAGAATATCCGATATTTCAAAATATTATATCATTTAATAAAATTGTATTTGTTTTAAAAACTCATTTATGTCAATTTTGACACTATTTAGTATTTAGTTTTTGTGAAAGTCATAACAACTTTATTACTTCGAAAAAAATACATTTAATCAACCCTAACTTGTAATATTAACCTTTAAAATTCTTGGGTGGAATCATAAGTTTAAATATACATTTATTTTAATATTTATAATATGAATTATTTTAATCTTTCATTAAAAAGGTAATTACCGAAACATTATTGTTTCATAAAGAAATTTAATTATTTAATTTCTAAACATTATAAATAAAATACTATGATGTGTGAAATATATTTATTATTTTAAATTATATTTACAGTCAAATTTATCTTATATATAACCCTATATTTAAAATGTTTTAGTTATTAAACATTTAATTTAACACTTCTAACTCTTCTTTAAATAAAATATAATAAATGTCCTAATATAACCCAAGTGGATAAAAAGGATAATATTTCTATCCTAAAGTTTATTTTTGTTGAAAACACTTATCCAATAGAATTAGGACATGTGTTGAGGTAATTGTAATATAAATTTATACTTTAATTGCCCTATTTACTTTTAACCATGGTAAATGAAATTCAAAAGTTACTATTTACAAAAATATTTTCATCCTATTGAACCAAATTTTAAATACTGATAGAACTTGTTTTTGTAGGATTTTTGAAATTAAATTCATAAATTTGGTAAAAATACATTTTATGCACATTTCAAAATGTGTCGAGAAGGTGGGTAAAAGACGTTAAATCGTTCAATAATTTTTTTAATCTAATATTATTATAAAATGAATCCAATGAAATAAGTTGAACTATTATAGGTATTATGAATATATTTTATCTTTAAAATAAATTTAAATTGAAAATAAAAATTACTTAAAAAATTTTTGTTTTAAACAATAAAGCAATGTTTTTCACTATTCATCAAAAATTGAAAGTTTGCAGAAAAATAACAAAAATTTACCTACGGATAATTTTGATATTACGAATACAAAAATTAAGCCCATTTAAAAAATAAAATTTATAAAATTTCAAAAAGAGTGTGTTACTATTCATAACTGCTTTTTAAACGACTAGTTTGGTTGGTCGTGGTGTGCTAGAACTAGAAGATGCATATATTTCAAGTCATTGCATTATTCAAAGAAAAGTGTACTATAGACACTTGGGGTGTAACACCACAAAATTTTATTTTTTATGGATAAAGGTTGTAATTTTATAACCCCTATGAATGATTTACATTTACAGAGTGTGGTGGTCATATGTGACCCCCATAACGAATAGCATGCCCATTGTGGACAATAATTTCACGAATGTGGTTTATTTTTCCCTTCAGATAAATACCCAATTTTGTTAAGTATATAAGGAGAGATATATAAGGATAAATAAAAAGATAAAAAACGAGAAATATAGTGCGAGAGATGATGGACTTTTGGTGTTTGTTCCCCAGAACCTACTATTATGTACATTATGACAACTAGTATTTATTTTTTTAATGTTAAAAAATACTTATCAAGTCAAAATTGGTCTTCTACATGACATAGTATGTGATAATATCCTAAGAGTAGGTGTCTAACTATAAGTTCATTATAGTTCCCCATTATTATGTGAACCCAGAAGTTACATGTCAGTATTCTTAAATATATGTTCTATTATAGGAAAAATCATTTGAGGGAAAAAAATGTAACAAGATATCATGGTTACAGACTCATAGCACATTGATGCAACTTCTCATTGTATACACCCTTTAAAATTTATATTTTAGGATATTATGATAATGAGACCCCCTAGAGGGAAATCGACATGTATATGTTTCATTGGATGTTCTTATATGAAGAAGTGTGTATTGAACCTTATATTATATAAATATTGTTAATAGATATTACGATTCCCATACTTTAATTTATTGAAAAAAACTATGATGACATATATTTGCAGAGAAGTAGTATACATTGGTTTCCTCATGACTAATATTTAATTTATTAATAATTTGAGAAATGATTTGTATGTTCTGTTATTTAACTAATGATTACAACATATTATATATTTTGAAAATAATATAGCACAAATAAGTCCAATTCCATGGTGTTCTGTAGGAACGTTCAATTTCCATAATGTGAAAGAAAAATACATTGATCACATAGGTTGATAGAAACAACTTGGAATCTTCTTGATTGGATATATCAAGATAAAGGGATTATATTAAATAATAATATTTTGTATGAGGTTATATTTCATTGACATTAATGTTTTTATTTATTGGTGCCTTGGCATGTTTCAAGATGAAAACCATTGAATTTTGGATGCTTTACATATTTTTGTTTAGAAAGAGGCCTAGAGGGTCATAAATTAATTGTATCCAAGACTTCAGTTAGATAATGTTGTTATTTATTATTCACCAATAATATAAAATTTTATTCCATCACGTGGTTTAATAATAATTCATGTTTTCTTGATTCAAAAATTACATCACTAGTTATTCAGGATTACACAATGTGAGACTAAATTTAAAAAAATATTTATTTACTATTTTTTATTGTAGTAATTATTTATTTTTTGGTGAATACCATTGTGATATTTATTTATTAAACAAATAGTCATTATTTTAGGGCTAGTAAATATTATGGAGGAATAAGAGACTGAGTTTAATTACTAATTAGGAAGTAAAATATATTAAATATTATTTTAATAAATAATATTTTATTTAATTCTGGATATTTGTGCATGTTATGAAATTTTTATAAAATTATTATAATATATATGGGGTTATGCAGGAATTGAAAAAAAATTATATGGTGAAATATAAAGTTATTATATTCTACACCTAACTGTATATAATCTAAACTATGTTATTTTATTTTGTGGTTTCCATTTCATTTTTTGTACACAATAACATCCGAATAAAATTAACTCGATGCCTAAGTGATAATCCTCTATAAAAAACGATCATGAATGGATAATCATTCTCCTCCACCACCACTCTCATTCTAGAGGGATCAAAGAGATTCATTTCATGAAGTGACACTTATGGAAATTAATGATGAGTGAAAAAGTATTCTGATCTACAACATTCGGACACAGAGATTCCTATTGAGACTTCCAGAGGTTAATGGAAAACATGTGGATCACCATGGGTGGGAATTAACTCTTGATTCCTACAAAACAATAATGATTCAAAATAGAGGCGTTGTCAGATTCATTAAAAAGAAGGAAATAATCTGCTGGTAATTAATTAATTTTTTAAATTAATTAATAATAATATGTGATGATATATCACTTTGGTTTCATAGTTCTTTCATAAATTAATCTTTTATTTAATTTCAATAATCACAATGTTTAAGGTTGATGTAAATCTTGGAATAATCATCAGTTATGAAAAAAATGTGTTGAGAACATCCCATTCAGCACTTCCACAGTTACCAAAACCATTATGTGTTGTTAGATAGGTCACATAATTTTTTATAAATTTTTAAATATCAATGATTGATATATGAATTTATCATTATTTTTAAATTACACTTTAATAAGTCATTAATCTAAATTGTGATATATCATTATCTTCTACGTTGTTCTTGAAAAGACTATTAAAAAGATTAACATTAGGAAAAAATAACATTTGATGAACTCGTTTGGATTTTCTAAGGATTCTATATGGATAACATAAGAGTATATTCTATGTATCCAATTAGAACACATAATTTAACCATTTTCAATTAACCATTAATTAATTATGACTTATTTTGAGGCAATTTCACTTATTACAGCTCGTTTATATTAAAATAAATCACCTATTGATCAAAAAATGGTGTCACAATGTTATCCACACTACATGGTGTATAAAAACTATATAAGACGTGTAATCCACTAGTCAATGATAGGATACTTGTTCACCTACACAATTCCTGACCCACAAAACATCATTGTTTAAACAAAGGAATTGATTATATTAGAATTTAAATTTCCCAAAGTATACTTGTCTCTAAATCCATAGCATAGATTCAGTCTAGGGTCAAACCCATAGGGAGTACATGAAGGAATGAAATCTAGTGGTAAGAACTTTTTTGGGAAGGATTCCTCACAATCACTCTAGTGTTTCGGTTTTCTAAATCTATGTAGGTAGAGATTAATGAAAATTGAAAGTAAAGGCTCAGGGCCAATTTTATGGTCTACACCAAGGATAATCCTATCTATAACTTGGGATCAACCATTATATTAGGATGAAAAGATATAAAAAAAATCACCAATTGATCCAGGTCCAGGTAATTGGATATACATAATATCTAAACTCCTCCTTCAGCAAGATATATATGAAAACCTAATTGTAGGAATATATTCTTCTTGGATGAAAGAATCATATGATTTTGGACCTAGCCTAATAAATACCAATTAGGCCAATGGTTCATCGTTTTTCACATTGGATGGAAATAGAAGTCACAATATAATGGTATTTAGGAATTGTTTTAACCTAATTTATAGCCATAGGGTTACCAAGTTTTATTCATAGAATCATTATATTTAAATCCACTATACTCTTGATCACTAAACTAAGAAGATTATCTGGACATGACAATATTAAATGAAATAATGGAATCCAGAATCATTCTCAACATAACTAACAAAAAATTCAAAAATCTATATAAATATAAATAATATTATTGAAATAAAAAAACATTAATGAATAATAAATGAAGAATGAATCAAAAATTTAATTCTCATGGAAAATGGGATTTTATTCAGATTTTAGAATAAAAAACAAGAAATGAATGGGTCTTCGATATTGATAATAAAGGAATGCTTAGAATAATTAAATAAATAAATAAAAATAGTTATGAAAGATAAAAAGAAAAGAAAGGATAAGAAAAAAATAAAAAAAATCAAGTCTCTATGTCTCTATCTACATGTTAGATTATTTGATGTTTATATAATTCTAACATTACACAATGTATAGATGATTCAAAAAATGTAACTCTTTTACATGGATTTCTACATCGATAAATTCATAGAATGTAATTTTCATTCAATCCATATACATATGGTTCAAAAATATCTTTAAATATATTGAATCTTTAGATTTAACATCTTAAATATTCGGTTCCAATTAGGTTTTCAAACATTTCACATCATATAATTAGATAACATCTTGTGTCTAATAAGATTTGAAATTCATGTCTTTCACCACATGTAATCTTGATTCACATTGTTTAGTTGGTTAATGCCTTATATTTCAGATTCATGGCTTGTAATCTAGATGGATATACGTCTAATTATGGAGTACATGTCTTGTAAATCAGAATCATGATGTGTAATTTTTATTTTTTATTTTTTTCATCAGGTCCTCCTATGATTCATGAATTTTTACACCTTTCAAAAAGAAACCAGAATACTATGAATTAATGAATAAATCTCGATTAGTCCATAAAGAAATGTTTACTTTATATATATATATATATTCATCTTATCAAATTACGCCACACATGAATGATTGATTTTCCTAAAGAGAAATGTATCTCATGAAGGGTTCAAAATCAAATAATTGTTAAACCGAAAACATGCATTAAAATAAAGAAAATAAAACTAAGGTCAAGTGGAAATAAAATTTCCTCCAAAATCAATCCTGCATAAAAAATAAATGATGCCTCATATTCATGTACATTATTCAAATTCATTCTTCTTTAAATTACAATTTCATAATTTTCCGTCATGACCGATACCCATTTTAAAATTTACCTAAAAATTAATTTTCTCTAATCACTCATGGAAAGTTATTCTAGTGTTATTCTCATACAATAAATACATATTACTAACCATAATAATTTATTGGTTCTGACATCTCTAATTCATAAAGTAAAATACAAAATTAATGAGGGATTAAGACAAAAAGTTAAAATTTCATTAAGGATAGTGGAAGATATAAATATATTAAAAATAAATCTCAAAATGGAGGGTAAGATCTAATCGATATTGCATGATAATCATGAACAATTCAATGAAGTAACTAATCCTTCAAAAAAATTTCTATGTGCTCCAAATATCTCAATTCATGTCCATGAATACGTAAAGAAAGCATAAATAATGTTATCTATTCCTATTTCTTTTTCATTTTTTTTTCAAAAGTCATGTTAGGGGAAGGTCTTAGATCCATTTCATAATCACATATGATACCTCGAAATATTTATCAATCTTGTAATGGTGTTTTTTTATTTTAAAAACAAAAAACCCAGTTGTATATATATATGGTTTCTTTTTTTTTCAATAGACTATTGTATGCATAGAAAATGAAGAAAATAATCATGAACCATGTCATATCAATTTGCTGAAAATTTTACCAAACATATCTTTAGTATCTTCTTCTCATGTATGGAAGATATGAAAAATACCCTACACTTTTTCAATAGAAAATCATGCATAAAACCATGAATAGGGTTAGAGGGGATAATAGGCCTGAAATGGATCCATCAAAATAAGGTTATTCGTGGCTACTATTAGCTAAATAAGGATAGATATACAAGTTTGTATTAAACAAAATGGCTCAAAAATGTTTTCCTCAATCATTTTAACAATTTATTTGTTCCATATTAGCCTTAATAAGATTCCAATTCATGTTCTGAGAGGTTTATATTCTCAATGTATCTATCAATAAATATTCCTAGAAATGAATATGACAATATATTTTACGACTCTTCATGGGAATTCAATTAAAAAAAATAAATGGAAACCAATAAGGTAAAAATATCCATTAATAAGTCAATCAATATAAATTATTATAATCATGAATTAGAATTAAAATACTCAACACCAAAATAATAATAAAAATCTAAAAAGGGAAAAAATAGATTTCAAATATATACCACAAAACAATGTATGTTAGTTACATGGGTTCAAAGATTTTTATTGCATAATGTATGACTTTACTGAAATATGTCTCCTAGAATAATGAAAAAATGAAAAAAAATTATGTTTATTGAAAATAAAGAACTATAATGTCTCCCCCACAAATAAAATGATACAGTTTCCATACTGTTATGGAATGAAATATGGGATAAATGAAAATAAATTCGTAAAACTATTAAAATGGAAATAATGAATTAAAAATTATAAATCAAGATATCCTTGTATTTAAATTCATACTATGGGGAAACTTTTGGGATATAGATAGACAAATGGTATCCGTGTAAAAAATTTAGAATCAAAATAGTTACAATAGATAAACCATTAGTTCATGGGTTTTAATAAATACAAAAGAAAATATGGGAATGTTCCCATAGTCAATATCAGGAAAGAGAAGCTCAAATAGATGCATGAATGGACTATAATGGTATTGTAGACAACTGATGAACTAATAGTGCTATAAAATAAAAAACAAATGGTCTTAATTCAAAAAAAAAATAAAGAAAACAAAAAACACAGTTTCACTCCCATAAAGTGCTAACAATGACGTCATTATCCATATAGATGGAAAAAAGAATCATATAAACTCTAAATAAAGGATAATCCCTTCATAAAATGATTATTTATAAATTTTTATTCTCTTTATGTGTCCCTTGAAATGTGTTCCTTCTCCTGGTTGAATTTTTATAACCCTAGTGGGGAAATATTGACAACTATAGAGGGATATGACCTTCAGTATTTCAGTATCCCATGGAATAGTTTCAGTCAAGAATTAAAAAATACAACTTTAACCCATGGTGATAAAATTGTTCATGCAATTAATTATTCATTCCATTTCTTTTTTTTCAATATAAATGTGGTCCTTTTTATTGGAATCACTCCTGATATGTTCTAACTTGTCTATTTGTAGCATTCTAACATCCCCATTTTTTTTTGGGAATCCATGTCTAGTTTCTTTATTTCCCAATAATATTGATTATCTAATTAAATTGAAAATTTAAAGGAATTCCCATAAACAAGGTGGTAAAGATTTGTGCCAATGTGTAGTTTATACATTGTGAGATACACATAGAGTGATTCATCCCATTTGATTATCCATTCCTTGATACTTGTAACCACTTTCTTTACTAGAATTTGTTTAATATTTGTGTTATAAAATTCAACTTTCCTTGTTTTCTAATAGTGGTATGGTGTCCCAGTGTTATAATATATTCTAATTTTTTTATTAAACATTTCACAAAATTATTTTCAATGTGGGGGCCCTGATGACTAATAAAAATTCGGGGAAATCCAAATCATGAGAAATTTTTTTCCTTAATAATTTTAGGACCACCTCATTGGTCTCATGGTTAGTGGAATAATATTTTTCCCACATCTAAATGAAATCGATTCCAACAAGGATGTAAAATTTCCCTTGATAGTTTGGGAATGGATCAATAAAATTGATTCCCCATATCTCAAATATTTTGACATCTATTATGTGATTATGGGGCACATAGTTTCTTTTTCCAATGGCGCCTATTCGATGGAACTGATCACATATTTGAATGAAACTCCTTTCATCATGATGGAGTGTGGGAGAGAATAATCCTCTATATAGGATATTATACATAGTTAATTCATACATATGATGTCCTCTGGCTGGCAATATATGACAAAATTTGAGTACACATTGAACTTTATCTTCCAGGATGGAACATCACATTAAGCCATCATCATAACATGTAAATAGTATTAGATCATCCGAGTATTAGTGGGTTGCCTAGACCATAAATATTTTACTTAATTGGGTGGAGGAATGAGGGTACAATTCTCTAATGGAAATAAAGTTTTCTATATTAGAAAACCACAGTTGGGCTTGTGTATCTATATTAATAAATATTTCATCAGGAAATTCCTATGTGATTCTCATATTGTTCTCATATTCAATAATTTGTAGTGGAAGAATAGATATATGGTCAGTGATGAAACTTTTGGTTCATTTTATGTCCATAAAGACTAAATCTAATTCATGTAGTTTTAGGGTACATCGTATTACTCACTGTTTAGAATCATTTTTTACAATTGGTATTTTAATCCTTTATGATATGTATAGACCACTAATTCTGAAATCTTATGGTATGTGTGAAACTTTTAAAAATCATATAAAACATCCAACAACTCTTTTTCCATGGTCATGTACTTTTGTTGAGCCTAATTTATTGCATAACTAGAATAATAAATGGGGTAGAATCGATGTCCAAATCACTATCCATATCTGGAAGCCCCATTAAAATCACTATCATCAAAAATTACATCAAAATAATTAACCAAGTTTGGTGATATTATAATATTAGAGGACCCCAAGAAATTCATTAGAGTGTCGAATTCCCACCAAGTCACTTTAGTGAAGTTAAATGGAATGTGCTTTGATAAAATTTTTGTTAGTGGGAATGATATTTTTTCAATATCATTGATGAAGTGGTGATAATATCCCACATGGACCCGAAATATCCTCACAAATTTCATCATCATGAGTTCGGTAGATACTTTATTTACCTTGATATTTATAAGATCAACCACCATTCCGTGCTATGACATATTACTTCTGGGGACTATGCCTCGTTGGACTAAAAAAACATTCACCAGTTCAGAACTAGGAACTTATCTTCATAGTCCTATAGAACTCGGTAATGATTTTTTTGGAAATAATCAAATGATCATCCATACACTAGTATCTTCTCTATGAAAATCTCCAGGAATTCCTCCATTGTATCATGGAAATGTGTGTCCTGCACCATTGAAATGTCATGGGGGTATTTCAAATTCTAAATGACATTTTTATACAAGTTAAGGTTTATAAAGGACATGAAAAATTTGGTTTTATTGTAACCTTATATGTCAAATAAAATTTTATTTTATATAGAATATTCATCTAGAAAACAATATAATTTATGCCCAATTATTATCATCATCAATTTATCCATGAAATAAATTTCAAAATTTTCCATCTGAGTAACCGTGTTGAGATTTTGATAATAAAAATATACTCTCTCTCCAGTAATGGTTTGAGATTAGATTTACTCATCTTCATTATTTTTAAAAACATTAAATCATTCATTATTTTGGATGAATTGTATTAGGATCACCCTTTCATGTTAGAGACTATAAATAGTATACCATCATCAAGAAGCTTCCGAACATCCTTTTTCACTACTTATTTCATCGGTGGGGGTGAGTCACCTCTAGGGTTGTTGCTTGGATTTATAACAATCCTACAATAAAATCTATTCGATTCATATCATAGGGATGATCCCTTTAAAACATCCACCTCATAGTCAATTGAATTATTGTGGCTTTTTAGGAATTCAATGAGTATATCCTCTTGTGTTTGGGTGATTTATATACTGATAATGGCTGGAAGTGAATTACCTAATTTTATGAATGAATATGTTAGTGTAATCGATAGATGATTGAATTCCATTATTGTAGATCTGATTATAAAGGGTATGAATGGTTGGAAATTATCCCATTTTATAGGTTTAGTCTAATTTATGAACTGATAGTCACTAAATTCATATTCATCTAGAGAAAAGATCTCTACTTTATCTACGCCAATCACATAATCATCTTATATATAAGTAATAAAAATATATCGACAATCCAATGGCTCTGCTATTTTCTTAGAGGTATCCACTAAATCAAAAAAAATCTTATATAACATTGAATCTAAACCTTCCTAGGAGGATTTTAATCAGTTCCTTCCCAATTCTAGGAAATGGTCTCCCTAGAATGATAGGGACATCCCCTTCTTCTTCTATATTGAGGATAATGAAATCTATGTGAATGATGATTTTTATTACATTACAATGATGTTCTTGTGTAGTCCATAAGGGTGATTGAATGTGTATTTTAAAAGTTGGATTTCCAATCCCATTGGTGTCAACTCTTCAAGCCTAATTTTTTGAAGACGCCCAAATGCATGATATTGATTCGAGTGCCAAGATCAGATAAGGAACTTTCATAATTTCATGTCCCTATTCTTCAAGGAATTGGGAAACTTATGGTGTCTCGCATCTTGGAAAGGATCTTCTACTAAAAAAATTTCAGAATTATTCATTAATTTATATAACAACAATATCTTCCATTTTCGCCTTACATGAGGGAATTATTATTAGAAACATGGAATAAGAAGGAATCATAACAATCACTTCTTCAAAGGTAATTTTGACATGATTTTTTTTAATTATTTCCATAAATATTTTGTATTAACCCACTATTTTATCTTATATCATCCACTCTAGAAAAGGAAGAGATAATTTTTATGGTGGTAGTCCTATATAGACATCTTTATTTTAGGTTATTATTGAACTGAAGCATTTTTAGTTGGCTCAACATCTATAGTTTTCTCTTTAACAGATTTATCTTATTCTTTTTATTAAATTTCCTCAACTCCACATGGCTGCAAAAAATTTAGAATTTTTAATCATATAATAACTATATGTTTTTCCTCCTCTCTGGGATGATTCTTGATATCACTGGGAAACATAAATGGTAATTAGACAAAAGGGGTGTTATTAATTTTTAGAAATCAATTTTATATGTTTTAGATAACCTCCCTTTATTTTTTCATTTTAATTTATTGGGTTTTCAGCTTTTGATATGATTTTTTCATAAAGACCATTAGCATGTTTTCATGATTAGACTGAAGATATTAATCTTTTTTGGTTGTATCAGTGGATCTTGCATGAATTTTTTTGAGCTCTAGGGGAGAATGTTTTTTTGGAAATAATTTCTAAGGTAGAAGAGATGAATTTTTGGTGGGTTCCAATGTGGTCCATAATTCAATTTTGGAGCTTTTTCACTCCTTTATTGATAATAATCGTGTCATTTTTGTGGTTTATGATCTGGAATCTCTGGGCATTAATAATGTTTATATTTTTTAATGATTTCCCTACTGATTTGGTTGATTGTAATTAACATAATTACAATACTGGATTTGTGGCTCGGATAAACCATCCTTGTAGTCCAGAGATGGGTGTGGGGATACACACATTTCACTTGATTTTATCTTCATTACATGCTTAGGAGGTTGAGATGGTAGAGCAAGAAGCTGAAATGATTCAATATTTTTCATTAGAGCTCAAAAAGTAGTGTCTTGGTGGGTATTATATTATACTTAATCGATTCCGCATTGGGTATGTCCCCTATCACTCTACCATTTAATGACATTATGTGAAGTCTCATCTAAATATTATCTACCGACATCAAGGTTCATTACCATGTGCCTGACTTTAATGGTGGTGTCCACAATAATGAGGGCATTAGGATGGAGTCCTTAATAGAAGGTTTGAATATGAAGCCAAACATTGATTCCATGATGTGTGAACTTATGGTATAGTTCCTTAAAATGATCCCAGATTTCAAAGTCCAATTTTTCATCCACCTTATTGAAATTTTCAATCTCATTTCAAAGATTCCATGTTTGGATAAGTGAGAAATGTTTTTTAAATTATTTCCTAGAAAAATCATCCCAATATGTGATGGACTTGGTAGATTCAATATTATGCTAATCCATAGGAAGGTTATGTATGTATAATGGGAAGACATGAATTTGGATAGAATAAAATAAGACACCCCAGTGAATAATGACATTCCAAAACTCGATAAAATTCAAAATATTTTCATGGGGATAATTCCTTTGTAGTCCACTAAAATCCCCATTACGAGATCAGATGAATTATTCCAAGTTTAATCTTGAAATAATGAGTCCGTATTGGAGGGTGCATAATGATGGGTGCATCACTACTTATGGAAAATGTGTCCTAAACCATTATGAAGAACTCATGAAGCACTTTTTGTTCTCCATGATGATCAGGGGGCACATAATGAAGGATTTTCTAATGTAGTAGTTCAAGATAATTACATTCTACCATTTCGAAGAATTGACGTGCAACTATAAATCTATTGGTATCAGTTTATAGACCATGTTTTTCTTGACCTTTAAGGGTTCGAACACATGCACTATCCAAATAAAATAGTAGTTTCATGTTATAGTATATACATGAAAATTATTAAAATAAAAGGGGGAGAAAAAATATTGAATGGGGGTGTTTTGTAATCCAAGGTTCATACCAATGTCACTATACCGAAGTGCAATTTCATCCCTATAAATATTTCCAAAATTTGACTGGATCGCATGGCGTCATTGATTATACATGCGAATTTATCATATGAGAATTTATAATTCTTAAACTAGACTTTAATATAATGGTCTAGAACTGTGTTAGTCTAGGGTCAATCCTAAAGGGATCAATTTTAGGTAAGCAACCTAGTGGTAAAAACCTTTTTGGATAAGACTCCTCATGATCACTATTAGGTTTAGTTTTTCTAAAACAATGTAGATTGGAAGTAATTTAAATTGAATGGCAGGGTACATGGTGAATTTTCTGGTATAATAAAAAGATAATCCCAAGGATAACATGGGATTGACCTATGAATTATGCTACCATGTGGTGTAAAGGTCACCAATAGATCTTGGTATAACCAATTTTATCTAACTACGTTGGAAACTACTCCTTGGTCTAGAGATAGATGATAACGCAAGTGAAGCAATCATAGCTTCTATGAATAATGAATCATCTCCTATTGGTCTTAGCATACTCTTCTCTAATTAGGTCAAAGATCCTTCATTTTCACCACTGATTGTTAGGTTAGTTAAAAGATAACGGGATTTGAAATAATTTTTCCACCTAATTATTAGATCCAGTGTTACCAATTTTGATTTATAGATTCATTACATCTAAATATAAACCTACTCTTGACCCCTAACCCTAAGAATATTAGCTACACATTATGTTAGTAAATTAATGGAGGGAAATGATAAACATTCATTACTTAATATATAAAAGTTTTAAATAAAATAAATACACATTTGAAATATTACAAAATTATTCATATACCATAACGAATGAAGAATTTATAATGAAAATATATGTAATGGAAATTACATTAAAATAAGATTGGAATCAGAAATAGAAACAAAAAACAAGAAATAGAGGAGTCTTGGGATCAATAGGGGTCACAATGAAATACATAACATAATAAAATGAAGAAAAATAAAAATATGGGAAATAAAAAATTAATTAAATGGAGATTAAAAATGGAAAAGAATCCAAGTGTTTGGTTCTCCTTTTACACGTTGGTTTTCTTGATTTTTATATATATATAACTTTATAATAAATTTAAATGATTCACTTCATATAATTATATTAAGTTGTCTTTTCATCAAGATATTCATGATGTGTAATTTTCATTCACATCATGTACGTAAGATTCAAAAAATGTATTCAATGATCTTGGATCTCCATATTTCATGACATGAATATTTATTGGAAATTAGGTTTTCGGACATTGAACATCATGTACTAAGCTCCCATCTTATATCTCACCATAATTGAAATTTGATTATTTCATGATTTTTAATCTTGATTCTCATCACATACTTGATTCAAACCTTATATTTTGGATTCACAACTTGTAATATGGCAGGTATGTGTTCTTCACATGGAGTATATATCATGCACATCAGATTAATGACATGTAATATTGATTTGGAATATTTTTAATCATGTCCACTTTTCATTCTAGATTTCATATTCCTTGGAAAAACAATCCAGAACCAAATTTTTTATCAAATAAATAATGATTAATACTTAAATAATTGTATCTAATATATATATATATATATATTTATTTGGGTTATCACATGGGTTTTATGACGGGTGATCATGTAACTTATAGACCACACACCAAGTAATTTTGGTTATCACATGGATTATGTGTCTTGTATCCCTTTTAAATTCAATGTGCTCTATTATTTCCATCGATCAATTACATGCCAAGTCCCTAGGTGTGTTTCATTGATTGGTGATGATTATTGATGAACTGTACAAACCATGTATATTACCAAACTATTAAGAATTAAAAATTAATTTATTATACAACTTATATCTTATAAACTTGTGTTCTGTGTGGTCATTAAGTTTATCATAGACTCCATGTAACATGTAATATATATATATTAACCTTATAATTAATTTATGCATTAATTTTGAAAAATGATTATTAGTTATAAATAATAATTCATTTATTACCCTACACTCATCGAAACACAACATGGCATGTAAACACCATGTGTTACTTGTGGTGATTATTTTGATTCTACACTCCATGAATTTATAAGATAAGTATTGTATACTATATTCTTCATGGGAAAACAATATATGAATATAATACACATTGGGTAATTCGAATGGTTACTCGCCAGGTATTTATTTGTACACTATAAATTAAAATTTAGTATATTTAATTTTATTACAATTTTGATGGATGACAATATCAAGAATTATAGGATAATAATTAAGATAAAAGATTTGCTTAACTAAATTAGATACATAATTAAATTGAAATTTATTTTCCTTAAATAATAATAGCTATAATTGAATGAAATTTTTGTTAAATGTGTAATTCGTTTCATTTATGTGAATTATAAAAATAATATACTAGACCATTGTATGTCATTGGGATTAATTTAATTAATTTTTAAATTAGTTTTATGGAATTAAAGTCATCCCTCCAATCATTATGTAAGGGCTTTTTTCCCACAAATTCCTTTTATGTAAACCCCTTAACCAATCCATTGGTTCCTCTCACCTGCATGTGTTTAAAATATTATGAAATTGATGTTTTTCCCAATATATTGTAGGCAGTTCATGATTAGATCCAAGGATAAACCAATCTAAGTTACATACATTAGTTTATAGGTGTAGAGGTACAACATGACCCATGTCATAGGTCAAGGAGCTTTCCCCTAGTTTGGATGGTTAATTTTTCATCCTCTAGATAAACTTACCATTATTAATAGCTCTTTATCATTCCATAATAGTATTTTAAATCTCATGTTTCATTTTATATCCTTATGGATGTTTTTTCATGATCATAATAATTAATTAATTAAAAAATAAGCAAGATGAAACTAAAATGAATTGTATTATGTGTAACGTTTATATAATATTTGGTTAATCAGTTACATAAATCCACTCAATATTAATAATAATGTAATAAAAATTAAATGTGAGTCTTACACATTAATATAAAATCTATCAATTAGATATATTATCTCAATATGGTTTTCAACAAGTTATGTTAAAATCTGGCCACAATTCAATGTACTTGATCATAAATGTCAGGGTCCATTCAGTTCTTAAGGAATTATCACATGATGTTTTGGTTTGACATTACTTAATTCACATAAAGGTTTGAATGCCAAAGGATAAAATAGTGCAACTAAGTAAAATTGGTTGAGGAAATCCAATTTCATGATTTCATGATTCTGGTGTCCTCTCAAAAAATAAATGAATTTTTAGATAATGTAGTTGTAATTTTTAATTCCTACCTAAATCTATTCAAATTTTTTCACCGACCAAAGTAAGGGTGATAAGAAGAATAATATGGATCTCTGATTTTAGAATTTCTAAGATCCATTATATTTCAAAGCCAATGGTTAGGTAAATTTGGTTTCAATAAAATATTGGAAGATCAATTAATATAAAATTTATATATTTATCCTACTTTTATTAGTTTTTTAATAAAATTATGCAAATACTTTTAAAAAAATTGTAATAAAAATGAATTTTAACATATCACTGAGAACTATACTTGAGAAGGATAAAATTATGATTGAAAACATTCCATGAGTGGAAAATGAGACTATGCATTATCTTACATCATGAAATAACATTATTTGTGTTGGAAGAACCTATTCTTGAATCACATAAAAATGTGGCTAGTAGGGAAGAGTTTTCTCTATATGATAAAAAAATTAATGATACCACAGATTTTCAATGTTCTATTCAATATTCCATGAAAAATGATATTCTAAAGTAATATAATGCAATGGATGTGAATTCAATGACGTCTCACCATTGAGATCTCTATCAAGAGAAGGGGATACAAGGGAGATGTATAATCTCTAATTCTCTATTTAAATCGATTCATGTAGTGTTAGTACCAACTATTCCTCATTTAGCCATTATTATTGCAAATATTGTATGATCATCAATCACAGGGATTATATTCCTAGATAAGTTTCATCTATATCTCATACTTTCCACACAACCCATGTCCATCAATAGATTTATTTTTCGTTATAAGATGAGAAATAATGAGAAGAGTTCTCCATGAAATCTTACACTAATTTTACATGTATTCAATAAAATTGGGACGGAAATCCCCCATTACATATGGTGAAAAAGTAAATGAAGAATAAGGAAATGGGGACTATGTATCAAAAAAACTCTAATTCTCCTAAGAATCATCATTCAATGAATATGAATAACCTAATGTAGGGAAAAAAAGGAAGTGTTGGATAAAAATATGAATTTAGTTGGTACAATTAATGAGGTGTTGAATTTTAGGTTGAAAAAATTTCATTTTTATCAATTCACGAGTCCCCTTATTGTATTTTAAAAAAATAATCAGAATGGCATTGGGTATGGTAAATATCATAATCAGATTGATTACTATAATGTATTTTACATGTCGTAATTATAACTAATCACATTCATAGAAAAAATGGTTTGATGAGAGTGAGAGTGTATTATATTGTAATAAAAGTTGTTACAGTAATCAAAAAACAATATAATCAATTCTATCATAAATCTTACATAATTATATTTGTTATTTAAGTGACCGTTATTTGTTTATTAAAAATAAATCATAATTTGAGTATTATAGAATTATCATAATTAGAGTATTAATGAGTTATCTTAATCAAAGTAATATAGAGTTATCACAATCAAAGTATTATAGAGTTATCATAATCAGAATGGTTATGTTAAACAAAATAATGAACTGAAAGATGAATAAGTAAAAAAATTCACTTTATATTACAATGAAGTGTAATTTTAAAAGAATACAATTATATTGACGAAAAAGATAAGGGTATCCTTTTACTTAGGATAGAGATCCCTTGATTTATACTTAAAAGATAGTCTTCCATACCCACACAAGGATAACCATCGATTTGAAAACCAATTTCTGTCTATCTGCCAATCCCTAGAAGTCCTTGATTAAGTAGGTAATTGGAACCTCTGTCTTTCTAGCCTTAGAAGCCCTAAATTTGAAAAAACCTTGCATCGGTCTGTTTGCCTATCCCCGTCATCCCTCAATAGTATTCAAAATTGATCGGTATTACACCAAAAAACAAAACTCCTTTAAGATACAAGTATTAGAAACTAGTTGTTCATGACCTACAGACCTCAGAGTTTTTGCAAAAACTTGTATTTTGGTAGCACTCTCGCATGGTGTCTCCAAATCATCAAAATTTTTTATAACACTATGCTCATTCAAATGATAATTTAATTATAACCTTTATCCCAACAGAACGATTTTGGTTCAAATGGTCAGATTTCTTCCTAGAAACTCAAAGGGACTCGGAAAACTGGCATTCCCAAGGTCATATTGTAACTAAAAAATATATATCATTTTATTAAGCAAATTAGACCATAATATACGATATCATTTTGATTAAGCTGTTTTATTTTCGATATTAATCTTTTTGTGGTTACGATAAAATGAGTACGAAAAGAATGTTTACAATACAAAAGTAAATAGTAAATGAGTACAATATTATTTTGAAATACAGTGAGTACATTTTCTCAAATTAGTAAAACAATTTAGTACTATGAAAAAAAATATTTATCCCTATTATAATAAACATGGAGATAGGTGGAATTGAAAGTATTAGTGTCTTAATCGGTGTGTACTATTTATATTATATGTAGTATGTAAATGGTACTGATAAATATTAAAACAAAATAAAAAAATATGAATTCATTTAAAAATAATTTTTGGGATTTTAAAAACAAAAAATAATGGAAAAGTCAAAAGAGGTCTTTTGACATAATAATATCACCCATTTTGGAAAGCATAAACCACTAGTCAAAACAGATAGGGAAATGTGAATGTAAATTAACTTTGTATTCAAAAGACTTATAATTTTCCCCCTTTTTGTTTTAAAAAACATCATATTATTATTTTAATATGACTAAATTTCCCCTTAGGATAAAAAAATACCTAAGGATCCTATTCTAAATAAAATACCCATTACAAAAAGTATTCTCCTTTTGATAATTTATCCCCTATATTTTCCTCTACATTCTCACCATTATACATTCAACCCCTAAATATAATAGTCCCCCGTTTTCTATTTATAAAAAATTAATGTGGAAGATCTTCTAATACATAAAAAAGAGTTATAGAAACAAAATATACAAAGATATAAAGGATTTGATCATTTAAAATGTAATTTAAAGAACATTTATCTTTAGAAGGAAAAACATCAATCAAGAAAATAAGATGAAAACGACCATGATGTGTTTTAAAAAAAATTATACAATGGATAAAAATCATTTCCTTTCCTTGTTTTTTGCCTAATATTTCTTCATCAGTTCCAAAATTATTGTCTCCATATTATTGAATACTTTTCAATCATCCCTATAATTCTTTATAGATTCTTTCAGAGAGTGATTAATTTGATCCTAGATTAAAAAAACTAATCCTAATTTTGAATTGATTCTTCTTGAAAATACAGGTTCCCTTCCAGACACCAAATCTATGCTTCCTGATCCTAAATCTTTTCTTCCTTAGACCAATGATTTTCTTCTTGTTCTTTTAACTTCTCTTATTGGGAATGGATAGTTTCTTTAAGCTTTTACTCTTATTCCAAATACATCTTATACAGTAATTTAGTTAATTTTTCTCATATTTGAACTATTCTTTTTAACATTAAATTTTCATTCCTTAAATCTGATACTCTGATCTTGAGTTCCTCATACTCTTCTGAGAGAGTTTATTTTGAGGATTTTGGATTTTCAAAAGTCTTTAAATTATCATTTGGTTCACTAACCATATTTTTAGTGAATGTTGAGAGTTTATTTATGGTAATACTTATATCTTTAATCATAACTTAATGATTCATTACATTAAAATTTATATTATGTTACCAGTTCAAAACTTTATTGAAAAAATTATTATCTTCCTCATAACCTTCATAAAAAATATCGAATTTATCTTTTAGTTTCAGAAATATGCTCATCAAAACTTTGACTGAGTCTATTCTATCATTTTTTCAATTTGAAATAATTTCAATCTTTTCATCGAATTTTGGAAAATAAGGAATGGTATTTTCCAACATTCTTAATGATTGTTCAATGTATCAAAATCATTTGATTGTAATAGTTCGATTAGAATTGGTGTCATCCTTATATTTAAGTTGATCACTATAATGAGTTTCTTCTAGTACATCCTCCATGTTTTTATAATCATTTTCAGCAGGCTCTCCTTTTTCCACTTCATCTGAAACATGAATCAATTTTTTTATTTTTGTTTCATATCATCTTTCAACATGGATTATACTACTATGGATTAAAATTTACTTGAATTATCTTTAGAAGATCATGAATTAATTTTATTTTCATGAGATTTTTCATTTTTTTCCTTTTCATCATCCTCCTTTTGTCATTAATATTCTCTTTACTCTCAACTTTTCTCTTATTTTGTATCAAGATAATCATCTATCTGACGCACCTCAAGAATCCGCTATTTCTTTAGAAAAATTTAGTTGATCATAATCACTAATTACTCAACAAGAGGGAGTGAATTTTCCTTTCAGGATATTTTTCCTTATACTGATCCCATCATTGGATTTTTGAGAGGTTTTGATCCAGGAATCAATGCCCACGCTACTTTCTATCCTCTTCTTTTAATTCTTTTCCTTTTCTTGTTCTCTAAGAATTTCATCAGTATGAATGTTTCCTAGTAACGATTATGTGGGAATTAGACCAATCTTCGTATCTTCTTTTCTTCTTTCATCATTTTCTTTTATCTACATAGTTGTCGTTCCTTGAGGATAAATTATATCCTTTTTCTTTTTTAGAACAAAATCTGAATTTTCTTTCTTTCTGTCTCTAAAACAATTGGCTTTATATGTTTTCAAATTTATTAAGGCATTCAGGTCCTTGATGAAAACTTTCAAATCCAAATCAAAAAGATGTTTCATTCTTATGATTATATCATCACTTATTCAAATAAATATTAAATTTATCAGTACTAAATTTAGTGGAATCTTGAAAAACATTAGACATTTAATTATGAATTGACTAAGAATATATGGGAACATAATCCTCTAGGATTTTATTGCACCAGATTATAGATGATTGATATTATTTAATATATAACCCATCAGGATAATCTTCCTCATATTCACAAGATTTGATAGGGTAAATCTATCTTAAATTTTCATAGTTTCCCTATCAACATTTCTAGGAATTAAAAAACCTTACATCCAGAGTGTAATAAACTTATTATCGGATGATAGATGAGTATTCTTTCAATTGTCCTTGTGAATCTCAAAAATATATTTTTCAGCCTCTTATTTTATAAAAGATCCCATTTCCATTGGTAATTTATGGTATAGAATAAATACATCTCCTTACGATGGAACATTTAGAAAAGTGTTTTCTTTCTTGGCTAACATATAGATTTAACTTCAATAGACTCGAAAAGATACTTTATAATTATATTCATCTAGTTTCACAGTCTCATAGAATTGAATCAACTCTTCTGGTATAATTGGATTTTTATATTTCTTTTTCTCCTCAAAAACTGACTCCCATCCTCGATATTGAATAATTATTTTGAGAGAAGAGTAATAATTGTCATATAATTCACTAGTGAGTAATCATTACAGAAATAATTTCATTTTTGATAAGTCTTTTGGTTCCGATTCTTTTGGTTCCATTTCTTACGGAGAGGTCTCTAAGGATTTAGACATTGGTCTGAGGTAAGGATCTGGGTACAAGAATGATCTATCTCAGCTATTTGATGAGGGTAAAAACATTGTCACATGCAACGAAAAGTTCGATGTGGGATAGGAAGGGGTCCCTATTTATAGGTGAGGATAATTGGACCATTGTTATTCTATGGATCATATTAGATAAAAAAATATCCAACGGTTGAGAATGATTTTGAACTCCTGATGTTTTAGAAATAAAAAGATTCATATTCAAGATGAATATGATATACTTTTAAAACAATGTTAAAGATATGAAATACCATCAATTTGAAATGTAATAGAAATTGTTTGGTTAAAAAATTATACCTGTCAGCATTTTGGGATAAATGTATAGGTTTCTATATATTTCTCAGTTTAAAGATATGAAATTAAATATGATAAAACACAATTACGATATGATTTAAATTTCCATGTGAAAAAATATAACTCAAATACAATTGGGATTTAATTAGTACAAGAGTGATACCGATAAAATAGAGATTTGATAAAACATGAAATTTATAAAATTATGAAACCAATTAAAAATAGTAAACGAATTAAAAACATGAAACCAATTAAAAACATTAAACCAATCCAAAAAATGAAACCGATTAAAAAAATGGAACCCATTAAAAACCTGGAACAGATTAAAAACATGAAGCCAGACATATATATCCACCCTTTGGAAAAGAGTATCTTAATATAAGGATATGTTTAAACAAAAAGTATAAATAAATTATGAATTGATAGTGATCATTCCAAGATTCTATTTAATGTATTCAAATATATCAGAAGGTAAAGGTTTTGTAAAAATATCAGGAATTTGTTCTTCTGTTCAGATGAATTGTAAAATGAAATTTCCTTTTTGTGTGTGATCCTTAAGAAAGTGACTCATAATATCTAGTTCTTTTTTCACATGAGTGATGTTCTAAGTTTTTAATTAATGCAATGGAACTACTATTATCAAGCTGTATTTTAGTTTTAGTAAAAATCATACCATAATATTTGATTTTGTATTACATCCACAACACTTGAGCATAAAAACATTCAGCTACCAAATATTCACCTCAGTAATGGAAAGTGATATTGAGTTTTGTGTCTTAATGGACCAAGTAAATAATTTTTCACCTAAGAAATTAAAAGGTCAATATGTACTCTTCAATCCATTATACAACTACCAAAGTCAGTATATGAAAATCTTTTTAGTTCAAAATCATTTCGAGAAGAATAAAAAAGTCCAAAATCCATTGTTCACTTTAAGTAGTGGAAAAATATTTTCAGTGCTTTCATGTTGGATTTATTTTTATTTTCATGATATATTGAACATAAATATACTAAAAACATTATGTATCATCCACTATATGTTATTTAGAGTAGACTTCCTACCATACATCAAAATTTTGTTTGGTCCACTGATTGTCCAACTTCATCAAGATCAAGGATATTTGAGGTACCGATTGGAGTACTTATACATTTATTGTTTTCATGTCCATACATTTTAAAAATATATTTAATATAAATTTGTTCTCATATATAGGATCATTCTTGTATTTGAGAAATTTTAAAACTAAGGAAAATGTTAACTCCCCCATCATACTCATTTAAATTTTGATTTTATAATATTTGGAAATGAATATGTTAAGGATTTCTAAGCTGGTCTTAATATAATTTCATAAACATAAATTTGAAAAAAAAAATTATTATATTTCTTTATGAAAAGAGTTGGATCATCAGTTCCCTTAACATAATTGCTTTGTTACAAAAATCTTGTAATTCTATCATAATAGGCTCTAGGGGAATATTTAAGGCCATATAAAGCATTGGTATATTTGTAAAAATATTCAGGATGTTTTTTGTCTTCAAAACTAGGACGTTGTTCTGCAAACAATTCCTATTGAACATATATATTATGGAAATAAAACTACACTTCCATTTGATTTTTTTTTGAAGTATAAGAATGATACAAATTCTAATAGAATTATAATAGATTCATGTCTAGCTATGAGAGCATAGGATTCTTAATAATCAATTCATTCATGTTGATTATATCCTTTAGCAATTAATGTTGCTTTATTTCTTACTATGATTCCATTTTCGTCACATTTTTTTGAAGACCCATTTTACTCTAATTATAGAGGGTTTTTAGGTATTTCAGCTACGGTTCATACATTCTTCCATTCAAATTAATTTAATTCATCTTGCATAGCCTTAATCCAATCTTCATCACATAAGGCCTCAATAGGAATGTTGTGTTCGAATTAGGAAAGGAATTATAAATTATCTACTTCATTTCCTAATGAACGTCTACTCCTTATGGGTTGATTTACATCACGAATGATAATATCACTAGGATGATTTCTTAGAAACAAATGACTTGGGTTTTGTAAAACTTTTTCATCAACATAGGGAAGAAAATTATCTATATTGAATACTTAGAAAACATTTTTTTTAATTATTTTCCATACTAGAAGAGTCTTATATTAATGGTTCATAATAAATTTTAGAAAACACATCAAAAGATGTTGGTTAAGGTTCTTTAAAAACAATAGTTTCAGTTTCATCAAATTTAACATGTATTGTTTCCTCAATAGTATAAGAATTTTTATTGAAAACTATATAATATTTCAAGGTAGTGGAGTAGCCTAAGAAAACACCTCCATCGTATTTGGGTTATAATTTATTGAAATTATCTTTCTCATTATAAATGAATAATTTTCATTGAAAAACTCAAATGTCTAAGACTTTTTTTTTCAGCATGTCTACAATTCATAAGGTGTTTTATTAAATAATGGCCTTATTAAAACTCCATTTCTAGTACAACATGATGTATTGATAGCTTCAACAAACAAAAATTTAGCAATTGAGTATTCACTCAACATGGTTCTTGTTATCTCTTGAAGTATTTGGTTTCTCCTCTTAACAACACCATTTTTTGATGAGTTCTTAGAGTTAAAAGTTATTATTAATTCCTTTCTTACTAAAAAAGTTTCAAAATATGAGTTTTAAAATTCCTCACTATGATCATAATGAATAGTTATCAATGGATTATTTATATCATATTTAACATTTCCTGAAAAGTACTGTAAATATAAAAATGATTCTGATTTTATTACTAGAAATTAGGCCGATGTAAATATTATAAAATCTTCAACTAAAACAAATACATTTTATTTTCCTAAAATACTTCTTGATTAAGTAGTACCAAAGAGATCCATGTAAACTAACTATAATTCATCAGTATTTGAGACTTCACTATTTTATTTAAATCATGACTTATGTTTCTTTCCATATTGATAAGGGTTATTGAATTTTGAAGAATCAAATCTAAGATCTAGTGGATCCTTAACAAGTAATTTCTTAAATATTTTACATATGTTCCTAAGGTTAAAGATTCCTATCCTTCTATACCCTAACCAATATTTACCTTTTATTTCACTAATTCATGGTATGCCTTAGCTCCTAAGGTATTCTGTGTTAAGTGTATAAACACTTTCATGTTGATGGGTAGAAAGAATTAATTTATCCTTGGAATTGTGTACAAATAATTTATCATTCCTAAAATTCACAAGGTAAACATCATCACATAATTAAATTATTGTTATAAGGTTGTTCCTATAACCATTAATAAACAAAACATTGGAAATTAAGGCTTTTCCAAAAAAGAAAAATGTTACATGTACCAATAATCATTCCATAAGAATTATCTTATAATGTTACTTTTCCACCATTCATCTTGATAATATTTTCAAATATATTTTTGTTACAAGTCATGTACTGGTAACACACACTATCAATGTACCATGTGTTGTTGCTGGTACTTCCTTTTTTTCCTAAAAATAAAATAGTCATATTTTGTGAATCCAAAATTTCATGGATCTGAAATTTTTTGAAAATAAAATCTTACAAATCCAAATATTTTTAGAAAAATAATATTAATGAAATCTTAAGGATTTTTTAAAGAAAAATTATTGTACCAATGTCCACCACTTTTAAACTTAGTGTATAATGGGGCACCTTTGGGGACAAAATAGTTATTTCTAAAAATAGGTTTTGAGTTAGAATAACCAATTCTGAAAATATTCCATAGTGGATGATTTTTTTTATAAATTCTATCAAATTCTTCCTTACCAAATGTAAAGTTTGATAAAATTTTATTAAGAGAAAATATTTCAAATTTTATTCTGATGACTAAATTCTTATCCAAATCTGTATTATTTTTATAATTTTTTTTCTCTAAATCATTTCTCCCAAAACCAAAATTTTCAAGATCCTTAGAATGTTTATCCTCTTTATAAGTTCCTTTCTCAAGGGTTTTTGAAAAAGAAAATTTTTTGAAAGATTTTGCATCAAGATATTTAGAAATTTCATATAATTATTTTGTTAATAAATTGATTCTAAATTTTTCCATATCATGTTTCTTTTTGATTTTGCTATTTTAATTTTAAAGAAGCATGGAAAACCTAGATACTTATTCAAAAGAAGGTAAAGTATTATCTTTTTTTGAGGAACACTCTTTATCTGAAGAAATATATCCATTCCCATCATGATAGTCTTCATTTAACGATATTCTAGTTAAGGATTCATTATTTTTTACATTATCCATGAAACATTGATCTTTAATTGGTATTTTAGAAATATGATAAATATTGTTTTTTCCAAAAGACTCATTATTTAATGATTCATTAGATGTGTCTCCACCACTTAAGCTCCAAGAATCATTTTAATTCAAATCATTCTTTCCCTCAGACTTAAAATACATTCTCTGGTTCCTTTTAGGGTGTTTATATTTCCTATCCTTTCTTTTCATCTTCGGAGAATCAGATTTGATATGTCAAAAATTCTTGCATTCATAAAATGTGACTTCAAAGTCTTTTTTATCCTCCCTTTCCTTTTTCTTATATCTGTATTGGAAATACTTCTTTACACAAATATTGTTTATTATTCTAGAATGATGGGATAACCCATTCACTTATTATTTAGATTCACATGAGTGTAATTGAACAACCACTTTCTTTGTATTTGTTGACTAAACAACTTTCTCAGGAGTCTTACCTCTTGTATTATATGAAGTAGTAGTAAAAGAAACACTTCCATTTTTCTTTCATTAATTTTTTTCATCTCTCTTTAATCTATTCACATGTTGCAAGAGAGTTATAAATAACTTATCAAGAGTTACAGTTGTGACATTGTTTGATTTATCAATTGTTGTTCTCTTTGATTCTCAATCATAAGGCATGATATCAAAAATATTATCTACAAGAATCCCATCATCTAATAATTTCTATAACATTGACAATATGTTGTTCACAATATTCATGAATCTCTATTGAACTTTAGTTATAGGTTCCTTATATGGAATAACAAAACCATGATAATCTTCTCTTAGAATGGATCTTCTAGTCTTAATTAATTTAGATGTTCTAAAATGTGTAATTTCTAACTTCTTCCACATAATTTTGGCAGCATCCCAAGATGATATCAGGCTATATATAATCCTAGTCATTCAATAAAGTAATGTATTGCATACCTTATAGTTAAGATTATATTTCTTCTTTTCATGGTTAGTAAAAGTTCTAACTTCCATGTCAGGTATCTTGTATTCTCTAGTAAGCATTGAAAATTTATCAAGAATAATATTGATAACAAACATATTCATTTTTTATCTCTAGTATTCATAGTCATTTCTATAAAAAATAGGTGGTCTTATAGGATTCAAATTGTTTAGGGATATGACATTGATTCATTCCATGTTTAAAAACAAAAAAAATATCCACTCCATACGTAAGTGTGGAATGTATTTATAAACAATGAGTTTATAAGAGAAATAAAACTAACTTGAAAAATAATATTAAGAAATTATATGAGTAGTGGAAACATTCCCTTATTACAATTATTGGATCAAAATATATATTGTAGATGGAACGATATAAGAGGGGTGAATTGTAGGTTTAAAACCTTTTGTTTTTGTCCCATAAAAGGATCGTTGATAGAATATATTTAAACAAGTTCAGTTCACTAGACCTGTTATTGTATTTAAAATAAATAACCAGAATGGCCCTATGTCAAATAAATATAAAAATCAAATTGATTACGATAATGTATTTCGTAGTTCATAACTGAAACTAATCATATTCACTAAATAAATGGTTTGATTAGAGTGAACATGTAATAGATTGTAATCACAGTGGTTATGATGATCAAAAAAATACAATTGAATATTTCATAAAGCATACTTAATCGTATTGGGTATTAAAATGATCATTATTAGATAATTACAAATAAATTATAATTAGGGTTTTATAGAGTTATTGTAATCACTGTATTATACAGTTATAATAATAAAAGTGTTGCAGAGTTATCGTAATCAAAGTATTAAATCGTTATCAAAATCAGAATGGTTACCATAAACAAAATAAAGAATAAATAATTGAATGAGTAAAAAAATAACGTTATATTATAATTACAATGTAATTTAAAAGAATACAATTCTTTTAACCTAGAGATAAGGGTATCCTTTCACCATGGATATAAGTCCATTGATTTATACTTTCAAGAAAGACTATTTTACCCACACCAGGATAATACCTCACTTCGATTATTAGTTTTAGTCTATCTTCCCATCCTCGATAGCCCTCGATTAAGAAGGTAATCAGAACCTATGTCTGCATAACCTTGGAATCCCCAAATCTAGAAAATATCATCAACAGTTTGTCTACCTATCCCCAACATCCCTTAATTGTATTAATATTTTATCCTTATCAAACTAAGCAAAAATAAAACTCCTCGAAGATAAATGTATTAGAAACAATCTATTGACGACTTGTAGACTTCAAAGTTTTCTCACAAAATAGTATTTATTCAAAGCTCTCACAGAGTGTATCCAGTTAGTTAAAAGTTTCAAAAGCACCAAGGATGTCCAAATGACCTTTTATTTATAGCCTTCATCACAATGATCATATTTTTGTTCCAATGGTTGGATTTATTTTTGAAAACATGGATGGACTTGGATAGCTAGCACTCCAACAGTCAAATTATAACTGAAACTACTACATCGTTTTATTAATCATATAAAAACCCAATATATGATATTGTTTTGATTAAGTAGTTTTCCTTTCAATATTACAATGTTTTTTCGTTATGATAAAATGAGTATGAAAAGAATGTTTAGAATACAAAAGATAATAGTAAATGAGTATGATATTATTTGGAATGAAATGAGTACAATTTATCTATTCAGAAAAAGAAATGACTACGTTGAAAAAAAGTATGATGAAAAATCATATTCGTCCTCATTAAGATAACCATAGGAATAGGAAGAATTGAAAATCTCGGTGTCCCAATCAGTGTGTATGATTTTTATTGTACGTAGTATGTAAATACTAAAATAAAATTTAAAAGAAAATAAACAAAATATGAATACATTTAAAAATTAATGATTTTGATTTCCAAAAAAATAAATAGAAAATTTAAAATGCTACTTTGGAATAAATATGAAGCATTATGTTTTATATGTTTTATCCAACACCAATAGAAGAGGAATGATTCCAATAAGCAAGAATATACTAAAGCCTCATTCCTTATCAGGTGTAATAATTAAATATCTACAAGTTGGGTATGTTATATAGATTTTGTTTTTCATATATATTTCTATATATATGAACCAAGTATATTTCAAAATATTTTTATAGGAGACGTATATTTTTTATCTTCCATTAGTGAGAGACTGGCTACTCTTGACATTGTATACTACCACATTTCATTACCCACATGAATGATATTGGTTTTAAGATATTATTATTATCTAACAATTTTTACCATGAATTTAATTTTATATCCTTACATGATATAAGAGGTATCATTTTAATATTTTGAAATAAAATTTCTTTCTTTTATGAAGAAAAAATTTGTATCGTATTTCGCATTTAGATATTTTCCTTTATGAATTAAATTATAGAAACCATGATATTGATAATAATTATGAATCATGTTCACGTGTCTTTTATATCACCCAACTATGTAATTACTATCATTTTCACTCAAATTGAGAATCATTTGAAAATGATCTATCATAATGGTTATTTAAAAACATTTAGGGAAAAAACATAAATTATGTCAAGATTATTTATAATGAAAAATCCCCAAGAAGCCATTTGATAGACACGATGAAAGGGCCATAGAGCACATAGGATTGGTATACACAAATTTTTTAGGAACATTTCTAGTATAATCTAGTGGATGGTATTATACATTCAGAATATTTACTAATCAATTGAGTATATATTGATATATCTACATAGTGAGGTAAAAGTCAGAGACCTTTGTGAAATTAAATGAATTCAAGAATTAAGTAATGAATCAATTGTTAATGAATTTAATGAAGATTTGGTCTGATTTTGGTGGTGAATATCATAAAGAAGTGTTTACTAACCTTTTATAGGTGTTTAGGGTTTTTTCAAAACTCAATCCCTCTTACACACCATAGTAGTATGGTGTCATGGAAAGGATGGACTGTACTTTTCTAGACATGGTAAGGTCAATGATGATTCACACAATTCTTCCATTATTATTTTTAGGATATTCATTCCATACTATGACATACACATTAAACTGAGTACCAACTAAATCCTAAAATGGAATTCACTTTGTGATATGGAGTTTAAAGAAACTTATTTTATCACATACAAGTGTATGACATTTCATGACATTTGTTAAGTCTATATAAGGAAAAAAATAACCCTAAGGAAACAATCATATCTTTATATTGTATCCTATGTAAAAAATGTGACAATATAGATACCAAATATTTTTATTGAGTGTGACTATCTCTAGACATTCTGTATTTCATTAAAATGTGTACATCCTCAAGAAGGATAGTGGGAGAAATATTGAATTCAATTAAGTTGATGATCATGATACATATTAGTTTTTATAGGAACAAATTACACAAGTCACTATAGAAGATTTTTTTCTTGAAACACATGTACTACCTAGAAGAACCAGTGAGGTTAGAGAAATAGATAGATATGGTTTCTTAGTCACTTGCCATAGTGACTAATTATTTTTTGAAAATAATTAACCTCTCCCATAGAAAGATGAATTAGATAACACAAATGTTGTAATATGGAAAGAAGAAATCAATTTTGAAATGGATTCCATTTATTATATCCACATTTGGTTTTTTCTCAATCCTCCAACTACTGTAAATCATTTTGGGTACAAATGATTAATTAATGGAAAACTAGACATTGAAGGAAATGTAGCTATAAGGAAAGGATTATGGCTAAATGGTTTATGTAATGTCAATGAATTGACTATGATGAAATGTTTTCTCTAGTTTCCATGTTTAAATGTATCATAATTATTCTTTCTACAGTAGCATACCATTTCTATGAAATTTTGTAGAAGGAAAAAACATATTTCTTCAATGGGATCCATCAGGAAGATGTATACATGAAAAAAATAATGGTTATTGACTCTATGAGATAATCAAAATATTTAAATATTGCATAGATCCATAAATGGATTGAATCAAGCATCCAAGTCATGAAACATTCAATTTGATAAAGCTAAAAAAATAATTCTAGTTCTATTAGGAATAAATGTGATCCATGAGTTTATATATAGTTTAGCCGGATTGTAATAATTATCATAGTAGCATATATTAGTGACATGTTACTAATTGGAAATGTCATACCAGTCTTACTATCTTTTATAGATAGTTAAAATAAGTGTTTCTCAATTAATGAATTTATTGAAGAAACCAATATTTTAGGAATTAATATTATTGGTGATAAATCAAAGATGTTATTGGGTCTATGTCAAGGTACATACAGTGATCATATGCAAATGGAATTTAGTATTCAAAAATCCATGATGGGATTAGTTCTAGTGTCATGATGTGTACATAATTCCATGAAAACATTTTATTAAACATATTATGAGAAAAAGAAAATTAATAATATCCCATTAGCTTTGGTGAGATGATCAATCATTTATTCCATTTTATATACTAGAACATAAATATATCCAAGCCATATTAGACACATATAGGGTAGGTTTGTATCATTGGTTTCTTTTTACAAATCCATTTTTTTCAAATTCAACATCTCAAATGTGTTAAGGTTCTTGATCCCCTCAATATTATCTCCCAAATTCACATTGTATGGTGTGGTAGTAATGGAGAGAGAATCACATAGTAATTACAAGGTTCAGTATAAATAACAAATCCTTTACATGTTGGTCCCCTAACATGAATTCTTCTATATCAAATAAATTGATTACAATTATCTCACTCTAACTAAGAGACTCTATTTTCATATAGCTACAACTAAAATACTTTTCCTCTAGCTCAAACTGAGAGACAACTTCTACTCTTAGCTCTGTATAGAAGACTCCATATACTGTTGAAACCAAACAGAAGATTTCACCTCTAATTAATGGATTAATCCACTACATGATAATATTATTGTCATTATCCATGAGAATCTAGGATCTGACATTCTTGTGTACCTATTCAAGTACCTTCAACATCCACTGGTCAGGTCTATTAGTATTTCTCAATTAATCTTATGATTTTTTACAGTTTATTAACCATAGTTCAAATATGAATGGTAATATCACTCATATGATGATTTCTCAACCTCATTGTGATGTGTTCAAATGGTTCAAAGGTTGTCTTAAATATTTTATTCAATAATAACATGAACAATTTCAACTTATTCTTTTCAAATACCAAAAAAATTAAATTAAAATTAATTAATAGATTTCATGGCATCCAAACATCTTGTTTTATGTATCTCAATATTTTTGAATGTGAATTAAATCATCCATGCACCATTTCCTCTTTCCTCTTCCAAACATTACACACTTTAATTAAGTCTCATGAGTGTGCATGTAATTGATGTAAAATAATAAAATCAATTTTTACTTTGTTTCTTAGCACACAAACTATATGTTTATGACTAATATATTCAATTATTAAACAACCACATGTGTATGGGATTGTATATCAAGACACCCACTATTTAAAAAATTCCTTACATGAGTGCATGGACTTCATTTGCTCATAGATACTGTCCACACACTATTTCTCAATTCCTCTTGCACAAAAACTGAATTAAGTGTATGTAAGTTCTTCATCAAGAACATAGTGTGAGTATACACTATATCATGGAACTAGAATAAGTCTCATGATCCTAGAATATTTCATGGACCTCATATCATCATGAAATCTAGGGATACTTGTAAATTTTTTGTCCCGTATTACTTCATAGAACATGTTCTTCATGAAGCTCCTTCGATAGTGCCTTTCACCTTTTGAGGGTATGTGGGATAATATTTCTCCATTGTGAAATACTGTAAAGTGCATGGATTCCCTTCATAAAATCATTATCATCGCATATTCTATATTTTCTATGGAAAATGAGAGCCTCTATCAAATTATCAAAAACACCATAGGGGACTCTGTTCTTGGATATTTATAGACAAGGAGTAATTCCTTACACCACATTAATTCCACTTTTGAAGCCACATCAATAAATTTTCAAAATATTGATATTTTTATACATGTTTCTTATATTTTTCAAATGCTTTAATTGCTTAGGCTTGTATGCCAAACAAACATGGTTTTCATCCATCATGAGTTCACATTTCTCATTTGCGGTGAGATCCTCTTATGAATGTGATGAGGAAACACACTCCTCTTTTATGAAAGATAAAGGTTCTCATTATCAAAAGATGTTTTCAACACATGTTTTCAGTTCCGCCATATATCATTCATCGAGTCCTCACATGAATGGATAATGTAATTGTATTCATGATATCGGGATGATCGTACAAGCCTCAATCCATTGTAATTATCTTTAAGGAAGGCTGACTTATCTTTCATTTTAGATTTCACCTTAGTTTCAGTGTAATGGTGATCATCATGGAGTGTTGAGGAAGAAGAAGATGCCTTAGTTGATCGATCGATAATGATGAACTCAGTATGATGTCATAGGAAATGTACGTGTGTTTTTCATGTGGAGGAACAACAACCAAATTTTCCTACATCCCATATCAAATCCTTTTAGATCCTACCACTACAATATAAACAAAATAATTCTATGATCTAGCAAAAAATATGCTCTCCCACTTGATATCACCCCACACCATTCTCCCTACCACTATGTCAACCCACATTATGGCACCACCACTCCAACACCTCATACATTTGTGTTGTTAGGCACGCTCTCCTCCTCTTCCCTCATGCTAGCTTGAGGTTGATTCCCCTAGTTGTGGTCGACCACTGGATCCCATATGTGGATGGGGTCGAGTTGGCCTTTGCTTGCTTGTGGGCTAGCAATATTTTTTATTAATGGAAAAACTATAATATACTTAAGTATAATCTATATATTCAAAATGAAACTCAATCCTTCTTTAAAATAATAACAGCCAACTTCTTCTCAATCCAATATTCCTATATGTCAGATTCTTTAAATATGTAGGTGTACTTTTCATGTTCACCTTGTAATCTATTCTTAACTTCATCAAAATAATGTTCCATGGGGTTTATCATTTTTACATGTCATCTTAAATAAAAATAAATATTTCCAGGGTCTTCCCTTCAATCAATTCTTCTTCAAATCATAAATTATCAAAATTAAATTTCATGTTCTTCTTAAATATTCTAGACATTTATTTAAATAATGGTCTATCCATTGAAACATATTATTATCTTTTATGATTAGAATAAAAAATATTCAAAGTTTTCAACATTGATAATTTTTCAAGTGTGACATCTACTTCTATGAATCAATAACAATTCTCCGAGCATCAAAATTTCTCAACATCATCTTAACAAAAACATATTGACAAGTTATTAAATACAAATCCAAAACCAGGACCAATAATATCACCATTGTATTTTTGTTGTCAATATCTCTTTAGAACACTTTTTAAGGGTCAATATGTGTGCTAAAAATTGTATCCCCCTTATTGGAAATCAATTTTCAATGAAAATTTGGGCATTTTCTCAAACAAATATACTCCTCCATTTTGAAGATTATTTCATGAATACCTATGAGATAGAGGAATGATTTCATATGGTTTTTCTTAGCAGTACTCCTTTAGTGAATCAACTAAAATTAAATTTTTTCATTACTGGTGTATAAATAAAGGAAGATATGACAAAGGTTTTCAATGTTCTCCATAAAAAACCATGCATGTGAAACAATGCTCAGAAATTATTAATTCCCATCCAAGGTGTTGTTAATAAACATATTTTTTAATGACATGATAAATACTACACATACATTTACAAAAACATTAGTAAGTTCAATTTAAAATACATATCACCCCATTTATCAAATTTTTACATCTACCAAGTACTCCCCATTAATTGATAGGATAATACACTTAGGAACAAGGGATGAATGTATGATTGGTAAACCATATCATTTAATGTTGAATTTTTCATAATTTTTTAATTTAATACTCATAGATGTTACCCCTTAAAGGATTGAAACATTTAGTACATTTAATGGATGTCAGTAAACTCCATGAAGTACAATATCGTCATGTAGTCCAAAAGTGATAGTCTAAAACATCTCCATTAATTCCCATTTGTTGTACCCCCAGTTTGAGGTATTTAACATATCTTATGAATTTTTTACATATTAAAGGTGGTTGGGTAATGTTTGTGAGACTTTGGAATGGTTTTGGGAAGGTTTTTAAAAATTTATAAGGGTTCGCGGATTGATCATGGTTAATGGAAATAATGAAACAAACCCAAGTAACTATGCAAGTTAAAGGAGAGGCATGGAAATGGCGCATGGTTAAGGCGTGTGGTTTCCAAACAATGCGGCTAGCCTAGGTAAGCTATGAAACATGAGATAGTTGGATTCTACATGGTTTTTGCACAGTTTGTCTAATAGTTCGAGTTAACCATGCGGGGAACCCTTTGGGGTAATAGTAATTTCATGGTTAGTGAACGGTTTGTCTAACCATGCGAGATAAATGTACACAACATTAAAAATGTGGTTAAAAAATGGTTCACCCTTGACATACCCTATAGCATTCATTTATTCTCCCACTCAACCCCAACTAATGATTTTCTCTTATTAAGGTTCAGGTAACCTCTTCCACTCATCTTAGAGGCATTTAAAAGGGGTTTCTTGGTACGATAAATGCAATTCTCCTCTGGAAAGCCTAATCTCTTGGTGTTTTCTTGGATTCTATTAGATCTAGTTCTCTTTATCTCACATTTTTCAAGATCTACACCCTTTACATGTATATCAGTTCTGTTGGTCCTAAAATTATTAGAGTCGGCATCGTCGATGTTAGGAAAAGATAGCTATGGTAGTTTTGTGAATATTTCACTTGTATTTGGTGTTCGGTTGTGTGGTGGGTTGATTTTTCTAAACCCTAAGGTAAGTGGCTTCCCTATAATATCCATTATGGTAGAAATTGAAGGCTTAATTTCAACATAAATGATTTTCATGAAATTGGTTGTGATTCTGATGTGAAAATCTTGATAGAAACCTATTTTACTGTGATTTGTGGATTTCGAGGGAAATAGATTATTATTTTGAAATGTGATTGGGTTTTTGATTTTAAAATGACCATTTTAAAAATGGTGGTTTGGGTGATTATGGAAAATGGTTTTTAAAAATTTATATTCAATAAAAATGTTGTTTTATTGAAGTTGGTTTTGGTTTGAATAATGGCTAATGGATTCTTTCATTAAATGAGTGATTTATTAATGTTTTTGGCATGTTATGTTGAAATGTTGTTGGGTATAATTGGTTAATTTGGTTTGGAAATTGGTTGTTGATATGATTTTGGTAGATGTTGATTTTGATGATTATTTGATTATGTTGTATAAGAATGGGTTGGTTGAGATGGATATTAGGCATGAAGGACCACTATCAAGGAATGGAATTTTGGCCTGAAGTACACCTAAAAATTGGGTACATTGTTGGACTAAAAGTTCCACCATCAATGGTGACACTGATATTGTGTGGACAAGTTTGAGTATGGTTGTGGTAGGTATGCATACACATGGAATTACTTTGTTTATGCCAATATGGAATGAGTAATGCCATGTTAAGTTTCTTTACATGAAATTGTGTTGATTTGGGTGAATTTATTTTGGTAAGGATGTGTTTTTCTTTTTTTTAATTATTGAATTTCTTTAATAGATTTATATAATTTTTTACATTCTTTTTCTACCTTGTTCTTTCCTGTTTGTGTGTGTAGGGAAGTCATTTGACGAAAACATAATGATTATTATTAATCACCCCTACTTTGGAACTTTGGTACATTTGTAGATGTTGTACTCTAGGATACAAGTAAGGTTAAAACAACTCATTTATTTAGTGGTTAATCATGATGGAGGGCGGTTTATTAGTTCTTCGGTCATGGATCTTGATGCGGTGTAGTGGAGTTCTGTTAAGACTTCATTGGGTTTTTTGTGGAATCTTCTGCTTATACTCTAATCCTTGATTTTTTTTGGTCTAGTTGTATTTGTCTTTGGTTATTTCTATAGAATGGTTTGGTTGTATATTTTTCTCTTAGTAATGTTTTTTATTGGTTCACATTTTTGACATGCATCATGTTGTTGGAATTGGTTTTGTCTTGTAGATTGGTTTATTTTATTCTTAGGGAAAATAGTTCCCCAATTGTTCTTGAGGACTTTGGAATTTATTTCCAGCCTTTGGGGCCTTGGTAAAGTCACCTAATCCTGAGTATAATTCCTCATCCTTATCAAGACAATTAGGAGAAGGAAATATGTTACCAATGGTATCAGTTTCGTTTAGTCCAATTTTTTTTGAGATAAGTGGTATCAGCTTGTTCGGTCCTTGATGTACATGTAAATTTGGTCTTGTTTGGTCTTGGAATTGTTTTTCAGTCTAGGAGTTAGAATTAGGTCATAGTGTATTACTTTAGATGAGATTGTATCAAGGTTTAGGATTGTTGGAACTTGAAATATATAAAATAAAATTACATAGCTAACACTTTTATTCCGAACATTATGTTACTAGGGAATAGGGTACAAAAGTGTTTTGGATACACCTATATGTTTGTGATCTTATTTTCAAGGGTATAGACAATGAGATGAGCATGGCATGCATGGTCTAAATAACATCCAACCAGGATTTCATATTTCATTGGGAATAATGATTTATGTGTGGAATTAATTGTTAATTTATTAATCTTCTGTAAATTGATTTCAAATATGTATTCTTGAAAAGATAATGGTGGTGGTATTTTGAAAATGGGTCAATTTTTTTTAAAAAAAGTTGATTTTTCAAAAATATTGAACATTGGAAGAATGATTTTGATAGCTGGAATGCAATATAATTTGAAATTTTAATCCTTGATTTTGAAGCGAGTGATACTTATCATTATTCATGTGTAGATAGAAATGCACTTGGTAGGAATCATAGAGACCTATTGGATGATACTGTAGGAAATGTGGTTACACCTGAGCCCTAGGTGAATGAGAAGCTATATCAAATCATAATGAAAACATTACATGCTATGGAAAGTTGTAATAAATGTGAATAGATGAGGCATGTGGATCACTTGATTCAATTTTTTAATATGAATATACCCATCTTAAGGAGTGATTTAGAACCAGAAAGGGAAGACGCATGGTTGAACAGAATGAATTTAATATTATATTTCCTAGGCACTCTAGTAGAGTTGAAGGAGAATTTAGAAATATACACATTGAAAGATATTGCACGGAAGTTGTTGGAGGTGGTGGCTCATTCTTGAATGGACCAAGCTATGACATGGGAGGGTTTTGAGTAATTTATTTACTAAAAATTATACCCTCAAAAATTAAAAGTTCATGACAAAATGGATTTCTTTAGTTTGAGGTCATAAAACCTATCAGTGAGAGAATATGCATCTATTTTTATGATCTTAGTGCAGTTTTCACCTAAGGTTGATGTTAGTGATTCCTTGAAGGATCATATCATTGGATCAGGATTGAGGTAAAAAACTAATTTCAAAATTTTGGTGCAATGTATAACTGATTATACAGAAATGGTAAATAGAGAATCAATGGATAAAAGTGATATATTGGGGTTATAAGTGGGGGAATCATGTTAGTTAACTTGGGGAATAATGTAAACTAAAATATGGGATCAAGTGGAAGAGGGATGCTTATTTCTAGAGTTAGAGTATGGGTTAGAATCAGATGGTAGGATCGGAGAATCTTCCTATGAAGCCTTGGAGTAATCCATGACGTTTTTAGTGTGGTTATATAGAACACATGAATTGGGATTTCATGGAACATACTCAATCATGTTGTAACTACAAGAATATGGGGAATCTTCAGTGTTATTATCAAAATGCTCTGAGGTTGGGTGTTTATGACACTCGTCAACGGTTTCAATCACTCTATGCCTCAATGGGATGGTGGAAGAGGCACACCCCTCATCAGTAGAGCTACGTCAGTTATGGTGATTATAGGAATACCATGGATCCTCAGTTGGGTAAGTTTTATAAGGGTAATAAAGAGAAGAATATAGAAATAAAGAAGATGTTTGGAGATGAGTAGGTTGTGGTGGATGATCAGTCAAGACCATCTACAGTGAAATGTATGATTATTTTGAATTCAACATTCATACAAGTGTTGTTTGATACAAGTTATTTTAATTATTTCATTACCTATTTTTTTTGTTAACTTATAGGGTGTTCGTGTGGAAATTATGCCTTCCATTTTAAAACATCAAACTCCTTAAGGTCAAAGAGAGGGTCGAGCCCTCCTATGTTGAGCACGTGGTGAAGTTTTGGATGAGGTTGAGTTGATTCGGGACTTCCTAGTTCTGGAGATGTATTCAAGTGATATAATAATGGGTATGGATTGGTTGGTTATGTTTATGCCCTACATTGACTATTAGGCACAAACTGTTAGTTTTATGATGGGTGATGGCATCGAGTATATCTTTAGAGGAGCGAGAAATGTGAATGTGGGTAAAATTGGATTATTAGAACTAGTATTTGGGACAATATCATATCAGTTGGTGGATTCATCTTTGGAATAAATGGAAGAGGTTGGGAGATGCATTTTTTTTAGTAGTGGTTGATCATTTAATGGATTTCATTACAATAGAATTAGCGGGGATTCCTCCCATGAGAGATGTTGATTTTATCACTGATCTCCTTATGGGGATTGGTCCTATCTCACTTATATCTTTTCATATTGCACCATCATAATTGTGTGAATTAAAAGTGTAGTTGGAAGAGCTAGAAAACAAAGGTTCATCTGGCCTAGATTGTCTTTGTGGGAAGTGCCCATTTTGTTCATCAAAGAGGCGAATGTGTAACATCCCGGTTTCATGTATCACCCAGAGGTGCCTTGTACCTAGTTGGTCACATGGCCTCAAGGGCATTTCCACAAATTCCAGAGGCTTCTGACTAGAATCATGGTACTTGGGTGTGAT
The DNA here is from genome assembly GCA_963277665.1 of Viscum album. Lineage (NCBI taxonomy): Eukaryota > Viridiplantae > Streptophyta > Magnoliopsida > Santalales > Viscaceae > Viscum > Viscum album. Next base: position 937,468,873 of record OY728120.1, on the reverse strand, counting down.
AGTGCGGAAACTATGCCCTCATTGGTAGAGTAATACAGTAGAAAGAAATAGATAATAGTAGCGGAAGCAGTAATAATACCATAAAACAGTAAATAGCAGAAGAATGAAAGTAATAAATAACTGGAGAACATATATAAATGATACATGATACATATGTCTAGGAAAGAAGACAAACAAGTCATAATGATGTAATAATGTACTAATCCAAAGGTCAATGAAAAAAATAATCTCATGTAGCATCGCAAGCCTCATTTTGGTCCAATGCTCTTTAGCTCTACAACAATCAAGTATCTAAAATAGAATGGTTCTTGCTCTTATCTATACCTGTTGCAATATAATCTATTTGGGCCTAAAAGCATGACCCAAATAGGGTGTGAGGAGAATCCTAGTAGGTAACCACCCAAAGATCTGTGCCTCGTAGTCAATGAATATATATGGAAGGAAATAATCAAAAGAATGCAGTAAACAAGGATGTACTCAAAAGTAAACAATCCTACAGTACAATTTCATTCATTTTCATATATCATGGAAGTACCTAATTAATACAAGTAACCCTATGGGATGTACTCACAGACAATCCCCTCTGGTTCAACCAACAATCTCAAGTAACTCTACAGGTATATTTTCAATGCCTAACCCCTCTGGTTTGACATGTACTATGATATAACGTCCTCCTTGGTAGCTGACACGGTCTAACCCCTTTAGTCTCATGCAAACGAAGACTCTCTGAGGAAGAACTCACCGATAATTCCCCCTATAGTCTTTTAACGATAAACTACTAACACTCCGAGGAAGAACTCAACGTCAATTCCCCATGTGGTCTCATAACAGTAACTATAGACACTCTCAGGGGGCACTTAATGTCAATCCCCCACTATGGTCTCGTAGCTTGATAAAGAATAACAGACACACTGAGGAAGCCCTAAACATCAATTCCCACTATGGCCTCACTACACTAGGTTCTCACATACTTGTGTAAAGTAATCATGCACCAACGATGTTCAATATCCAAATTAAACCTAAATTTTTTACTTGGATAAATAGCTACAAGGAATACCACAACATTAGGTAAAATAACTCCATCCTAACAATACTAGGAATGGAAATCAAGAAGCCTAACAGGAAAATCTAGACTAAATGGTCAATATCAAACCAAGAAAGGGAAACACATCTATTGCATATAAGATAAACCTGTTCATGATCAAACAACCTCTACTCAGGCACACAAGGAATAGCGGGTATTAACAGTGCTAAAATTTCTAAACATGCAATACCCCATTCTAGGGTATTGGGCACTTTTGAACATAATATTCAAAGACTAACTACGGAAAGGCACAAACCACCTACCTCGGCATTGTACAATCAATATAATCTGATGTCACCCCTTGAATTGATCTAGAACGTGGTATATCTACAAAAAAGTCAAAAATGTTCAACCATGAATATCTCATGAGAGAGAAGAAATAAAGATATGAAGCTCTGGATGAAAGAAGAACTCACCGCCCTGGCCCACAGCTCAGTAATCCCTCAGGTTTTTCTATGTGATCAGTTCCTATATGACTATAGAAGATATGGCCGTAAGCCTGAAGATGTTCACCTGAGATCGAATGTCATACTTGAGACCATCCTCAAACTTCCTCACCTGGAATAACTCATCACCTCCTCATATGGATGTAAAACATTGCACCTCATTGAAGCGAGCAAAATAATCCATAACTGAAAGAGTACCCTTCTCCAGACTCATGAACTCTCAGGCTCGATTGGCCCTCAAAGTCTCCGGGTAGAAGTAATCGTAGAAGGTACACTGAAACACAATCCATGAAATACCCTACTGGTGTCCAACCTATGAAATCAATTCACACCACCTCATGGAGAAATCCCATAGCATGTACATAGTGAGATTCACCGTCCTCTCTAGAGGTGTCTTCAGATGCTCGAAGATTGATATTACGGATTCTAACCATGACTTAGTAGCATGATGTCTTCATCCACTATGAAATTGGGAGGATGCGACTTTAGAAAAAACATCTTGAATACTGCCATATACGGGGTAGGACACGGTGCTCCCTAGAAGGTCTACAAAAACCTAATGAATCCTTCTCGGAAAAATGCATTTGCACATGTATCCAGAATGATGGACGGTTCCAAGATAGGCACGATGGTCGGGTCTGCTGGTAATCACTCATCTACCATATCCGGTGTCGGGTCACTTCCTAGTAACTAGTGTAAAACCAAAGGACGTCTCAGTGGCATAACTCTATAAGGTTAAGCAGACAACTTAGTTCAAGATTATCAAGGACTGAAACAAAGAGGTACAATAAAGTAACAGGATAAAGTAAAGCATTCATGTTATTCCAAACATGTCTACACGAAGTGTATGTTCCCTACACAGCATGTTCCTTTATGCTTTCACATGGGTGTGTACTCCTGCCAACCCTAGTCATGTAACACCCCATATACATGGTGTGTTGTCTTAACACACGACGTGTACTTGAATCCTCTTCCCCTGCCCAATTTATTCTTCACGACTATCCTACACAGTTCTCCCAAAATAAGACTACATGGCATGTTTGTGTTGGACATGACATATACTAGAAATAACTTCACTGACCTGTGTTGTTAGCCACATAGCTGGTTACATGTCTAACTCAACACAACGTGTTTACTCCAGACATGGCTGAACACACGTTCTATACACACGACGTGTATAGCCAGAACATGAAGTTTTCCACCAAAGATTTCCAAACCCATGTCTCTACCCACACTGCCAGTGACACAGTTAGAAACTACATGTTGTGTACATTCAGTACGTGGCGTGTAATTAAGAAAAACAGTTCCTTCTTGAACTAAAGGATACAGGGCGTGTATTTATCATTACACGCCATGTATTCAAGGTTTTTTGGGATGGAAAACCTCAGAAAATACTACGGAACCCAAAAAACATTGAAATGAACATTAAAGAGCCAAATTATGATCCGTGAAGGCCCATAATCCCTGTGAATCAAAGCTTGGCATCTTCTACATGACATAAACAAGCATAATAGAGAAATGATCCACCAAATTCCAATCCATGAGGGCCCATAACTCCTCAGGGACCAATGTTTGGAATTCATTCAAGTGAACATTAACATTAGCAATACCCTATCATACAGTACGTTTCCAATGAAGGCATCTATCCAAACAGCATGCATATCTATCCCAACATCTATCACAACATCATGAAATCAGTAATGCACCGTAAATAGCATGGCAAGAATGCATGACATGTGATCTCTAACAAGTTCATATATGATGCATGAGATGGGGTACCCTTATCTCATAAGTTTGCACCAGAAATTGAATCTTAATAATATCCACAATAACCACACACAACATTTGAATTTACCCAATACTGAAATAAAATCACTTTTAATAGTTGAAAAATAAAAAAACTGCAATATACGTGGTAAATTGACATTTCCCTATACACAGGTTAGGTAATCCCATGAATAGATTATTACCAAGTACTTATTCCTTTAGATCCCTAGATATAGGCTCCAAACAGTAAGTCAAGAAGAAAATAACCTCATATAATACCACTTTGTAATGTCCCGGTTCCGGGTTCCACCCTGAGGTGCCCCGTGCCCGATTTTTCACATGGCCTCATGCACATATCTCTAAAATCCAAAGGCTACCGACTAGAAGGGAAGGCCTTGTGTGTGATAGTGGGAAAGCTATGCCCTCTTTGGAAGAGTAATGTTGCGGAATGAAAAAAATAATAGTAGAGAAATTAGTAATAATACCGTACAATAGTAAATAGCGGGAGATTGAAAGTAATAAGAAACTAGAGAACATATATAAATGATACCTGATACATATGTCTAGAAAAGCACCAAAACAAGTCACAATGATAGAATACAATACTAATCCAAAGAACAAAGAAAAAAATAAACTCTAGAAGCATCACAACCTCATCTCAGTCCCATTATCTCCAGCTCCACAACAATCATGTACCTGAGGTAGAAGGGTACTTTCCCTTAGCTTTACCTGCGTCAATATAATCATTTTGGGCCCAAAAGAAAGACCCAAATAGGGGTTGAGACGAATCCTAGTAGGTAACCTCCCAAATTTCTGTGCCTAATAGTTAGTGAATATATATGGAATGAAATAAGTAAAAGGAAGTAGTAAACAAAGAAGTACTCAAAAGTAAACAATCCTACTATACGATTTCATTCATTTTCATATATCAAGGAAGCTGCTAATCAAAACAAGTAACCCTATGGGAAGTACTCACAGCCTATCCCCTCTAGTTCAACCGACAAAATCATGTAACCCTATTGGTAAATTCTCATAGCCTAACCCCTCAAGTTTGACAAGTACAAGGACATAACGACCTCCTGGGTAGCTCACATGGTCTAAACCCTTTGGTCTCATACAAACAATGACTCTCTAAGGAATCACTCACCGTCAATTCACACTATAGTCTTTTAATGATACACTATAGACACTTTGAGGAATAACTCAATATGAATTCTTGTTGTGGTCTCATAACAGTAACTATAGACACTCTGAGGGAGCACTCAACGTCAATCCCCCTGTGGTCTCGTGGTGTCATAAAGAATAACAGACACATTGAGGAAGCCCTGAATATCAATTCCCTCTATGGTATCACTAAAATAGGTTACCACATCCTTGTGTAAATCCATCATTCACAAACGATGTTCAGTATCCAATGTAAACCTACAAGTATTACTTAGATAAATAGCTACAAGTCATACCACAACATGAGATAAAATCACTCCATCCTAACAATACTAGGAATAGAAAACAAGCATCCTAACAAGAAAATCTAGACCAAATGGTAAATATAAAAACAAGTATGGGAAACACATCCATTGCATAGAAAACATCCCTATTCACGATCAAAGAACCAATACTCAGGCACACATGGAATAACAGGCATTAACAGGGCTAAAATACTTAAACACACAATTCCTCGTTCTAGGTTATTGGGAACTTTTGGACATTATATGAAAATAATAACTACCAAAAGGAATAAACCACATTCCTTAGTGTTTTACAATCAATATACTCCGAATTCGGCCCTTGAATCGATCTAGAATGTGGTAGAACTACAAAAACGTCAAAAATTTTCAACCCAGAATATCTCACGAGGGAGAAGAAATAAAGAGATGAAGATTTAGAAGAAGGAAGAACTTACCAATGCAATTCTAAAAAAACTAATGGAGTTTGATTCGGAGAACAGACTGCGAGTTGGAGGCCTGGAGAATATTTATCGGAATCTTTCCATCCTAGCTGAGACGAGTCGAGAACAAATGTTTTCTTTGAACGAGACATGACCCCAAACTGACATAACAATTAAAAATAAAAGTACATGGAGTTTTCTTTAAAAGTACATAGCGTTTACTTTCCTTAAACAGCTTCCACTTTAGGTGGTCTTCAAGTCACCCCACTAGGCCATGTACTTGGCCGTTATACGGTCAGTACACGGGCACCCACGACAACCGGGTACACATTGTGTACTCCAAAGTACACAGTGTGTACTCCATAATTTTCTAGATTCTTCGCTTTTCCACAAAAACAGAATAAAAGAAAAACCCATACCTGAAATGAAGATTTGCGATCTTACAGAATGAAACTCTTAAGCTATGTTCTAATTATCATTAACATAACTATGTTACAATAAACAATAGATGTCCAATTTCATCGATGAGATATTTGAAAAGAAATAATGTTACATTTAAAGGGAATGAACAAATATAAAAAATATATATTTTCAAGAGCTTAAGGATCATTGTTCATTATCACCAATAATAGTTTTTCTAGAACCATGAAAAGGGTATATAGTATATTTTGATTCATCAGGATCAGAGTTATGTTGTGTTCTCATGCAAAGAGGTCATGTTTTTGTATTTGGGTAGTCAAGGTTTTATTATAAGAACTACACAACACATGATTTGGAGTGGGCAGAAGTGGTTCATTCATTGAAAATGTTTCTTCATTATCTCCTCAGTGATAATTTCACAATGTGTACCGATCATAAGATCTTGAAGAATTTTTTGTCACAACGAGATTTGAATTTGAGGCATATGAGATGGATAGAGTATCTCCAAATGTTTGAATTTGACTAGATCAACTCACTGGGTAAGGTCAATTCAGTGGAAGATGAATTATGTAGAAATTAATATGCTCATGTAATGAAACAATTATCATATCTGTGGTAGTTAATGGCAGTTATAGCTGAAATGAGGTTGGAATGTAAATACCAAGGTTATGTGGCCATTTTCTTTTCGGTCTCATTGGTTTCTGACCTTTGTGGTTTTGTTAAATTGACATAAATGTTTGATTCTGAGAGTTTGGATATGATTTCTAAACTCAATTATTAAGAGAAATTAAGGGATCAAAACTGGATGGGAATTTAGTGTTGTGCTTTCTAAATTAGATGGTTGTACCGGGTTATTTTTAGGAACAACTCTCTAGATATTAACATCATCTGAGTCTGTTTTTTCATCTTGGAATACATAAAATTTATAATACATTAAAAGAAAATTATTGGTGGCCAGGTGTGAAAAGGAACATGATTAATTTTATATCAAGATTCTTGAATTGTCAACAAGTCAAGGAAGAGCATAAGAAACCATTAGGTATGTTATAGTTCAGACCTATCAATGTGTAGAAGTGGGATCATATAGTGATGGACTTTGTTATAGGTCTTCAAAGATTGGCTAGGAAGCATGATTATATAAGGGTGATATTGGATCATCTTACAAAATCATCCCATTTCATCCCTATTCATGATTCTAATAAGGTGGAGGATCAGTAAAAAATCAATATCCGTAAGGAGGTAAATTGGCACGGTGTACCAGTTTTGATTGTGTCATATAGAAACCCTAGGTTCACAACACATTACTATAAATCCTTGATTCATCATATGGGATCAGTTGATGATGACCACGACATATCATACTTAGACGGATGGGAAAATGAGATGATGATACAAACATTAGAAGATATGTTGATGGGTTATGTGATGAATTTTCATGGCTCATGGGAGGAGCACTTGTTGTTAGTGGTGTTCTCCTACTAGAACAGTTACTAGACCTCCATAAATATGGCCTTGTTTGAATAATTATTTGGGTGTCCGTGTTTTTCTCCACTATGTTTGGAGTGAAAAGGTGATACATCAATGTTTGGGATGAGCCTCATCCAAGATATGGAGGATAAGATTAAATTTATAATGTAGAGGATGGATGCGACTAAGATTCATCACCAGTAATATATGGACCATCGCAGATGGCTGTTTTCATTAGAGGTGGGTAATGATGTGTTCTTGAGAATCTATCTAAGGTTGGGAAATCATCATTTTGGAAATCATAGGAAGTTATCTCTAAGATTTAATGGCCCGTTTGAGATACTTGAGTGGGATGGGGAGGTGGAATATTAGTTGGATTTTCCACCATGGTTTACTGCAGTGAAAAATGTGTTTCATGCGCCTCAGTTGAAAAAGTGTATACTGAATCATGACCTTGTGATTTATTGGGATCAAGATGAGCTAGATCTAGATGCTTCCTTGGTGCACATGCTAGTTTGGATTGTATATAGGAATGATAAATTCTTTCATGTTAAAATAATTTCTATAGTTAAAGTTTTGTGGAAACATAGTAAGATTCAAGAGGAGACTTGGGAGCGAGAGAAAAAGATGGTCGAGAAATAGCCAAAGCTCTTCTAGAAAACCATCATTTCTCTACATTCATAGGATGGAAAGTCCAATGGTGGGGAGAATTTAGTATGTATGGTTTGAGGTATGTAACCATTTTTATGACTTTTTAAAAGTTTATTGTGATTGGGTAATGTATTTCAGAGTTTGGAAAGGTTTTTGTGATGGTTTGGATGCTTTTCTAAAGGTGCGCAGTTTGAGATCGATTAGTATAAACCATGAATCAACCTCAAGTGACCGTTCAAGTGAAGGTAGAAGAATGGGAGATGGCACATATTTAAGGCACATGGTTTCCAAATTATACATCCAACCTAGGTAAATCATGAAACATAATATAGTAGTATTATATATGGTTAAAGCATGGTTTTTATAACCATGTGATGTAATAATTTGGGGCACCTTTTTGTGTAGTATTAGTCACATGGTTTGTGAACGGTTTGTCTAACTGTGAGATCTATTGATGTGTGGCATTATAAATGTGGTTTTTAAAAAAATGGGTTCAATTGGTATTTACCCTAAAGCACCCATTTCTTCTCTCACTAGAACCCCACTTGAGATTTATCTTCTTAGGGGTTAGGACACCTCTTCCACTAATCGTGGAGGCATTTAAAAAGGATATATTTTTGGGTTAAAGGTGATTATCCTTCAGTAATTCTCCTCTCTTAGTGATTTCTATGTTTGTCTTAGATCTTGTTTTCTCTATCTCTCTCTCTCAGTTTTGTAAATCTACACCTATCACATATAGATCTAGGGTTTCTATTGACTAAAATGATGAGAGTTAGAATTTTTGATGTTGGGTAAATATATCTAATGTGATTTTGTGAATATTGCTTCTGAATTTTGTGGGATGTTGTGTGTTGGGTAAATTTCACCAAACCCCATGGTACGAGGAGTCACTCCAATCTCTATTTTGGTAGAAGATAAAGGATTAGTTTTAATTTATAAGGTTTTTCTTGAAATTGGTTGTGATTGTGAAGTGAAAAGCTCGGCTAATACCTATTTTGTGATGATTTGTGGATATTTGGGAAAATTGAGAATTGTTTTAAAATGTGATTGGTTGGTGGATTTTAAAATTACAATTTAAAAATCAGTGTCTTGGGTAATTGTGGAAAATGGTTTTTGAAAATTTAGTTCCAATTAATATGTTGTTTTATTGAAGTAGGTTTTGTAATTAATAATGGATATAGGGTTCATTCAATAACTGAGCATATTATTGAATTTGTTTAGTAAGTTATATTGAAATGTTGTTGGGAATAAGTGGTTAATGTGGTTTGGTGATTTGGTGTTGATATGATTTTGATTGATGTTGATTTCTATGATTATTGGCATATCTATTATAGTCATGGGTTTGTTGGGATATATATTGGCCATGAAGGACCACCATAAAGTAATGTAATCTTATCATGAAGTAAAACTATAAAATGGGGAAAAAGTTGGATGTGAACTTCCATAATCAATGGTAACATCGAGATCGTGTGGAAAACTATTATTATGGTTGTAGTAGGCATGCAGACACATGAAATTGCTTTGGTTATGCGATTATGGAATGATTAATTTCTTGTTAGGTTAATTTACTTTGAATTATGTTATTTTGGGTTAATTTATTGGGGTGAGAATTTATTGGGCTTTTTGTTAGTTGTGGAACTATATTAATGTATTTATATAACTATTTTATATAATTGTTCCATCGTGTTCTATCTTAGTGGAATGTTCAGGGAATTAATTTGGACAAAACATACTATTTATTATTACCACCCCATGCTTTGGTAATTTTTTTATTTTACATATATTGTAATATAGGATGTAGGTAAGGGTAAACATCTCATTTCATTAGTGGCTCCTCGTGATGATTGGCAATATTGTGGTTCTTGGGCATGGAGCTTGGTGTGGAGCTGTGGGGTGATTTCATGTCTTCTTTGGGTTTTTTTATTGGTCTTCCACTTGGTACTCTGAATCTGATTTATTGTGGGTTAGTTTTATTGGTCTTTGGGCATTGTGTTGGGATGGTTTGGAATTATGTTTATATGTTGGTAATGTGATGTATTTGTTCACATTGTTGATATGTATCATGTAGTTTCAATTGGTTATGGCTTGTTGGTTGATTTCTTTTATTCTAAGGGAAAATAATTCCTCAGTTTTTCTTGAATCCCTTGGTATTTATTTATAGCCTTTGGAACCTTGGAAACATCACATATGGCTGAGTAACATCCCACCACCTTCTCAAGTGAATGAGTAGAATGAGTGACATTACACCTTCATTGTTAGTTTAGAAAACATAAAAAAATATGGCATAAGGAAGGAACTCTTACTGCCTCAAAAGTAACATTTATACTGATACCATCCTCTCAATTTGGGCTATTTTTTATCAATATCATCAAGGGAATATTTATTTTGACTCTTAAATTTGTTTTGAGTCTCATATATTTTAAAATCTTCTTTCTTCCCTTGAACTTCATCTTTGTGTTGAATAACTGTTTCAACCACATAATTTAGGATATTCATGTATTGAATTTTAGATGGAATCTTATCAACATTAACTTATTCATCTAATGTAACAATATTTCTTTTATATTTATCATGTTTTGTAAATTCCTTCAAATGGTTATCTAGTTTCTAGTGATGTGGCCAAATAACTATGCATTTTTATGAAATTTTTATTCTTCTCAAAATAATTACTTGACTTGTCATTGATTTTCTTTTGGAACCTCTCCCCTTTTACATTATAGGTGACTTCTCTTTCCATCCTAGAAATTCATACCTCAACCTTTTAAGCTTCCAAACAACATCTACCCACATCTTTTTCATGAATATATATTTTTAGATAGTTATGTTGAAGATCTAGTATAATGTTATTTTATTTGAGATTTTCCATATGATGATCATTAAAACTTCCACTTGATTATTTCCTCATTCATAGTAATGAAATATTAAACCATAAAGAGAAGGATTTTTAACCATTATTATCACAACACCAACAAAATCCTTGAAGCTTTATTTACCAAAATTGGTTCTAGACGAATCCATATTTTTGTTGTCGTTGCCTTTTCTTTGGTTGTTGGGGCCTTCATGGAATGTTTTTTATTCCCTAGATGAGGGATATTTCCTCTCATTATACTTGTAATTCATATTCTCAGATTTTGATTTATCACTAGAACTATTTTAATTAACTTATACATCAAAATGCTAAAGTACACTTTTACTTTTCTTCACTATTTATTGGTAAGTTTTTCCCTCATCTTAATGAATTTACTAAAATCCAATATTCCCTAATTATACTCATATAGAAATGTGAAACAGATGGATTATGTATAAAATAAATGTTTTCTCTAGTTTTAAAATATTATTCAATATCACATATCATTTTATATTGGTCAAAAATAAATAATTTGTGAATCAAGTTCTTACTGAAAAAAGATTCTAGTTTCTTGATCATATCATTATTTTTTTATCAGTATAAAATATTTCTTAATTATTGTTTTCATTAGTTAATTACTTATTTTCTTTCTCAGTATTATTCATATATTTCTTGATATATTTTATTAGTTTCATGAATAATTATAACTCTTCTATCAGCTTTTACTCAAGTTTTATTCTTTCCTTTTCAACATCACTATTATACAACGAACCAATTCTTGTCTTTGCTTGGGAAAGGAAACAAATTTCATTATATGATGAAAAACATGATGATTAATATTTCTCACTATTTCTTATAAAATTTAAATTAATGGTATTATAGAGTTTGTCCTTATTTTTCCCCCATTTTTATTTATCAGGTCTTTCATTATCAAATTCTTATTTTGATTCTTCAACCATCTTCTTTGGATTGTTTTTGGGAAATTGACTAGTTTTACCATATTTGAATAATTTTTTTTGATTTATTATTATTGGACATAAATTTACCCTTCTTAAATCCATTTTACATAATTGAAATGATGTTATTGAATTCATAATCATCCTCATTAGTCTTTGAATATTCGGATTCTTCTACATCTTCTTCTCTGACCATTCCAATTTGGATTCAAAATCCATTTAAATTTATCATTCTTCTTGAAAGATGGAATTATTCTCTTCTCATAATCTTTGATAATTATTTCAGTTCACCATGATATAAGTCATATATTTATTCAAGGCTAGAAAATTTTGATTCAAAATGATCTGGAAAATTTCTCATCATTTTTTTGAAAATAATTGAGTCATGAAGCTTCTCCCAACATCCACAATTGTTTCTGAATATCTCATTTAATATAGTGAAATATTTGACAATATATTCTTATTCTTTCATTTTAATTTCCTAAAAATTACTCCTATAAATATTTAGTTTTTCTTCCTTGAATTTTCAATTCCGTTTATAGTTTCTTCTATGTTTTTTCTAAATATTCTTTACAATCTAGAGACCCATGAAAATTATGAGTAAATGTTATATTAATGAATTCCTGATGGAATTTTGGGCCTTTCCAACTACATCCATATTAAATTTATATGATTTTTTCATTGAAATGTTTTAATAAATGGTTGAAAACCCATTATAGCAGCATTATTCACCTATAGACTGAGTGATAGAAGATAAGGATGCACCATATTCTAAAAACTATGATAATAAATCCCATAATATGTTGTAACACCTCATGTATTGACAACATTAATATTCTCACTCTTTAAAAATACTTATTATATTTTTATAGGGAACATAAAGCTCTAATACCACTTTTAGAGTTCAATGCCACATTGAACACTGAGAGGGGATGGGTGAATTAGTGTCTTATTTTTAGGAATTAATTTTAATTAAAATTCATCCTCTCAAAATATTTATGGTTCTCGATCAACTCAATATTATCTCTCAATGGCACTTCGTATGTAGTGGTAGTAATTGAGAGAGAATCACCCAATATTGACATGCTTCAATAAAAATACCTACTCATTTCCATGATGGTCACCCAACATGGATTCTTCACTATCAAATAAGTTATTATTATGCACCATCTCTAACCATGAGACTCTATTCGATTAAATCTAAAACTAAAAGTATCTTTTTAGGAATTCAACCAAGTGAATCCTTCTTCACTAGGATCTAACCAGAATACTTCAACTACTCCAAGACCAAGAGAAAGAATTTTCATCTAATTAAAGGCTTGATCAATATTATGACGATTTTATGATATTACTCTATGAGATTCTATTATCTAAATTTTTGATATACCTGTTCTAGCACGTTCAATAGTCAATAGTTGGGTCTTTTAATCTTGCTCAATTGATGTAATCACATATTACAGATCAGTTTCATCGTTGCAACAATGATCGAGAAAATCATTCTTTTGATGACATCTTAGCCTTATTATGATATATAAAAATAGTGCACACACAGTATTCAATATTTTATGTAATAATAACTCAAATAATCTAAATAAATACTTTTCTAAATATCAAATCACCCAAAGTAAAAAATCCTTTATATATTGTTAGGAATCATAATGTATTTTTTGGGTATCTTGAGGTTTTTACATTTTCTTCTAATCATGAATTCCACACGTCCACTTTCTTCTTCAAAACATTACACACTTCACTTAATTATCATGCATGAATATTCAATTTATGTATAATAATGAAATCACCTTATTCTTTGTTTCTTTTCATACAGATTATCTCTTTATGGACAATAATATCATTACATAAAAAACCATGTGTGCATTGGAATGCATATGCATACACTAACTATTCCCAAAATATTTCATGTGATTACTTGGTCTTCCTTCAAGAATACACAATTTCCACACACTATTTTACAATGATTATTTTTCATAAATCATATTTGGTGTATGAATATTATTCTTTATGAACACAGCTTAAGGATACACTATATCATGGTTTTGAAACAAGTCTCATGAACCGGGAAGGATTTATAGACCTCAGATCATCACAAAGTCTAGGGAGACATGTTAATCCATGATCCCTTATTTCTTCATGGAACGAGTTCATAAAAAATATCACTCAAGAGTTATGTCCACTTTTCGAGGGCCCATAAGATCTTTCTCACTTCCTGAAAGATTTTTTGTTTGGAGGGATTCCTTTCACAAAATTAGTAGCTTCACATCAGCTCTTTTTTCTAATGAAAATAAGAGCCTCTTTCAAATTCTAAATATCACCCCATGGGTCGCAGTGATTCAATATTAATAGGAAATTGGTAATACATTTCACCTCCTTCAATCCTATTTTAAATCCACATCAATTAATAATTCAAATCTCTATGTTTTAAGACGTGCCTCAAATATTCTTCAAACACCTAAATCATTCAGGATTTTACGATGAAAAACATTACATTTATCATTCAAAAAATTTCATTTCTTGTTTGTGGTGAGATACTATCATTCATGATATGAGGACATATGCCTCTCATTTATCCAATCTCAAGATCCTCCTAGAATTTAATCTTCAAATAAAGTTTGTAGTTCAATAGTAGATCATCCGTCAAGTTCTCACATTCAATCATATTGTAATTACATGCATGATATCAGCAAGATAATATAAGAATCAATCAATTGGAATGATCTCTAATGAACTATAACTTCCTTTTCATGGTAGGATCAACCTTAGATCCAGCATAATTGTGTTCACTGAGGAGCACTAAGGAAGAAGATGATCCCTCAGTTGATCTAATGGTAAAGATGAGATCAATGTGATGGTGTGGGAAATGCGTATATGTTTTTAATCATTGTAATAAAGACTATATTTTACCTCAACCCACATTGAATCCATGTAGTTCCTCCATCATAATTATAAGATAAGGAATTACTTAAGCCAAAAAGAAATATCATTTCCCTTGTGATACATCTCCACATCATTCTCCCCACCTTCGTCCCACCCCACCAGGTGTCATCACGACTCATACACCCTATACATTGGTTTTGTTGGTCCCTCTTTCCTATTACTCCCTCGTAATTGTTAGATTCTAGTTTTCTCAGCCCTGGTTGACATATGCATCCCACATTTGACTAGGGTTTGATCTGGCCTTGGTTTTCTTTTGGGCGGACAATTTTTTTATAAGGAATCCTTTAATATACATAAAAATAATCTAAGTATTTAAAATGGAACTCATGCCTCGTAAAAAATAATACCATGCCAAAAACTTCTCAATCCTCTCTTCTTCTATCTCATATTCTTGTTAAATAGATTTTTATTTTCCATATCCACCTTTTAATCTCTTTTTAAAATCATGAAAATAATGTTCCATGAATTTTAGGATTTTTTCATGGAATATTTAATGCAAATAAATTTTTATTTGGTATTCTATTTGTTAAATTTATATTCATATACCAAAAAAATAAAATCATATTTCATGGTAATGTTAAATTTTCGAAAAATTATTGCAAAAAATGTTCTATTATTTTAGAAATTTGTCCAATACATAAGATATTTACAAACAATCATTAGATTTTGCAACTTGGAAAACATCTCAATCGTAAAATTCATTGTTATGAATCCATAACAATTTTCTAGGAATCACCGCTTCTCGTCATCATATTACCAAACACATATTGAAATGTTATTGAAATAAAATGAAACACTGGGACCAAAAGACATGATATTGATTATGAATTGTGCATGGTAAACAGATATTGAGTTGATCAAGGTGAAACAAATTGGTCTTCTATTTAGGTTATCCATAATTATCTAAGAAGAAATAATGATATTTTCTTATTTTATAGAGGATATGGGGAGTAATTCATAAAGGGTTATATTTATCCTAGTATTAAAAAATATCATAATGATATAAGGTAATAGTCTTGCTTTCTTTTCAATCTCAATAGAGGATCTAGGAGTTGGAAGAGTTCAATAATGCCCGTTTTCACCGATTCTACATTAGAGTCCGTGTATATAGTGTCTTCTAATATAACCAAATAAGTTGGTTATATATGAAATATTTCCAGTATCTTGATTTTGAACCTAGAAGTAAAGAATATATCAAATTTTATTTTTATAACACAACAACGGTGTCACTTGAAAAAGAGCCATGGTCACACACACTAACCATGAAAACACTCCAGATGTATCACTTATTGATGGATTTTGTCCAAGAGGTGAGGATAAAATATGTAGATTTTCCATGTATGAAAACATGGTGTATCCCTTTACAAATTCAATATATCATTAGAATTATGTGCATCATGTGAGAGCTGGAAAACTAAAAGTTGTTAGCGGTTGGTTGTGGAACAAGTGGTGTTTGGTTTGAGTTTGTCTAGTAGAACTGACTTCTATGTGAATTTTGATAACCATTATTCATTGTTTTGATTATTAAAAACTACCAATCACAATACGATAGTCCTTATATATGAAATTATAGTTTATAATGTCATAATAGTAGCTATCAGATGAAAAGGTCATAATAGTTCTCCAATGTAAAGAGAACCCATAAGTTCCACGGCAATATTCTTAAATATATTTTTTATTTCCACATTAAATAAATTTAGGGATATACTGGATTTATTCTATTATTTTTGGAAACACATAGGTCATTGAAGAAAATTCTTATGGTGTAATCCATTGGTAATTTATAGTATAGGAAACTAGGATAATTAGATTCTCTAGTAGGAAAATGACACTTATAAATGTTATTGGATATTCATATCTATATATGTGTGTATATTATCATACACTTTAATAATATTAGTAATCAATATTATGAGTCATGTATGTTGATATTTTGATGAAAACCATGATAATATATTTTCACGATAATTTTTGATGCATTGGGTACGTTATGAATAATATTTTATCGATGAATAATGGAAGAAAGGGTTTTTTCATTTCATTATTTAAAAGAAGTTGAAATTTTATACCCATTGATGGAAATAATTCATCATAAGTAAATCCATGGACATGTTGATATATAGTATATTTCAATTTATAGAATTTAAAATAATTAGACATCGAGCTCATTGGTTGATAGCACGATATTGCAACGACATTGATTAGAGATTCCATGATAAAGGAATAATATTACACCCTAAGAATATGTATGAGAAATTTTTTCATTACAACATCATGAACTTTCCCTATGGGTGTCTTGGAATATTGATAGATGTTAACTTTATACATTGGTATTTTTCACTTATTTTCCCAAATAAAAATGCCAATAGGGTCACACACTAAGTGTATCGGGAGTGTTAGTTAGATAAAAATCGTATTGATTTCTTAACATGTTGAGTGAATATTATTACCTCATGTGGTTTAATAAATATTCATGTTTTCATGAGCGTATAAATTCTATCACTAGTTATTGAAGAGAATATTTTATGAGCAAAATATTTTATATGTTTTTATTTTCTATTAAGGGAATATAATTTTTATTTATTTAGTAAATAAATAGCCATTATTCTAGGTTTGATAAATATTGTGGAAGAATGGAAGGCCAAATTTAATGGCCCACTGAGAAATACTATATATTGGGAATTATTTTAATAAATAATATCCCAATTAATTCATCAATTTTGAACATGTTAATAAATAATAATATCAATAATATTTTTATATACACTAAGCTCCATTGTAATTAACAAAATTAATAAGGGAACATGTACAATATTTATTTTACATCCCGAGAGGTATATAAATTATTTTATTTTATTTTATTTTTAAGCTTCCATTTCATTTTATTCACAATGACATCTGGAGTGATTTCTCTTGAAGCCTTAGGGATAACACTCTATAATAACTCTCTCAATAATAAATATTAATTCTCCTACACCGCCACTCCAATTCAAGAGATTTAAAAGAGAATCCTTTCTCGAAGAGATTATTAAAGTCCTCAAAGTTGAATGATGTAATCATTAGGATTTTATTTGCTAGATCCTAGCGCTTCCAATTATGATTCTCCAAGGATAATGGAGCACGTGTGGATCACTACGTGGAGGAATTTACTTTTTATTTTTAAAATGCATGTAACGTCCTGGCCCATCTGAACTCTTAGACGGTAGGTAGACCAATGGGTCACATTACCTAAAGCACGTCTTCTCCTATAATAGAGGCTTCCAATAATAATAAAGGGTATGTAGAGGTGATAGTGGGGAGAATATACCCTCTTAGCATAGTTTCCCAATGGTATAATAGAATATAAGTATAATAAAAGCAGTAGAAGAAATAAATAAATGAAAGACAACATAGGAATACAATAGTTAACAGTTCAATAAAAGTGTCCAATGGAAGTTTATACAATAGATGAATGTGTTTCATGGAGATGATACATAACTGAAATCACTAAACAATATAGAATGATTTACGACACTTTACAATAATAAATAAATGGAATAAAATCCTTATGAGTGATCTCCATGAGAATCTCAAGCTCTATATCCATCCTATGATCTTAACTCCCAGTTATAATCA
The DNA here is from genome assembly GCA_963277665.1 of Viscum album. Lineage (NCBI taxonomy): Eukaryota > Viridiplantae > Streptophyta > Magnoliopsida > Santalales > Viscaceae > Viscum > Viscum album. The sequence continues at coordinate 937,450,779 of OY728120.1, read as the reverse complement.
ATACAATGGTCAACCCAAATCCTATAATTATAAGGTCTACCCGGGTAGCAAGGGTACCCGAGCAGGGTGTGAGATATAAATCTCAATAGTTCGGCATCTATGGTGTCTAGACCAATCCAAATAATGTAATATAATTAAGAAGTGTTCCACATAAAATAAATTTAGAGTGATAATAAATTAATAATGGCCACTTGGTCCATGTTCCAAACAGACACCCATACCATACCACCATCATTTACCTAAGATATAATTTAGAAAAGAGGTGCATGTGCAAGCATAATTTGTGTGTCGGTGTCGAAAATAACAAGACTACTCAAATAGGTGCACCCCCAAGCTTTTTTATAGGCTTGGGGTCTAATTATTGTGTCATCATATAATTATGATAATAATAAAATGAGAAATGTCACAAGTACAAGATCTAATATAGATAGAATCAACATGTATATAACAAGCAATTAAACCAAGAAATAGGTCAATGTAGTTCAAAAAAATCTTCCAAAATATTATTGGAGTCTGAGCACATCCCTGAGGTATCGCTATGGTACACCCATTTAAAAAATCCAATCCCACTGAGCTCGTCCAAGGTGATCCTTTCAAAGGACCAAATAATACTTTTGGTAAGGTAGCCATGAGTCCATCTCGAGTATCACACATAAGGGACTGAGTATCACCAAAGGCTTGGTGTATCCATATTTTCAATGGGTAAGTCCTCAATTTTCTCTTAGGGAACCAATATCACTCAACAGTATAATAGAAATCTTGGGGATCCCTTGCTTGGAGAGCATAAAACACAACTTCCCTAGCACATCATGGTATAACCACCCGAGCACAGGAGTCCATCCATGAGTCCTTAATATGGAACCCATGCTTCCTCTCATCATATTTCAAAAGGTTCATATCAAGAAAGGAATATATCACAATTCAATGAATTTATAATATTTTATACCACTAAATAAACATCTCATGCCATCAAAATTTCATAATTAATTAATAAAAAACTCAATCATTTAAAAATTTCCTGATATTATTAGCATTTTAATATCAGAAGCTAATAATATTAGAATATATATATATATACTGCCACTTAAATAAAGAATAAGTGTTAGGAACTTGAATAAGTATTATAATTTACAAAAAAGAACAAGTCATCAATATGTATCAAACCATATCTCATAAATTGAGATATATAAAAAACGATAACAAGATTTTTCATGAAAAGCGTTAAATAAATGGGTTTCCCATGCCACCCTCCCCATTTCATTCCACTTGGACACTTAATGCAAGGAAAGTAATTCAAAATGAGTAGACCATTTAATCAAATAAATGTCATTAAATTCAATAAGCATAACTATTCATTCTATTCTAACAAGTTCTTATCAATTTAAACAAATAAAGGATAGTCTTTATTCCGTGAAAAACTCTTCCATATATAACATGATATTTTCTTTATCAAGACAAGGATATTGAATTTAACATGTCAAGAAAGCACATAGAATGCGCAACAGTAAAGATAGAAATTACCTAATAGGGTAATCCCTTATACAATGAAAGTCAAAAACATACGAGGATTTTTATTATAATTGGACATTTACCAATATCACTTAAGACATTTCAAATGTGGAGTGCAAGTCACCATGAATAAGACACTCTATTTACTAAATTCCATCTAATTAAACTTTTTAAATGAGGGAAAACCATTTACATAATTCACTATATGAGGAAACACCCTTCACGTGCCAAGTTAACTGTGTTTGGTTCCATTTAACTCATTCAGTTTATTAGAACATGGAAGTACCAATTATAATATCAAAAGGGGGCCACTTAGTGGTGACATGTTCATTTCAGTAGATTCTTACGGGGGAAATTTCAACTTAAATGTCTAACATCACTTCAAGTGTTCTTTTGTTTAAACAACCATTTAAATAAAAAGTGGGAAACCCCCTTTATAGATATCAAAAGGGCCATGTATGATTTCAGATTTACGACTAATAACGAATGAAAGTATAAGAAAATAATAAATGCAATAATTTCCAGCAATCAAAATAAGCATGAACTACCACTGTGATTTTTCGCAGATAGTACACTTCTGTTTGAGGGTTTTATTACAAAACCACCACTTTTTTATCGAACGAAATATTTATCTAATCTAAAAATTTATTCATAAAAACCAATTCAATAAAAATAAGAAAAATTATGAATGAATCTAAATGAAATTTGGATCATTGTTGAATTAAATAGGCTTGAAGAGGGACACTAACTCAAATGAACCAAACCAAAAATTTCATCTCTTGGTGCTTTATAACTAAAATTCGTTGCTCCCCCACTGAGAATATGAACCTTCTCATACATATAATGACACTTATACCCTATGAACACATCTGCATGGCCATGAATATGTGAAATGGTATACTTACATATAAGCTTATATTCATATACTAGTCTCCACTCACCTATGTATTCATTTTCATATATATACATAGGCACACCTAGACCCATACACATATATTCCAGGCCATGGATGAATATACACAAAATAGGGGAACCTACACACACACACAGAGACATATATATATACTATCCTATTCCTATGTAAGAGAGTATCCTTAGATCCGGTGACATGAAACAACATAGAACAATCCAATACACTATAAAAAAAATACTATTAACCTTAAAAAAATTGAATACCCTAAGTTAGAAGGAGTGAAACCATACGATGGGTGAATTCTCACCTCATATGGTGGTGGATAACTGAAACACCCTGACTGCCTCTTCTTTGGCACTAGTTTCTAGAAAACCAATGAATAATACCCTAGAGGTCATTCGCACACCATATCGAAGGATGAATCAAAGAAAACATGGGTTAACCAATAGCTAGGGATCACCTGAATTTTGTAGGTTGATGGGGAATCCAAAAATGGCCATGAATAGGTAGAATATTAGGGAACATGTCCTTACCATGGAACTTTGAAGGAGGAACAAAAATGATCCAAAATAAATCATCAACTAGAGGAGGTGTCAAAGATGGGGGTGGTGTGTCGAAGGGGGAACCCTATGGGGGTCACATGAGGCGTATATGAGTGGGAGAACACCCCATTTGTTTTTATAAAAACCTAATCAAAATAAAAAAATAAAAAAAAGTTAATAATATTAATAATATAAATAATAATTATATTATTAATATTATTGAAACATTTATTTATTATTATTTTTCCCATTTAATTGTAATTTAATTTATTTTCCATTTTAACACTATTTTAATCAAAATAAAATCATAAAATAAATTCATTAAAATAAAACACGTCATAGTGTTCAGAATCTATGAAGAAAAAAAATATTTTTTGATGCTCAGTTTTAAAAATGTCCTATGAAAAAATGAAAAATTTTAAATTACAATATAATTTTTGACTGATTAAAAACGTAGGATGCTATAACCTTCCCATATTAGAACTTCTCATCTCTAAGAAACCCTTAGAAAAAAATAAACAACACCCAAGCTACATGGGTCATGGGAATTCATTTAAAAGGTTCTATTTCATTTCCAAATTCCCAATGCATCTTGAATCATCTATTTAATTAGGTGGAACTTAAACCTTTAAAACTTGAGGCAACACTCATCCTCTGACCAAAACATAAAAATGACTATTAACTGAGCCTATTCACCTATAGAAATGTTCTCGCCATTGTCCCATTAAGTAACTTGTTAAAAGAAATTTCCACCTTAGGCTTAAATGTAAAGATTCTAATTCCAAACCACATATCAAACCACCATTTGAATTTCCCTAAAAAGTGTGCCCTCAAGTGTTTTGATGATGCCCTTGACATGATTTAGAAAGATCCAAATGAGGGATCTCCCATCGACCTCATTTTGATAGTTTGGTCTGGATTTTAATGAATGTACCAAGAAAACACATACCAAACTCATAATCACCCAACGACATGCTTTAAAATAGTTAATATTTGACCATTACAATGATAAATAAAAAGACAAGTCGAGTTACTATGGCTAAGCATTCAAGAAGACTCTCAGCTTAGATGGTTGGCATTTTACATGTAGAACTGCGATGCCTACTCTGATGGAATCTCACATTCAACACGAACATGTCCACTGAAGTACATACCCTTCCATTGATGATGTTCCTAACTAAAACATGACTGAAATCATCCATCCAGTGTGAAGCACTTAAAAAGAACCACCCATCAAGATCAAAAAAAAATTAAAACCTTCAGCGCGGTATAGTACCGACACTCTCTTTGTGCATCTAGGATGAAGAGAAGATAGGGGATGTGATCATCACTAAACTGAGTACACAAGAAGTATTTTTAAATATCACCATAAAGACAATGGTCTTACCACTACTGGTTGATACCCTATAAGAATCTCATCTTTACATGTCGATGCACTGTCATTAACCGATCACCAAGTCTTTACTCTTGAAGCATCCTGTGATCATTCAAGATTATCCACTATAGTCCACCAATGACCAACGACAGTACTCAATGGATTCATACACCACTAACCACACCAATTTCTTGTTTCGATGAATATCCAACACAATTTAATTTTCAAAAGCCTTACGACAATGAGGTCAGTCTAACCATTGTTGAATGGTCCCCTTTTGTTGTGTTCCTTCTACCTGGAAGGAAGCGTATTTAACATAGCTGAAATGAAACTCCCCACATTAGGAGGGTCCTAATCATCATAAAGAAGATATTGACTAGCCTTTGAAAATCATTATAGTTCAGAAATTTTATAAACAGAAATGTTTAAACAATTGGAAAGAAGACCAAAACCAAACCAAACGGCATGTCAAAACACCCAAGTCTCTGGAAGTCATCCCGAGCATTGGGACGAACATGATTTATTTACATCTAGGTTACTCTACTCTGGAGAGGACTTGAGACATTTTTAATAGTACAAGTCTTAATGTTTCCATTAAACTCATTCGATTCATTGAAACATATGTCACTTGACGACAACACGTACATGAATGCATACTACTCCAACGTTATAGAGAAGCAAGATGAATATTAATTCAGACGACGACATATCAAGTAATCCATCACTATCGAGAAGAGACAGCTGAATGACCTAGAAAGAAACTAACCATGCAATAGACATGTATAACCTACTGAAAAATATCATTACCTGATGATATTTTCTGAAACAAAAGTGATGTATACCATGACCACCATTCCGAACAAATGTTTCCTTGAGAAGATAAAGGTCCTACTTGTACAACGATGCAAGAACATCAAATAAATGCCGAAAAATCATTACATTATCAATGATTTTAAGTTATAAGGGTTCTACCTACCCTGTGTATCCCCTTATGAAGAAAAATAATTGAACCTAACACCAAATCATGGTAAAAGAGGTCACTAGGCTCAAAAAGACGATTATCCAAGCCATTGCTAAAAGAAAGAGTACCTAATGAAAACACTCATGATTGTTTTCCAAAGAAACTCAAAGAAGATTTATCTACCCTTTCAAGAGGGTCCTAAATAGATGAAACAACTACAAATTCCAATTCCAATCCCTTTACATTTATACTATTTCATAATACATCATGCCAATGTTCAATAGTCCAGTTATATGGGAGGCCACCTACCAATCTATAAATCACCCATACATTTTATAGGTGGCATTTTGTTCCCATTAAATTGTAACCAATACATTTCTCCAATGAAATCAATTACATAAAAACAAAACTGGAATTTCATCACAACCAGCTAACACAGGGAAGACATGCTATAAGCACATAAGCATAGAATATTAGCACCTAAGCCTGTTATACAAACAGACATGATAATAAGCATAACAACATGGAAAGTCATTGAAGGAACTCAATCATATCTATAAAAACCTATGAATTTAGCTACATGGCATCGAATATGTGTGTAATATGAATCCCTGTGTGCCTATTATGATGCATATAATGCTTTATCCTTGGCTTAACATGCCATGTCAAAAACACAATAAACTCTACAGGCTTATAAGCATAAAAAATTACACCAATCACTCATTGTGAAATCATATCAACTGTAATATCGAAAATCATGAACATCAATTCACATCCCTGACCACTTGGTCATTTCCTATATGTGGGGTGATCTGTCGTATGCACAACTATTAAGAAAGAACCAACACATTCCAAGTCTTCGGTCTACCAACCAAAAATAGTGAGAAAAATGAAAACAAAATCTCTCGTTTATTCCACTTTGTACCATCTTAGCCGAGATCACCTAAAAGATGGCAGAAAGACCAGTGGGTTACATGACCTCAAGCACACCTCCCCATACTGTAGAGGCTTCTGGCTAGCAATGAGAGTCCTATGAGGTGATAGTGGGGAGACTATACCCTTTTGTTTTAGTTTTACAATGGTATAATAGAATATAAATTGAATATAAGTAGCATAAGTAGAAAATAAATGAAAGAAAATAGCAGAAGACAATATTTAACAATTTAATAAAAGTGGTCAATTCTAGATTATACAACAAATAAATGAATTTCCTGGTAATGGTACATAACTGAATGTAGTAAACAAAACAATATGCATTACTACACAATAAAATAAAAAATAAAGGAAAAAAATCCCAACGGGGGATCTCCATGATCATCTCAAGCTCCAGATCAATCCTTTTCTCCTAACACCCTAGTACAAGAAATATAGTGGTCAAACAAGATCCTACAATTACAAGGTCTACTCAGGTACCACTGGTACCCAAGTAGGGTAGAATATATAAATATTAATATGCCAACACCCACGGTGTCTAGCCCAATATGGAAAATGCAATATAAATTAAGAAGTGTTCCATATAAAATAAAAGTAGAGTGATAACAAATTAATAATAGCCACTTTTTCCGGGTTCCTTATAGACACTTTTCCCATACCATCTTCCTCAAGCTACGAAAAAATTTAGAAAAGAGGTACCCGTACAAACATAAAATTTTTATGAGTGAAAAAAATAACATGGAAACTCAAAGCGGCGAACCCCCCAAGATTGTTCTTAGGCATGGGGTCTAATTCTCATGTCATCACATAATTATACTAATAATAAGTAGAGAAAATTCACAAGTACATGATCTAATATAAATAGAAATGACTTTTATGACAAATGAAATTAACCTCAGCAATCAATTAATGAAGTTAAATCAATATGTCAAAACAATATTGGAGTTTGAGCCCATCCTTGAGCTATCTCTATGGTAAATCCAATTAAAATATCGAATGACACCAAGCCTATCCAAGGAAATCCTTTTGAAGGTCCATGAATCACTCATGGTTTGGTAACCATGAGTCTGTCCAAAGTATCACAAATAAGGGACTGCGTGTCACTTGAGGCTTGGCATAGACATATTTCCAATGATTCTATCCTTAGTTTCCCCTTATAGAACCAGTATCACTCAATAGTATAACTAAAATCCTTGGTGATCCCTTTCTTAGGGAGCCTAAAAAACTTCTTCCCTGGTGTATCGTGGTATAACCACCTGGGCACAGGATTCCATCCATGAGTCCTTAATACGGAACCCATGCTTTCTCTCATCCCTTTTCAATGGATTCAAATCACGAAAGGCATATATCACAAGGAAATGCATTTATAATATTGTATAACACTAAATAAACATCTCATGCCATCAAAATAGAATAATGAATTTAGCATAAAAGAAAGTATCTAACAATTACATGCCATCATAAGCATTTTAAAATAACATGCTAAAAAACAATTAATATATATATATAGCCACTAAAATAGGGAATAAGCATTAGGAACTTTCATAAGCAGTAGAATATAAGAAAAATAACAAGGTATCAACATTATTCAAACCATAGGTCATCAATGATAGTAAATAAAACAAGTTAAAAAGCTTTTCCATGCATAGAATTAAACAAATGGGTAGCCTATTCCACCCTCCACATTTTGTTTCGATTTAACCACATAATACAAGGCATGCAATTCATAATGATTAAACCATTTAATAAAAGAAATGTCATTAAATTCAACTATGAATAGAATTTAATTTTATTCAAAAAAGGTCTTCTCAATTTAAACACTGAAAGAAATTCTTTCCTCCATAAAAATCCATTCCATCCAAATCATGATTTTAAAATTATCAAAAATATGAGATTAGATTTAAAGTGGAAACAAAGAACGTAGAATGTGCAACGAGCAAGAGGGAAATGACCTACCTGGGTAATACCTTAAACAAGTTAATTCAAATAATCAGGAGGTGTTTTTTTATAATTTTAAATTTACCAATTTCCCTTAATACATTTCAAATGTAGGGTGAAGGTCACCGTGAATAAGACACTCTATTAATTACATGTCATCCAATTAAACTTTATAATGGAGGCTTAACCATTTCAATTATACACTATGTGAGGCATTACCACTCATGTGCCATGTTAACCATGTTCAGTTCCATTTAACTCATTCAATTTATTAGTACAAGGAAATATAATTTATAATATAAAAGGGGGTTACATAGTGGTGACTTGGTCATTTCATCACTTTCATACTTTTGTAATTCCATCTTAAAAGTGTAACAACACTTAAAGGGTGATTTGGTTTGAATAATAGTTTAAATAAAAAGTTTGAAAGTCTAAAAGGGCCAATTATGATGCGTGATTTATGAGTAATAATGGCATCAAGTTTAAGGAAAACAAAAATGAAATATTCTCTAGCTAGATAAATAAGTATAAAATACCACAGTGAGTTTTCATAGAAAACACACCTCTATTAGAGGCGTTTTTATTACAAGACCCTGACTAGTTTATCAAATAAGAAAATAATCTGAACAACACACGTATTTAGTAAAATCAATTCATTATATAAAATCATAATTAAGAAGAAAGATAAATGAAATTTAAAATATTCTTGAATTAATAATGTTAAGAGAGGGAACCTACCTCAATGGAACCAAACCAAACATTTCATCTTTTGGTGCTTTTAACTAGAAGTTATTGCTCTCCCACATATCATTTTCACCATAGAATACAGATACACACACCTAGACCATATGCAGACATTTTCATAGCCATGAACATGTGTATAGGGATCCTTACATATATTCTTATATGAATATACTAGTCTCTAGTCACCTTTCTATGCATTTTCATATATATATATATATATATATCCATAGGAACACCTATCCCCACACCTATATATTCGCTGCCATGGATGAATATACACATAACGAGGAAAAACACCCCCTCCACACACACACATATATATATACTTACCTACTCGTATGTAGGGATGTTTACTTAGACCAGGTGACTCGAAACCACACATAACAGTCCAACGTGCTACACACAAATTACTAAGAACTATAAAACAATTAAAGACCTTAATTTAGAATGTGTGAAACCATGTGGTGGGAATAAAATTTCACCGCTAACGGATGAGGTGAACTGAAACACCTCAAACCACCTCGCCTTCATCCGTGATTGATGGAAGACAAACAAACATTAAATTAGAGGACATTTTCACACCTTAATGAAGGAAGAAACAAAGCCAAACCAATTTAACCCATGCCTAGGGTTCGGCTAAAATTGTTTGGTCAACAGGGAAGCCAAAATCATCCAATAAGAGGAATAATACTAGGGTATAATGCCTTACAATGGAGATTCTAAGTAGAAACAATAAGGATCTTTTGGAAATTTTCAACAAAAGGTGGAATCGAGGACGGGGCATTGTGTGTTAAAGGAGGAACCCTAGGGGGTTTCATGCTACATACATGAGGGGGAGGAGACCCCCTTTGTTTTTCTAAGACTATAATCAAAATATAAAATAAACATACAGTGATATTATTAATAAATATATAGATAATAATAAAAATACAAATACAAATAATATAAATAATAAATATATTATAATTAATATTAAAACATTTCTTAATTATTATTTTTTCTTTTTAGTTACCATTTAATTTATTTTCCATTTTAAATTTATTTAATTGAAATAAATTATTTAAAATAAATCACAACAAAGTGTTCCGAATCTAAGAAGAAGAAAAAATTATGTTTCATTGGTCATTTTTAAAAATATCCCATGCAATAAACAAAAAATTTTAAATTCCCCTATATTTTTCATCAAATTAAAAACATGGGTCATTACAACACAATAATGGTACGATGTAGAGACACTTCCAGATTCGTCAACAAAAAAACAATTCATCATAACAAAATTATTTAATTGATTATGTTTATTATAAATAGTATGTTCTGATCTAGTTCTTTGATTCCGACATTCTCTTATAAATTATTATTTGATTTTATTAATTTCATCATGAAATTTAACATTAATGCTAATCACATATTTATCATCATTTAGGACAAGAAATCCATGTTTGGAATGTCCCATCTTCCACTTCTTCTATTATAAGACAATTAAAAAATTTCCATTCATAGATTTGCTCAAGGAATTGATCATACTATAAGTCATAGGTAATCAACTATCCACAAAGAAAGGTATTCCTCCCATAAAGGTGACCATCACAAGTGTAACCTAGAAAGAAGAAAAACTTTTTAAAACTGGTAACCATTATTTTTGATTTGGAAAGGATACATCATCGTTTATAAAATAATATCCCCATGGGGGACCCCCTTTACAGTTTCCCCATTTCATATAGAAAGTCCTTTATGTGAGTTGGGGTAGCCAATGGTTCATATGTACTATCACCCAAAATTATATTCCCTTAAATTATTTTACATTGTATCAAGACCTCTGGGAAGTGCCTATATAGTCCTCTCTCATCGATTGAAAAATAAAACGAAGACCAAATTATTTCCTCTCCCATGACCACCAAATTTACATGATATAAGTATTAGGAACATCAAAATCCCCACTCAGTTTTAATCATGTATTTCTTTAGAAAAAATATTCCCTCATTTATCCAGCCTCTATAATGGATCCCTCCTGGTGTTTTCAATCATGCATCCCCTTAGTAATGAGGGACCCCTACCAAATCCAGATATGGGAATCCTTCCAGGCCAAATTTTTTCTTTTACTTCCTACTTTCTTCCTAAAACGTGGAGTGATATTAGTAGTATCAGTGCCTTCAATTTTTTGAATTAGTGTATGCATAAGACCCAATCATAGTTTTACAAATAATAATGAAGCCAGGATAATGTATCCCTCATGAAGTAAGACACCTACCCTTACTTATAGGATGACACATTACTCTTTTATTTGTAGACCCTACCTCATTCATCAGTGGGTAGGGAGTGAATTCATCTTGGGAAACCTCAACATGTAATTCCTTTTCAAATCCAGTGTCATTCCCTTTGTAATAAACTTGATCCTCCCTAATGTATTGTTTATCACATCAATTGTTACTCACATGGGCTAATATATCTAAGTTTTTCATGCTTATTATGTTGAATAACTATCATATAGGCCTCCTTATTATGTACAACACCCAACCGTATTATAATTTTCTCACGAGGGTATATTCCCTATAAGACATTACCTCGATGGGATATAATCAATTGAAGCATAACAATGGGAATATCAAGCATAATCCTTGCTCAATGTTTTTTTCTCCCCTGTTATGAAACATGTATCTATATATGTGCCTCATATTAGGTATAAGACTCAAAAATACCCTAAATACGAAACACCAATACATAATTCCCAATAAATCCCTTGTTCTGTGCTCCAATGTAATATGATTGATATTCTATCTCTAATATCCCATACAAATAATGAATCATATTTTCCAAGAGGTTAGGTTTAACATCCTATAATATTTATAGAGATGTGTCACATAAATAAAATTTTCAATCTGAACATCATGACTATAATATATATAAGGTATTTCACTAAAACATGATTTCAAACAACATAACCAACCATTTCACCATGTAACCATAAATTGTGACACTTGAACTACATGGTCTTTTATTCTTATCTCGAAGTGATACATTGTATTCCTCCCTAATGTTAAAAATCAATATCATTATCCTTATTACTATCCTTATTGGGTCATATTCTGTAGAAGAACAATCCCCACACTAAGATGCATATATTCCTTCCAGGTCTTATTATCTCATCCTCATAGGGACTACTACTCTATGAAATCCATCTTCATAGGTCCATATTTCTTATAGAATCTAACCAACATCAAATGGATCTATTCCATATAAAATCATTCAAAAAGGACTACTCATTCTTAATTCTTGAACCAACCAATTTTATGAAACTTTAAACTAGTTTTCCTTATTATATGACATTAAATTAAATGGTTCTTTTCTTGTCAGACAACCTTAAAATATTTTACATATCACATCAACTGGAACAAAACTATTGGGGTTCTGATTACTTTTACACGGATTCATAGAAAATATATTTATTATTCTTGATCCCAACACACATAAAGACCTTTCTATTTCTTTGATAATGATAAACTATAGAGTTACCAACTATGTGGCTTCCAACCATATTTCCTTAATCCTAATAATAACCATGTAATAATGAAAAATATTGGATAGACTCTAATATATATAGATTTTTCTCCTTATGGGGTATACATTGATATATATAGATATCCAAGAGTATGTAATGATTACCCCCAACCGGGTCTGTTAAACATTACCTCCTATCCTCTTAACTAATTTGAGTTCTTAAGAATCATTGGTAAGACACACTAGCAGCCCACTACAATTAGAAAATAGGTATATAAATTTTCCCTTATTTTGGAGTCCTAGAGTGTCTTCAATTCCACTAATAAACCCCCATAGAAAATTTCTGAAATGTTAATATTTCCCCACACATTAATGTCTTCATATATTCATGTTAAAACAATTGTAAACCAATGAATTATTCAAGTGGGAAATTCACAATTTGAAATCATTCTCATCATTTATTATTTAGAAATAATTTGTTAACAGAATGTGTATCATATTCATCATGAAGAGTTGTTGAAGTAGTAATGTGACCACCCAGAATCATGAGAGATCCTTCTATCAATGTATGGGAAAAGGGTTTCTTATAGTGAAGTACCAAACTTATAAATAATGAAAGAGAAGTATTTGAAAATAGATTTTGATGAAATAAGGTACTATACAAATGAGTGAGGATCTAGAAAATAAAATTTTATATAGAAAATAACAAGGTGAAGTGCTATTAGATGAATATGCCTCCGAAAAAGACATTCTGAATGAACATGAATTATAAAAATATGTTTCTGATGGATAAATAATAGAAGGAGAAGTTTTGTATAGATTCATTCAGGAAGATATTCATGTAATAAAAAAAGTGAATTAACATCCATGAGTGAAATTGTGTTTTAACATTTACAATACAATGATGTTGTGTTGAAGCCTTTTGGTGAATTTTTATTCCATTATTATAAAATCAATATTATTATGTTTTCTGTATAGTAATCACAATCACTATAAAAGTAAAATATTCCTAAGAACATGATAGATATATAGTTCATATAATTAATGAGAAGGATTGTATTCTAGTGCATTTAGGCTCTTTTATTATTTTAAGATAATGATAAGAACTAAATACTCTTGTTGAGTACTGAACATGGTAAATTCATGTGTTCTTATATATCTTTCTATATCTTGTGATTTTCAATGTCATTTCTAATTATAGGTGAAGCTTTTTTAAAATAGGAAAAAATGGAAAAAAATTAATAATCGATTCACCCCTATCAATGATTACATAGATCATGACTATGTAATAAATTTTCATTGGTTGGGTGTAATTAAAAACCTATATGTTCATATATATATTTAGTTTTGGAATAATACTAACTATATCTAGTTCATGTTTTATATGCTAGATGTATGTCTGACTATTATATTTTTCAATATATCTTTTATATGTAATTTTAACCACAGTAACAACTTAGTATTCATATTATGTATATTAAAAACAATATGGTATGTTTATAATCAATACAAAAACTAAATTGGGAAGTTATGGTCTCTCACATAGTGGTCTCTTTAGTACTTGATGGTGAAACATGTATTTATCATTGATGTTGTTTACTTCCATAGTATATTATACATGTACATGTATATAGTTAGTATTTATTTAGTGATAGTGTTTATGGTGGTCTACTGTGTATATTGTCTACACCTTCCATGTGAACCATTGTTGGAATAAAAAATTCATATATCATAAAGAATAAAAGGAAAAAGGGCTACACATTCGATAGTTTATTAGGATAAAAGAATGGACAAGGAGAATCCTAAGACATAGAATTTTATATAAATATACCTATTTTTCTATATTTAAGATCGTGTTTTGAATATGATTTACCATTAGGTGGTCATTATATAGTTGAATACCATTTAAAATATTACCATGTGAAAATATTTTGTTATTTTTTATGATATTTTGTTATGTTTTTTAGGTTTTCAAAGGGTATATATTTTTATTTTATATCATTTATAATGTTTTAGTTTTTAATTTCATAGTTATTTATAGTTATATAATAGACTGTATAGTCCCACACAATATTATTAAACTCTAACCAATAGGTAACGAAATTTGGCATATGGGGAGGTGTACTTGAGGTCTTTTGGACCTCTAAATATGCATTTTATAGGCTGACCATAAATTGTAAATTACACATTCCTATATCGAAATTCAAATAAAATTTCATTTATTCTCTCTAATATCTCATTGATACACTTGTTTATCCATATTAAACCCTTAATCATAGTTTAATATTCAATAATTTTCATTCATTAATGGTGTCTATATTGTTTAATTTAATTTATTCTTTGTTTTTAAAGGTTATGGGGATCAAAAAACACTAGTTATATGAAACAAATATAAAAATTATTCACTAGAACATAATGAAATAAGAAACTAAAATCATGTTAATGTAAAAAAATAATAATATGAACCTTTTAATAAATATGTCCATAGAAAAAATTCATCCATCATATTATTTTAGTGATCCCCCAAAACAAACTATTGGTTACCTTCCTCTATGGTGAATACATGGGAAAATTTGAATGGACCAATTCTTCGGTGCAATTCTCAAAAACTCCCACGGTGTGCTAGCTCCACTTACTGTACAAGGATAAAGGAAAATAGAGACTATAGGGAGGGAGATAAATGTAAATAAATATATCAAGAATCATACACATGTTTAATGATAGTAATATCCATATATACCAAATAGGGATACTCCACATGTATCTATGAATTCAATCGTATATTCATGACACATGATTAAATTTTACATCTATTAAATCTTCTTATTACCCAATGTCCATGACTACTCTGACAAATGTTCTATATTATGAAACATAAAAATGAAACCTTATGTGGAAGGTATATTAAAATAAAAACATTTAGTATTTATCTACCATACTAATTTATGATGATATTTTAATAATAGAATTTAATTATACACAATATAATATCAATATTATCTACAATATTGTAATCCAAGGTAGTAGTGACTTATTATATCTCTATATCATAATAGATCATATACCTAATCATAAATTTAAATGCATGGATATCATACCATATAATCTATCATATCATCAAAAATTGTACTGAATTATATACAATATAAATAAAGGATTTATGGAATATCAACATTAATATACCACATTTTCTAAATCATAATAGACTTTATTCTATTTCACATTATATTATATCATATACCCTAAAATAAAAAATCAAATCCAAAATTATTTTTGGGTATATTCTAAAGAACTTTTAGAAATTTATTAGCAATGTTTCCAAAAATATTACCATAAAATATAACTTTTGAATATCAATCAGAAACTCCTTTTGGAATAAGTCCAAAACACTTTTAGAACAGTTCATTGAATTCTATAAAACTCAATCCCAATTTAGATAATTAAAAAATTTGACCTCATGGGCCTTAATTGAATTTTAAAAAAAAAACTCTTAAATACATAATTGTAAGAAAATAGAGGCCTCTATAGAAACATCAATGCTACTAAAGCAACAGAGTGTTTGAATGTAATCATAATAAAATAAATGTATCTCTATAACTCTTTATTCCACCAATATTATATATCAGTATGCATTATCATATAATCTTGTTGTCCAATATGTAAAGTGAATATCATAAAATAAATAGTTCTATGCCATATAACTTTATTATATATTCTCGATTATATGACTATAAACTGACCAAGATGATGGGTATATCACATATCATTCAACTAGGCATTTGAATTCATCTTATATCTTATCATAAATTAGATTCATAAAATAAAATAAGCCTTATCTTTGTATATATATATACATTTACTCGGTCCATCTCAATTGAGGGACCAAATTACATACTCATTATACCAAAGGAATAAAGAATCCTTTCTTGGGTAATATAATACTATAAAAATTATCAACAATATAGAAAATCACCATTAATTAGATAAGATTTAAGGATTATTTATGAATGGTTCAGAAGTACTATAGTTCATAGAAGAAGTATTTTGATAATCTCATTTATGAGGATTCAATATGAAATGTGCACCAATATTGTAATAAAGAAAACGTTTATGACACTGCATACAATATATATGGTGGATTATCAAGTGAAGAAAACATATTTTGTGCCTCAAGATCTTATTTTATATCTCTATATAAAATCCAACCCATTCACCTTAACATTTCATAAAAAAATTATTATACTCCATGATAAACATTAGTGATTGATTACTAAAATTCATACTCTAAGAGGTCTATTATCATTCAACGTCATATAATTTATGTAACCAATGTTATGGAATGATAATTTGGAAACCAAATTTAATATAAAATGATGTATTAAAATTCTAAAACTCCTTTATTAATGTTAATAAAACCATACATATATTCCAATATAATTATATCATATATGATAGACCTCCATATAGGCCTTATGATCACTATAAGTTTTACGTTTTATTAAATTTATTACATATCAGAATAATTTTTTCCACATCTCCATGTGATTAGTTGATAGAACCCTCCTACTATAATCTTTAGGAAGTATCATCTAAGAAGAAAAAAAGTTGGAATATTCTTGATGGTTTGGAATTATATTCCTAATGATAAACTATTTGAAAATACTATCCAAACTACTTCACATCATAAGATCAAATATTATGATGTTAATAAAATCTATTTTATATTTAAAACGATTTATATGTCCATAATAAACATTATTCATGGATCATTTACATAAATTTTTCCATTGAGATAATTTTCATAAAAAAATTATAACTCTTTATATTATTCTCTAAAAATGAATCCATAACACTTTATGTTATAAAGTGATATTCACTTCATTAATGTTTATATAAGTAATATTTCTATTTTTATTTATTAATACATCCTAATATGTTTTTGGAATATTATTTGACATTAATTTTGAAACTTTTCTTTTATAATAAATAACTTGTTAATAATTTAACTCCTATATGTACAAACATACTCCCACTAACCTCTTATACACTACATTATCTTTGAAATATCATGTTATAATAGTCATACTTCATTGTGTTAGGAAATAACAATTATTTTAATTATTGAGAATATTTAACAAACAAAATATTAACAACCATATAATATATTTTACTTTATGTATCTGCAGAAGTATTTTGAAAATAATAATTTTATTATATAATATATTCCATTGATTGGTGGTTAGAAATAATGTGTCCATACTATAAAAAATTACTTGGATATAATGTTTTAGTCAAGATAAATTATTTTATCCTTATTTTAATTTCAATCATATTATAGAATACAAGGAATCAAAAAACTTGTGTATTAGAACCATTATCTCAAATATTTTATAATAACAAATGTTAATAAACAACATCTCTTATCTCGCAATAAATATGAGGTAATTATACACATTATTTATATAGATCCATGTGATATAGATATATTATTTTTCATTAGAATCCATGATTCCATAATTATTTTTCTTTATCATTAGAGTATAAAATACAATATCCATAAATCCCAATACCAATTTTAGATTATATTATATTTTAAAAATATTTTTAAAAATATAAGTTTTTTATCATATACTTTTAAAAATCAATGTATTGTTGTTTATGGAAATAATACATCAGGGGATATTTTCATAATATTTTAAAACACGTATTATTTATCTCAAAATATTCCATCTAATATGGAAAAATTTATATTCCTTATCAGAACATCATTTATGTTTTAATGACGAAGGGTGACTACTGGACTATATAATACTTTGTTCTATATTATACCTTTACCATTCCATATAATCAACACATTAGTAGAACCTATAAATATCATGTCATCATAAACAATCCTAAAAACATTGAATATATAGGGAATACCTTTATTTAATACATTAACATTGTTAGAACATTTCTAATGATGTTTATAGATCAACTTCCATAGCCATAACTAGCCATAGAGATTATACTAAATGTTACTATGTAATTTTCATACTCAATCACTTTGAGTATATGAGGGTAGACTAAATTATCATAAGTTATCATGATTTTAATTCCATTCAAACCAAAATTGAATTTAACTATGGTTCTAAAAGGAATATGAGTCTACTCTTTGATCTACATCAACATTTTTTTACTTTTAAATCTATTCCTCTAATTGTTATAATTTTATTATTCTTTAGTGAAAATTCTTAAAATTTGTACCTGTCTATGAAGATTCATACAATATGATTCTAAATTATCAATATTAATATAAAATATAATTTACATTATTATGTTTCCATTCATATATATAATAAATGTTATTATCATATGAGTGTCCTGTTTTAAATTCATTTAACATTGAATTTTCAGAAATGTAATCATATTAAAATGATAACCCAATTTTGAATATAATTGATAAATTAGTGTGCTAGGTTTTATATTTCACTGAGCATTTATCCCATCTCATTTTTCCTCTCAGAACATATATTTTTAGTTAGGTCACTATTCCATTGATATCATATTTAACTCATGGGTGGTTGATAATGAAACTCCTTTCCCAATGCATCATATTGATAAACTCAAAATAATTTATCTAGTATCATTTATATTGATTTAGTAGCTATGTTTAACCCAAAAAACATTATAAAAATGTGTCACCTACTCTTACGGTCATCTCATCACATTATTTACTTATATAGGGTAATTTAGGGGCTCTTGTGAATAGAAGAACATAAATAGTTTAATGGTCGGGATCTTAAATAGTATTTTCCATTGAATAAATAAAAAACGTAATATTTTTAAGGGTTTTTAATCTCACTATATTATCTCATGAATCACCCTTATATTTATATTTGCTTCTAATGAATTTGTTTGGAATCATATTCCTTCCACCAAATCATCATGTTTTAACTATATTAATTTATAACTCCTTTATATATTATGTTATTATTACAAATTAGAATAAATATATATTTATAAAAATCTAATTTTATAAAATTAAAAAGTTATTTGAAACCCATGTCTTATAATAATATGAAATATTTATTCTCTATAGGAGGAAGCGTGGTGTTCTTGATAGCTGACCTAAACATTTTTAGAGGAGGAAATAGCCTCTATTCCAGTGAGCATTTTGACCCAATTTTCTTCGACCTGGGGTTACATTACATAAGGGAGTCCTCATTACAACATACATGTAACACATAATATATGTAAAATAAAATAAAACATTAAATTCATCTCATAACATCGCATAATAAAATTATAAGGTGATATATAAATAATTAACTTATCATACCAATCATGTGACTCCTTAAATGTGTGTATAATAATTTATAGAATTAACTTAAATAGTTTAAAATAAATCATACATCCATTCAAAATTAAAAAAAATTATTTTGGAAAAAAATAAATGATACTAAATTAATGTAATTTTTATACATTTAAACTTAATATAATAATTTATTTGTAATTCATAAAAAAAATATAAACAAGTCAAAATTTATGCATGGATTATTATTAAAAATTAACTTCAATCCAATATTAACTTTTATTATTATCATTTTTTTGACTATTTACTTATATATATGATATATTTAATATAAAAATTATATATATTAATAATACATATATTATGTATATAAAAACTTGATCATAAAAAATTGCATAATGTAATTTTTTAAATCTATAATTCTTTTTTCCTTTATTATTATGGACCTTTTTAGGTTCAAATTTTTAGATAAGTTTTCATAACTCTTACATTATAAAACCATTCATTACTAAGTGAATAATTCCACTCAGTGTACATTTTTTACACAATATAATACCATTAAAATGAAACATGTTTACTTATCATGACTACTCTTCATGATTTTCAACGTTACATCCTCATTATTCCTTATCATTTTTGAAACCCTTTGAAAACCATCTAAAAATGATGGATGATCATATAGAACTCAGATATGGATATAAACTTTTAAGAAAAGAAACATGTTGCCCTATTTAAAAACCATTATATCATTTAATATAATAAATTTTGAGCATAAATAGTTGATTACCAGCACATGAAATTAGCATTACTAGACAAATTGTTTCCACAAAATATATTATCATAAAACATTAAGGTAAAATAATAGTCATGAGGGTTTCATAGATATAATGATAACACGTGTAGCGAATTTTATTAAAAACAAACCTTTTATCCTCAAGGGGAAAAGTACATCCTTTAAACAAATGATCATTATCTTACATCATGAAATTAAGATACTTCAATGAAAGCACATTAGAAAGCATAGAAATGTGATAGAGGTTCCTTGGGTCATCATGTTTATGGAACCCTTATAGGAAACCGTAAAAATATAATTACCTAATTGTTTAATTAAAATAGAATTATCTATAAAACATAGTCATTATCATAGGTATTTGAGAGCTATATAGAGTCCACCCATTCTCATTAAAAATTTCCCATGACCATGGAATCCATAAAACAAATAAAATATTGTATAAACTACATAAAACTCATAAAAATATACTTTTTAACACATAAAAATACATTTTTGGATGTTGATATTTCCCTTTATTTTAGAATCCCATTTTCCAAACTAAAATAACCAAAACCATGGGAAGAAGTGTTTTTCTTGGAAGAAAACAATAATTCAAGTAATTGAATTCAAATATAAAATAGAGTATAGATCGATGAGATGATATATTGTTGTCGTTTACATTGAAAATTCATTCTTTTTTTTACGTTTTATTAAATAAAAAACATTCCATACGGAATACACCAAAACAATTCTAAAGGCATTAGTAAGAAAGTCAAAACATTAAAGGAAATAATTTTGAAAGAATTTGTATACAATTTAATTTTTTGAGAAGAATGATAAAATATATCTATATGGTAGTCTATACATTACTAAAAAATCATATAGTGGAAATATATTATGTTATAACTAATGTGAATCAAGATTATAACTATCATACATTGAGTAAACTTGTCATATATTTAATTTATCTTCAAATTTTTCAAAGAACATCCTTAGGTATATACACAAATTCTTCTAAGGATGGTATTTTGGTCAAACATAGACCACTCATAAGATATTAAGAATTGATTTTGGATGGTTTTGTCTATTCTAATAGCTTATTGAAGTGTGGATAATAGAGGAGAGTTTGTGACCTTGTATTAGTGAGGGGTACGAAACACATTTAATTTTTTAAAAAATAAAACTAATTAATGTAGTTATGAAGAAAAATTTCTAAAAAATGAAAATTTTTCTAGGAGAAGTTAATAACAGGTCAGTATATTAATATAAAATTTTATTTAAACAATTTTTTCAGTCTTTTTAACCATAATCATTTTTGTCTTAACCCTTTTAACCAGTATTAACTCTTACCCTGATAACTGCCTTTTTACCAATATTGATATTCATAATGACCACAAATAAAAGTGAACTAATTTGAAATTTGGTAATAATGATTTAAAATATGGAATCTATTTTTTTGAATTCAATTTAAATAATTGGAATATATTTAGTTTAAGAAAAATCCAAAAAAAGTCATATAAAAATAGTTTCTAGAAAATTTAATTTTTTTGTATAAACGTAATTTATAAAAAGAAGAGTAATGTTAATTCAAATGAAAATAATTTGATTATTTTAATTCAAAGAAAATGAAATGAATATTTAAACCTAGGGCACAATTTCAATATCATTTGAAAATACATTAAAAGAAATTATTATTTTATTGAAAATCATCAATCTCTATTATTCACCCAAATATCAAATTTTTAAGAAATTCTTTAATATTAACTATAACTTAATTTTATTTTGCTAATTTAGAAAATTAGTTTTTTTTTCAGATTAAAACTATATAATTTATAAATTATTCTTCTAAATAATATATTATAATAATTTAGTATGAATTAAACAAATTTCTTTTTTATTGAAAATTTTTATAATATTCTTATTTTGAATATAGCTGTATAAAATATAATTAATTAATATTAATAAGGTATGAAATTGAAATTTTATCAACATTACAAGGGTTTTTAAGATCTACTACCCTTTTGGAAATTATTCCCTCACAATTATATTCATTACATAAACAAGTGGCAGTATTTTTCCTTCCAATCATTTTCTGGATCCCATGTAGCTTTATAAATAATTTTATTTCTCAAAAAATATTAATTTTGTGAATCAACTTATTCCACATAAAAGTATCTATATGATAATGTGTTTTAACCTAATATTCTATATATATAATAATCTCTTCCGACTTTACTACTTTAGGTCTCAAAACATGATATGCATCTTGTAAATATTGTATTAACAATAAAACATGAATCACATCATGTAGATGGGATAACTCATAGAAAGGCCAATTATTAAGAAACTCATTTAAAATTCTATAGGAGTTCATATTGGATAATTAAATACAGGAATAACTTTTCCTTTTTACAAAAATTCACAACACTTTTCCATAGAGATACTTTATGAAAACATGATCGCCTATCTCAAATGAATGATATTTACTCCGATTATCTGTAGAATGTTTCTACCTTCTTTGACATATCCTTACATTTTTATAAGACATATTAACCATATCAACCATATCATATACCAATTCTATTACTAATAATATTCGTTCACCCACTTCCTTCAATCATACCAGAGTTTGACATCACTTTTTATATAATGCCTTATATGATTACATCTGTATACTGAATGAATGATGTTATTAAAATAAAACTAAAAAAATGATTTATATTGATCCCAATATACATGTTAATCCATAAAAATATAAAATAATGTATTCAAATTTCATAATATTTCTCTATAATGATCCACCAAATTGTGGATGAAAGGATGCAATGTAAATTAATTCATTATCTAATAAATTTTTTTATAAATGTTAGAAATTAGAAGTAAACATGGGATCATGGTAAAATATTATAGAAATAGGGACCACATGAAATATTATTATCTATTTAACATAAATTATAGAATGATTATCTGAATACATATTATCTAAAATTGTTTGAAAATGTGAATTTTTAGTTAATTGGTCAATAATTACCAAAATTTCATTATTACCTCAAGAGGTGTTTCGTAATATCACAATCAAATCCAAATATATATTCTAAAATTTACAATCAAGTAATATAAAACATTTAATCATCCTCTTTGGTAATTATTATTCCTATAACATCATGCTACAATCTATCAAGTAATTCCACTCTCCTTATTTGTTATCCTCTTAATTTGAGTGCATATTGGGAATTCTGAGGATGGAGTGAATGTGATGGGGAAAATAACCTACTATATAGTGTTGTTTTTTGTTTGAATTAATGGTGTCTAGATATAATATTATATGGTATTAACAGGGTTCTCCCCTTGTTCGATGAATGCCCGAGGTGGTTTGGGTTATCATGTAAGAAACTTGTGTTTTTTACTCTGTTGAGTTATTAGAAGTTGTGTATCTTGTTTATACATAGTGTATTTTATTTTCAAGATCATTTAAGAAGATAAATAATAGTATGAAATGGTACACACCACGTAATGACTACACACCACGTAATGTTGAGAACTAGTGATCTAAAAAAGAAAAAGGTTTTTTTGGTGAATACAGACCTCATGGATTAAATGATGTATAAAGATGTTATAGGACATGTAGTAATATTGATTTTGGATTTTATGGAACTTTAGGACTAATATATTATTTCATTCTTTTACATCCCTCCTCTCTCTCAACCAAGATACACTCTCTGATGATTTGGGGAAACTTTTCTCCTTCCAGATCGATACATTTAGTTATTGATCATCAGGATGGTGAGAAAACTTTCTCTAGGTGACTAATCATTTATTCTTATTTGGTCACAAAGATTGTGGTAGGTTAGTTTCATTGTCCTATTATATATATTAATCTACGATGACTACTATTCTTTATTATTACAAGATATATTGTGTGATCTCGTTCTGGGGGTAGATAATTTTATTTTTGTGGTGTGTCATGTGTGTGTTCTTGAGGTATGTTGTTTTATTTTCTCTTAACTAACCAATTTGTTAAATTTAATAAATTCTAATTTGTGAAGATTGATTCTAGGAACTCTTTTATCATTGTTGTATTCACCATTTTGGGGGATCTCATTGTAATCATGTGTGACCTGAGTTTTGAGGTATGTGGTTCCATCTATAGAAAATATTGGTGAACCGCGTTGATTAATTTTTTGGAAAAAAATTATATATGAAATGACATTATTGACTAATTTTAATTATTTGTGTAGAGATTTTGTTTTGAAAAAAGTTGATCTTCCCCTATTCTTTAGTAAAAAAAATGGGGTTTCATATCATTGGAAAATAGTTTATGAAGTGATTTTTAATGAATACTATTTATAAAGTTTTTTAATGAAATGGTTTGTAAAATAGATCATAGGGGATTACTTGGGTTCTGTTGTGGAAGGTGTAGTAATAGTCCTTATCCACTATCATGGGGTTCACTCAAGGGGTGTTCCTCTACTCCAACGGTCTATCACTATAGGGACTTTTCATCCCTATTGGGGTTAACCTTCATGGTTGTTACTCTACTCTATAGATATTATGGATATATATATATATAGGCCAGATGTGTTTATGGTTTTCTATGTTAGTTAAAAGTGTCTTATCTATCCTATCCAAGTGTGATCTATGGTGTGATGTTACCTGTGCTTTTGGATTACATGGGTTGTTTTAGCTTATACTATTTTGATTGTACAATAATGGTTTTGATATGGTATCTCATAGAGGATTTTTTTTATTTGATATATATGATCTTATATATTTTATGAAATTATTTCAAAATGATTAACCAACATTATTTTGAATTTTGGAAAATGGGAAATTAAATTTTATTCAATTATTTTGATATAAAACTTTTAAACTGAATAAAATTTCAAGTTTAATTTAATGGTGGGCATGCATGGATTATTGTATAGATACTGGTTATGGAACACCTTAGTGGGACCCTACTGAGTCTATTAACTCACACACAGTGATCCTCTTCGATGGTATGTAGATCTTGTTATGTTTTTCAATGTAGGGAAACACAAGGAATCATAGTGAGGTGCTGAGGTTCTATTTCAGCTTGTTTTGTGTATCTTGTGGTGAGATGGTGGGAGTTTTCATATGTTATCAGTTGGAGAATTTTATATTAGATATTTATCTTTTCTATCCTTTAAAATTGTGATTGTCTCCTATATATTATTTTTATACCATTTCAGATGTTTCATTTCTATTTTTCTTCATCTGTTAAGAAATTTATATTCATGTTTTCTTCCAAAGTTTATTTTTATATATTTATATACATAATTATATATTCTTCTTGTTTTTTAAATTGTTCCATTTTACTATGGTCGATGCTTCAGTGCTAGACAGAAAATCTTGGGGATATGGGGCACATTTCAGGTATGTGACTGATCATGCGAAGTTTTAGATTAAGAGGATATTCGGGTCATGTTCATCCCATTTTGGTATCGAAGGTGGTATGTCCTCAAGATTCCATTTCATTAGATGTTTGGTAGATTAAAGATTGGATTTTTAGTACATGGGAGGTATATTACAGTGAGTTCCTGGTTAGATCATACCATAATGAGATTTAAATTACCATGTGATGTTGGGATGTGTGTCCCTTGTTTCAAGTTCATGATTATGATCTCTATTTTTTCTTTTTAATTTCTCATTTGGACTTAGATTACTTTATATTATGATCATTTATTTATATTTTCATGTGACAATATGCCTCCAAGATGCGTTATGTGGTTATCACAGGAGTGTGATGTCGATTCTCCTCAAGGTAATACTTCTATGAATTATAATTTTATTGAGGCTACCATGCAGGTTTCTCATGTTGTATATCATAATATATCACTAGTTTAGAATTCAGTTGTAGAGGTACACCTTGGAATATTAGGATAAATTGATCTTTCATGGGAGTTTATTAATGGGAAGAAACCAAGTTTTAAGTGTAACAATGTAGCTTAAGGGGTGGAGGATTAGCTTGAAAATATTGATCATATATTCAACTTCATACATGCACCTATGTGTATTAAGTTGATGAGTATGGTGATTATAATTTAGGTTTCCAATAATTGACGGTGGGATTCAATGGTGCGGATGGATAGGAATGTGTTATTAGACTAAAAGGGTTTCTAAATTCTATTATTCCATTAGTTTTTCTAGGGTTTTGGATGAAGTAAAAGTCACTAGAGTTCCTCTATTTGGAGTAGGGAGAGTGTATGGTGTTTTTTTACACCAATAATTTTTTTAATATGGTTTTTTTCACAATATTTAGTAAATAATGACTAGTGGAATTATTGAAATTACCTGCAAGGTTTGTGATAGGAAATTAGATTTTAGGTTTTTATATTGCAGCATTCGACCTATGAGGGGAGGGTAGATAGAACTGTGATAGATGAGACTGATATAGATGACAAGTTTTTATATACCTCTCATTATCTTACATCTAGTGGTAGGTTTAGTAGTACCCTAGGGAAAACGATGGAGTAGCATTATCTTCATTGGAGTGGTGGGGGTGGTTCTTAGTGGATGTTATGGTCACCTACAACATTTCTGTCATGTTATGTGAATACCTCCATATAGCCAGGGATTGTTGGCTCCAATGGCTACTATGGAACAATCAGATACATTAAATTCCTAGGGAACTGATGTTACATCCCAATTATTTTCAATATTTTACATTTAGAATAAATATAATTTCCTTATTAGCATGATTTATACACAAAGTAAAACTTACACTACACACAACACTGAATTATCTTGTGTTACACACAAGATTGAGTAATACACCTTTTTAATTTTGAACATATTTTTTAAACAAAATACAATTTTATAAAGGTTTAAAAAAATCATTTTTGAATTCATAATTTTTCAATTATCATAGGGTGAAATATTGGTATTTTTTTTAAGAAACATCATTTTTTATGAATAGTGAAAATTGTTGTAATTGAGTTTAAAATAGCCTTTTCATTTAAATAATTATTAATCATAAATTATATTTTATAATTTCTTTAGAGTCACATTAGATCATTTATACATCAATTAAAAAAATTATGTTCATTAGATTCAATTTTACATTGAAATTGAATGTAAAAACACACCAAACCTTTGAGTGTTTTCTACTTTAAAAACCCATTATTTTCCCCCATCCATGGGATTAGTGTTATTCATAATTTTCCCACTTTTGTGATTTCAATTTTTAAAATCCAACATAAAATAATGTAATTACTATTATATTTGTGTTCTAATAATATCAATATAATTTTTTACCCAATTTATAAGTGAATTTCATTAAAAATAATTATGGTGATTATGGTATGATTAACCTTAATAAGGGACTAAATCTTAATATGAAGGACCAAAATGACCTGGACACAATTCCAAAAGTCATTGGATTCCACTAACATGACCACAAACCCATGTTTTTAAAAATATATGGGTTATTGGGATATTATTAAATGGAACTTCCCCATATAAAATGTCATTTTAGGAAAAAGACAAAAAAAGAAATTTCCTTACCTTTAACATTTATAAAATTTTGAGATATGTAAAAAACATAACGCTTTTGGTTATACATTAATATTTTTAATATCTATTGGTTATTTTTGGCATGAAATTTTATCAATAATTTTTAGAGATGGTTTAGTTACTTAAAATGCTAAAGAAACAACAATATAGAGATAATTTGGTTAATAATTAACTAAAATAAATTATACTATAAATGTTTAAAGTGAAATTAATTGATGTAATTGTTGTATTTATTTATTTTTATAGATGAATATATCATTTTATAAAAATTTAAACCTAATATATTTTAATTATAATATAATATTGATATTTTAAAATTAACATTAAATAAATAATGTCAAAATTGACATTATTGTTATTTTATAGTAAAGGAATCTTATTAAATGAATTAAAATTAATAAAGATATTATTTTATTCCAATTTATTTTTAAGTGTTAATAAATATTAAATATGGTCTATTAATGGACCAATTAATCTTTAATAATTAACACATTGACCCATAAACTGTAAAAACGTTGCTAACACGGCCTGGGCTAAAGCAGCATTTTAACGCATCACATGTGCTTGTTTTAAATTTAATATCCAAAGTGTTAAAATTTTGGGAATCTTAGAATTTAATGAACCAAATAATTAAAATTCACATATTTTTTTGGATGACGTTTTTATCTACCATTATTCTCCTTTAATCCATTATGTTTCCATTTTTAGGAACTTTAGCTAAGTTTTACTACCCATTATTGAGTACCATTTGTTATTTTAAAAAGTACCAGTCCCCCTCCACTATAAAAATGGAAAGCACCCTACCCCATCCTCAAACCTCTCAAGCCACATTAGATCACCAAAAATCTATAAATGTAGTCTCAAATAATCCCTCAAATATAACTAGAAGCCACCCATTGGGTAAAAAATAATCCAAGGAAGGTTTTGGAACAACCCAAAAGAATTTACTCATTTAAGACGTAACACATTCTCTCATGCTTTCTAGTTTCATTTCCTTTATCCACTCCCTATAATATTCTAATTCTAGTATTACATAAAAAAAATATAAAAGTATGTTTTTATGCTATGTTTTTTTACCAACAAATACACACACCTCCATCTAATGGGTAATGAACATATGGTTTCTGTTTATGGTGAACTACTGCCTCATGAAACAATTATTATTCAATTTTCTCCTACCACCTCTCATGGTGGTCATTATTATAGAAACAATATTTATATATGATATAAATTCTATTTAAAATGAATTATTATTCTTTAATTTCTATTTATAATATACCTTTATGATTTCTAAGTTGACTAAATATGATAATTTCATTTTAGGAAGTGTAGACTATCGCCCCGTCATAGAGATATGACTTGTTCATGCCATACATGGAAATTATAATGTATGATTTGTATAAAAATATGTAACATATATAAAAAATATATTATAATGGAATTATAATATAAATATTTATCATTTATTATTAATTATTTTAATAAAATAAATTAATTAAAGTAGCATTCATGCATACGTATGGCCAACCATATCCCTAAACGGTGCACTTAATTTCTAATCTCCAAATATTATGGACTATTATAAATTAATATATATTGAATATATAAGATTACTTTAGTAATGTTTTAAGTTATTGATATGATTAAATCAAGATAAAATTAATGAGAACTAGAAATTTCATGTCAAAAGATACTTGAGAAAACTATGCAGTTAACACCCAAAATAGTTAAAATTATGAAAGAGATTTGGAAAATAGGAATCCAAATATTATAAGAAGTTAATATATGGTATTATAAACCTGATAATGGTTATGGTATTAGTTAGTAACATATTTTAAACCATAATAAAAGAGGTTAAATACCCCAAAAATGTAAGTATAAGGTAAGGGATTTCGTCTCAATTTACTTTTCATTGAGTCTTATTAATATTTATGCACCTATTCAATTTCATTTGGTGTTTATACCTCCCATGATTGGTTATATCAGGAATGTAATTATTATAATTACATTATAAGTTTCAATTAATTAATTATGAATTATTATTTAAATTCAATAATGTGGTCTGGGAAACATTAGAGTGTTTAATTATTATTTTTCCTCAGTAATGTTTAAATGTCAACAACCCTTGATGTAACTTATCCACCTATGAGGTATTATTGATAAATAAATATTTTGTAATCAATATGGATATTATATAAGGAATAATATTTATTTAATACATGAGTAATGATTTGGACTAGTAGACATGGGTTGGAGACCGTTTAACAGAATCACTATGTGTTGGGGACCGAAGAATGAAAGCCCCTCGATGCATCGGTATTCTCATGAGATGAAATTGTTGTATAGATACCATATATGGGGGTTTATCCTATATATAAACCATATTTTTAAAGGTATTGATGTTATAAGTTATATTTACCTAGGATATATGGAGTCCAATAATTAATCATTTCCCTAGTTATTATTTATCCCTGCGATTTTGCATCGACATATCTAGGGAATTATTTTATTTTCAGTTTGTTAATTAATGGAGTGTTTTTAGTTTTTTGCATTTGTATTTATATTATTCACTATATATTTGTATAAATGGAAACATTATTTATTTATTTACCCTTCCACATATATTTTTTCATTATTTCTTCTATTCTATTTACACTTACTGAGCATTTGAGCTCACCCTTATTATATTTATTTCCTCGTGTGATGAAGAAGATATCATTGAATAAGCATTAAAAGACACGGTTTAATTCATTTTATTATGTATCATGTTTTAATTTCATATTTACCATTGAATTATGGGTTTCATGTATGTGATATGGATTTCAAAGTCTGCAAAACTAAATAGTCCTTCATGATTTTATTCCTTGTAATAATCCATTATAATGTATTAATGAAACAATTCCAGGCTTTGGGGTAAGGGAATTATAGTTGGTATTAGGGGGTGGTTTAGCAACAACCGTGGAAACTAGATTTAGAAAACATATATTAAGGATCACAACCCTATGATAGAATTGAGGATAAGTGTAGTAAATCATCCTAGAATTTTGGTAGAATAAAGATAATGTGGTAATTCATATAAATACATCCTTGTTTAGATATTACAAGAGGACGTAGCTCTAGCACAGATGTACCTAGGAGTGACAACTCTGAAAAGGTGTTACAGACCTCACTCTGGGTAACCTGGTACATGAAAATGATCCTTAATGTGAACCTAGTTTTACAATCCCATGGTATATGCTTAGGATAATTTACATTTTATTTTTCTACCATTATGAAGGATTTAGAAGTAATGAATTTTCTTAAGAAGCCAAATTATAGGGTTCTAGGATTTATGATGCATAAATTGATGTTATGTGTTATAGCATGATTAGAGTTATAGGATGTTCATAATTTTATGAGCTTTTCTAATATATGGAAACCATTAAAAATGATGCCTAGTAGAAGAAATGTGAAGTCCAACAATTCACGTGACAAAAATAGTGAGAAGGATCAAATCATTCATGGTCTTAAGAAAAAATTTCAAAGGTAAATAGTTCACCTTGTATTCCAATCATATGAGAAAATAGTATCCTAGGATAAAAATATATGTGAGGAATTCTCTGAATCTTATATTTTTTATGGGAAGAAGATAATTGAAGAGAAAAAGATAGATAAAGGGAGGAAGAGAAAGAAGGACTTTCCCACATGTGATAATTGTGAAAAAATCACCCAGGTAAGTTCTTGGAGGGAATTATATTTTGATATAAGTGTGGAAAAAGGGACACCTTGTTCGTGATTTCCAGGGTAAGAAAATGGTTTACAATTTTAAATGATTCCAATGTAATTAGATGCGACACTATACAAATCAATGTCCCGAGAGTCAAATGACTATACCCTAGATGATGTTATTGGATAGTAATGATGTTTGTATACTTCTATAGATGAAGAGTAAAGAATAATATGATTGTTCAAAAATTATTTCTTTAAAATATTTTATCATCAATGTACTGGTTATAAGAGTTATAGAATATAGAATGATTTTAATGCATTACATTTTTTAGGTATTTGAGATCATATGTTGAATGTTACCAAGAAAATTTATTTTGTAAAAAGTCACAATTTTGGGAAAACACATGATTGAGGAAAAGAAAACCCTTAATATATTTATAATGATATGATAACAATAAAGAAATTATTTATGTGGAAATGTTCTCACTATCTTGGAATTTATTAATGACTTATTGAAAAATGGTTTATGCTATCATTGACAGAATTTATAACACTTTTGGATTTAAGGAATATATCCAATAACATGTTTCTTACACAAGGAATAAGGTAGGATGAATGTTTCCGATAAGGTTTTATGGTAACTAGATTTATTACCATATTTCAAGAGGATACATGATAAATTTATTCACATGTTTGGAATGTGAAAATTTAAATCTACTTCATGTTAACAAAAGGTTAACAATATGTAAAATTTGGAAATTCAGTGACTCTCCTTCATAAATTAGTGGATCAAAAATAATTTGGAAAAGTGAGATATTTATAAAATGGTTTAATATGATCATTGGAATGTATTTTACTGGGTAATGTATTACTTTATTAGATGTTCCATCATGTGATAAGAGATGAAGTAGAAATATTTCATGGATTAACCAAATAAAAAGATTATGTTTATAGAAACATATATTTACTTAAATTCTTATACAGTGATAGAATTCCTTAACTATAGAAAAAATGGTTCTGGAACAAAAAATTTTCCTTATTATCATCCTACTATCGATTACCTTTACTCACACCAATGACTTATGGTCTTGTGGGTGAAAACATTCATCTGAACGTGTTATCTATCATTTTAAGTTAGAACTTGATTAATGGACTTTTTTCTTCCATATCCATGTTTCCATTTTCCACCAATGTTCTCCTACTAGGGAACCTATTTATGAGGCCATTTAACTTTACGTTATCTCTTATTATGAAAATTTGATGTTAACCCTTTTTAGGATGTGGTTATTTCAATAATAGTATATTTTCAATCCCTATATTTCTGAGAGAAAATTTAAATTGAGAGTATGTAATTCAATTAATGTTTGTATAATGTGACACCCCAAACATTTTCAATATTTTCCTTTTAAAATAAACATAATTTTTCTGTTTTCATTATTTATGCACAAATTAAAACTTACTCTACACACAACACTAAATTAGATTGTGTTATATGCAAGACCGAGCTATACAACCTTTTCATGGAGAACCTATTTTAAAACAAAATTTTGAAACTATTATGAAATTTATTTTTAAAAATAAAAATTATATTTGAATTCATAATATCGAAATTATCTTAGGTTGAATTTATGGGATTTTTCTGAGAAACATCATTGTTTTATGAATAGTGAAAATTACATCAATTTTATTAAGAACAACCTTTCCATTTAAATAATTAGTAATGAAAAATTATATTTTATAATTTTTTAGAGATACCTTTGATAAATTATACCTCAATTAAAACAATTATGTTCATTATAAATAATTTTACTTTGAAATTTAATATAAAAACATAACAAACTTTTGAACGTTTTTCTACTTTAAAACCATGTTATTTCTCCGCATTCATGATATTAGCATTAATATTAATTTTCAATATTTTCTGATTTGAATTTTTAATATATTACATACACATATGTAATTGTTATGATATTTTGGTCTAATAATATTAGTTTAATTTTTTGACAAATGATTAGTGAATGTGATTAAAATTAATTATGGGGATTAATGTATGATTGAGCTTAATAAGGGACAAAACCTTAATATTAAAGAGAAAATTGACCTAGAATCTTTTCCAAAATACATTTTTTAAAAGTAATTTTACAATTATTCCCATATTTTTTGAAATATATGGGCTATTGGGATATTATTAAATGGAATTTCACAATATAACAGTTTAAGTCAGGAAAAATACAAAAAAAAAAGAAAACTTCCTTACCTTTAACATTTATTAAATTTTGAGATATGTAAAAATAATAATTTTTTGAATTATACATATACTTTTTAAATATATATGGGTTATTTTTATCATCCTAATTTATCAATAATTTTAATATAGGCTTTAGTTACGTAAATTCTTAGGAAAAGTTAATATAGGGATTATTTAGTTAATAATTAACAAAAAAATGATACTATAAATATTAAAAGTGAGGATAATTGATTGAATTATTTCCATTATTTATTTATTTAGATAAATATATCATTTTACACACCATTAAACCTTATATATTTTAATTCCAATGTATTAATAATATTTTAAAATTAAAATTAAATAAATAATGACAAATTTGACCTTATTATTATTTTACAAAAAATGAATCTTATTAAATTAATTAAAATAAATAAAAAAAATATTTCTAAGTGATTATAATGTCTTAATAAATATTAAATATTTTCTATTAATGGACCAATTAATCATTTATAATTAACATATTTACCCATATACTGTAAAACGTTGTGAACACGGTCCGGGTTGAAGTGGTGTTTTAACGGATCACATGCGCTTGTTTTAAAATTAATTTCTAAAAAATATAAATTTTATTTTATGAACTATATATAACATTAATAATTCAGTTGATATATATTTTCTGAAAAATATAACTTTAATTCAGTCCTAAAGGTAAAATTAGTTATATTAGAAAACTAGATGCCTTAATAAAAACGAAAACAATAAAAATTGGGAATCATAAAATATAAGGAACCAAATTATTAAAATTGACATATTTTTGTTTGGATGAGGTTTTTATAGAAAATTATTATCTTTTAATCCATTATTTTCCCATTTTTAGGAACTTTAGGTAAGTTAGACCACCCATTAGTGAATACCCTTTTGTATTTACAAAAGTACCACTCCCCCTCCACTATAAAAAGGCAAGCACTCTACCCCTTCCTCACACAAATAAAGCCACAATGTATTACAAAAAAAACAATATAAATAGTTTCCAATGATCCCACACCTATACCTTGAAGCCTCCCCCTGGGCAGAAAACCATCCAAGGAAGCTTTTCGTACAAACCAAAAGAATGTACCTGATTAAGAGGTAACACCTTCTCTCAGGATTTCTAGTTTCATTTCAGTTATCCACTCCCTATATTATTCTTGTTATATGATTACATAATAATAATAGTATCCTAAATATACCAGAATGTTGTTATGATAATTCTTTGACATACACTTACAGACACCTCCATCTAATGGGTAATGAACATATTATTTCTGTGTACAGAGAACTACTGCCTCAAAAAATAATGATTGTTCAATTTTCCTCTACGACCTCTCATGGTTGCCATTTTGATGGAAAAACTATTTATATATGATATATATGTTATTTAAAAATATTTAGGATTCTGTAATTTTTATTTCCAATATATCTTTTTGCTTTCAAAGTTTAGTAAATACGATAATTTCATTTAAGGAAGTGTGGTCTACTGCCCCCTCAAAGCGATATGACTCATTAATTCCATACATGGAAAGTTTAAAGGATGATTTTAATATATCTATTTAAAATAAATATTATATATATTATAATTTAATTATAATATACATATATATCATTTATTTTTAATTATTTTAATACAACATAGAAATGCAATTTGAGTTTATGTGTACGTACGACCTACCGTCTCCAGGAACTGGGCACTTAATTTATAATCTCCAATTGTTATGGACTATTATAAATAAATATATACAGAATATATAAGAAAATTTAGACATGTATTAAATTCATTATATTATTAAGTCATGATTTAATTAATAGAAACACCAAATCACAAGCCAAAACATTCTTGAGAAAATTAAGCAGATAACACCTGAAATAATTAAAATAATGAAACAATTTTGAAAAATGATTAATAAAATATTGTAACAAGTTAATATATGGAATTATAAATATGATTTTTGTTCTAGTATTAGTTATTAACATATTTTAAACCCCTATACAATATGTTAAAGACCACACAACATAAATTAAAGATAAGATAGGGATTTTACATTAATTTACTTTTCATTGAGACTAATTATTATTTATGCTCCAAATCAATTTTGTTTGGGGTTTACACCTACACTGAAAGGTTATATCGTGAATATAATTATTCTCATTACATTATATGATTCAATTAATTCACTAGGAAATATGATTTAAATGATTCAATTTGGTATGGGACACATTAGAGTGTTTAAATCTTATTTTTCCCCAGGTATGTTTTAATGTCAACAACACTTGTTGTTACTTATCCAACTATGAGGTATTATTGATAAATCCATATAATTTGATAAATATGGATACTTCATAAGGAACAATATTTATTTTAGAGACTCATAATTTTTTGTACTGGTAGACGTGAGTTGGGGACTGTTTAAGGAAAGCCCAATGGGTTGTGGACCGGTGAATGAAAGCCCCTCAATGAATCGATGGTCTAATGAGATGAAATAGTTGTATAGCCACATTAGATTAGTTTTTAACCCATATATAAACCCTCTTATGAAAGTTCATTGAAGTACTAGTTCCATGTACCTAGAAAACATGTCATCCAACAATTATGCATTTTACTCAGTTATTATTTATCCATGAGATTTTGTGTCGACATTTCTATAGATTTATTTTATTTAAAGGATTTTGATTAATGGAATGTGTTTTCAGTTTCATAAATTTCCATATAGATTATTATTTTTTTATTTGTATGAATGGAAATTTTATTCAGCTATTTACCATTCTATATAGATTGATTCATCATTTATTCCATTGTATTTACCCTTACTGAGTATTTGAGCTCACCGTTATTTTGTTTATTTCCTAATATTATGAATGAAAAATCATTGAATAAGTATTCTTGGATGTAGTTAATTTTATTTCATTATATATCATCTTTTTATGTCCTATTTATCTATGTATTATATTTTTCATATATGTAATTTGGTTTTCCAAGACTGTTAAACTGAACTGTCCTTTGGGATTTTCTTCCTTGTAATAATGCTAATATAATGTATTAATGCAGTAGCTCTGGGATTCTCGGGACGCGGTGTTACATCTAGAAACATTCCTTAGGATTGAATCCCCATCACCTATTATATGTTTTTGAGATAGTGGTAGATACTTTTCCAGTAATATTGAGAGGTGGAATCTTCATTGCATATTCCATAGTGATTGATTTATTTGATACTGGTGCTTCCCAATAATTTATATCAAGAGGGTTTTACAATAATATTAAACATTAATTGGAGCTGATTTACTTTATTATGGTGGTACTGAAACCTCTTAGGAAGAGGAAGGAATATGAGTTTTGGTTTCCTTCTAATGTGCTATCAATAGATGATGTGAAGCTAGTCTGAGATATTTTGGTTCAAGATCTAGATCTATTTGATGTCACCACCTAGATGGACAGGTCTATTTCTCATAATGTTGAGAATTGTTTTTATCATCCAAATATCCCATTTTTTGTATCTAATGGGATCTCATGTGTGTTTTTGGGAGAATGGGATCTGAATCCTGGTTGTAAAGAACCTTTCCATCCATAGCTTAGGAGTTTGTTGTCTATTATTCTAGTTGATTGTGATGATGTTTCCTCTATTATTGATCATCCTGCTGTTGTATAAAATTTTCTTATTGTTTGAAAAGAAATGTTTTCTAGGTTTCATAAATATATGGAGGTGGAGATTATGATTTAATTGGTTCTGGGTACATAGATCATTTAGATAACTTCTCATGATACGGAACCAACGTAGATCAAAGGGATTGTGATTTAGTTGGATGATCTGAGGGAGAATTTTTTTTCTATAGTATTTCTCCATTTGAATCCCCTGTACTCTTTTCCAAGAAGGATGATAGTTATCTCTGATTATGTCTGGACTATCGAACTATGAACTAGGTAACAGTTAATAACGAGTATAATTTTTCTTGAGTGGATTATTTTTTTGATCTATTAAAGTGGGAAAACTGTATTTTGAAGATTGATCTTTGGTCAGGTAATTATAATCTCTATGTTTTGGTGTCTGATATACCGAAGAAGGATCTCAAGAATAGATATGGTTGTTACAAATATCTTGTAATTCCAGTTCGTCTGAATAAAACTCATGTAGTGTTTATGGATTTTATGAATTGGATATTTCATGAGTATCTCGAAACATTTTTGATAGTGTTTGTGGATGATATTTTGGATTATTCAAGATTTTGGAATAAACATGAGCACCATTTGAGTGTGTTCCTACAAATCATGAGCAATCACACTTTATAAGGAAATAATTGAAAATTAAGTTTTTTATATATGAAGTGATGTTCTTGGAGAAATTGATTTCTAATATTGTATCATCAGGTTATCCATAGAATTTAAAGGATTCCCTATCATGGGAAAAGGCATGAAATGTCATTGAGATTTATAAATTCTTTAGTTTTCCTCGTAATATTTGAAGTTTCATCATTGTCTCTCTAATTTAGAGTCACAATTGACTGCTCTTACTAGATAATAGGTGAAATTCCTATATTTTGTAAAGAAACAGAATTTTTTTATAGTCTGAAATGACTTATGACACCAACTCCTACTATGATCTTACATGAGCTTGATAAGGGGTTGGGTATTTTTCACGATGCTTCATGAAATGGTCTGGGTTGTGTTCTCATATAGGAGGATCATGTGGTATATTACGGATCTCATCATATTTGACCACATGATAAGAATTAACCCACACATGATTTAGATATTTCTGCAGTTATAAATGAACTTACTTTAATGTGACATTATCTTTCTGGGGAAATGATTAAAACATTTTAGGACCATTAGTGTTTGACCTATATCACTTCTCATAAATATATGAATCTCAGATATAATTATGGGGGAATAACATTAAAAATTTGACGTCAATATCGCATACACCATTGAAAAGATACATGTTGTTGCAGATTCTCTTAGTAGGAATGTGTTATCCAATGCTTCTATGGAATCAAATGAATAGTGGAACCTTATTGGGAGTTTTGCTTAGTTGAATTTAGATTTTTAGTAGGATGTTTTAGGTGTTTTTCAAATCAATGATTAGTTGTATTCATCTCTCCTTGAGTATATTTATCGGATTTAGTACTAGGATGATATGTTTAGAGGAATTTGAGAAACCCTAAATCATGGAAAGATCGTTTGTAGTTGGTATCTCTCTTTACGTGGTATTAATAGTTTTTGGGAATGTTTTGTCATCTGAAAATATATGTGGGTCATTGTTTTGTTTTATTTTAATAGTTTATTGTGGGTTATTCATTCATAAACTGTGAAAGTGTGTTATGACATGGAATGGAATTTCTGGTGGCCTGGTATGAATCATGGAAATGATCATTATGTGTATTGTTCTTACACCTATAAATAGATAAAGTTAGAGCATCTGAAACCATTTTTCTTCTTCAAACACTTTTATTGCTTGTTTGGAAATAGGATAAGGTGTCATAGTACTTTTTTGTTGGATTACCACATACTCTTCAAGGGAGGAATTCAATCTTATTTCTGATTGATTGGTTGAAAAGTTAATCTCATTTCGTTGTGACCAGGGACAATAATATATTTAATGATCTTAATAATATGTATATGAAAGATAATGTGAGGTTATATGGGTTTTCTTATTCCATTATTTCAAATAGGGTCTATAGGTTTGCATTGAGGTTCCGGAGGATTCTATAGGAGGAGAGGGGTCTCATGTTAGGTTGATTACAACTTACCATCCATAGAAAGACAAAAAATAGAGCATACTAGATGGATATTAGATGATATAAGCCATGTATCTATCTTAGATTTTGGACGATCTTGGGATATCTATCTGGTCCTAGATGAGTTTTCTTATAACAACTAGTATCATTCATCAATCATAATGGATCCCTTCATGGATTTTTATGGATTATGATATAGATCGCCACTTTGTAAGGAATAGGTGGGAGTCACTTCATTAATTGGGACATGTTTGGGTTATCAGACATATGTGTGGATTTAGGAAATACCTCGGTATCATCTTATAGCTCATAGTCGACAAAAAACTTATATTGATCATCAGCTTCAGCCATTGGAGTTTTCCCGGAGTGGCCATGTTTTATTGAACCTATTTCCTCATTTGGGTCACTACCATCTTGATAATTAGTGAAATTTATCTTTAATATATGCTGGATCATCTGCAGTCACTGAACAACCTAGTAATTTTTCTTATCGGTTTTCATTATCTATTCAATTGATAGTAATTCATAATTTTTTCACATATCACATATCAAAAAAATACAATCAAAATCCCTCTCATATTTTATGATGGGTATAGATTTAGTTAGATCCAGATGTTTCTATTCTGGAGAAGCCAATAGATATCATTGAATCTAAAGTGAATGTCTTATGTGAAAATTCGATTCAGTTGGTCAGAGTGGTATGGAGGCATGGATTAGACTCTTACGAGACTTGGGAGTTCGATTCCTTGATGTATGAGTAAAGGACTCACATAATTACCAAACTTCATTCTTCTACATGACATCTTGGGGATATAAATTTATATGCTGGGTATTTTGTGACATCTCATTACTCACTTTTAGGTAATTTTTAACTATTTATTCATTTTCCTCTTAATTTCAGTTTTTCTAGGGACTCACGAGTATATAGATCATGTTTTGGGGAAAATGACTTAATGTTTATGAATAATTTTTTAATTAATGGTGTTTATGTGTAAGTGTATAATTGATTAATGGGGTTCTCCCCGAGTTCAGAGAACACCTAAGGGGGTTTGAGTTTTTGTGTATGAATCTACTATTTTTCTTGTCTTCTAGGATACTATACTCGATGAAACTTGTTTACACACTATGTATTGGATCTCTATGATTATGGTGTGACATGAATACACTAAATGGAAGAGTATAAATCATGTAAATATCATACACAATATAATGTCAAAAAATGGGTTTTACTAAAAAGTATATGAATTTTTTATGTATATGGACCCCATGAATTAAATGACAAGTAAATGGGTTACACCCAATGTAATTGTTGCATGTTGGGTTTTAGGGTGATGCACGAATGATTTATTATTTCATTCTTTTATATCCCTCTTCCCTCTCAACGTAGATGCACTATTCGGTGATTTTGAGAACCAATGATCATTGTAGTGTAATTAGTCCAGTGATTGATCATAATGGTTGTGCATGACATTTCTATTGATGAGTAATCCTTTTATCTGTTACATTTACCATTACCATATTAGCACTGTTTCATAGCACTATTAGATTCATTGATATAATATGTTGATTCTTCTTGATTCCTACAAGATCTATTATTTTCTCTTGTTATTGGGGTCGGTCCTTTGTTGGTTTTTGTGAAGCATGTTAGTGTTCTTGAGCTATGAAATTATCTTTCATACTCACCAAACCTCTGTTTAAATTGAATCAATTCTGAGAAGTGTATTTTGATTCTTGGGCCTCTTTTTTCATTTCTGTTTTCAACATGTCAGTGGATCCCTTTATGGGTGTGTGAAAATTCAGTTTTTATATATGTGGTTCTACCTATAGCTTATATTAGTGAACTAAATTTCTTTTTTTTTATAAATCTTCTTATAAATAAATTTTTAAGAATAAATGATTTTATTTTTGTGTCTGAATTTTTTTTCATAAAATATTATTTTCCCTTGGTTTTGGTAAATGAAAAGGTTTTTACATGAATTGGGAAATGGTTTTAGGAAATTATTTTCAAATAATGGTTTTAATTAAATTAGTTTATGAAATAGTATGGAAAATAGAGCACAAGGAAATACGTAGGTACATAGGTGGAAGGTGTCGTAATATAAATCATACAATTTCGGGGGTTCACTCATGAGGAATTTCTTTTCCCCTTAGGATTATTGTTATAGGGACGTTTTATATGTATTGGGTTGTTCACATTATATGTTGTTCCTGTAATATAAAGATTTGATTCATATATATTGAGGCATGATTCATGCATGATTCTCTTTGTTACATATGAGTGACCTACATATCCTGGCCTAGTGTGATCAATGGCCAGATGTTACAGGTGATTTTGGGAGATTTGAGATAGTATGGATTGTAATGTTTTGATATCACTTATACAGTCTTGGTATGATATGAAATATATGTTTTGGATTTATTTTATTTATATTCTTTGATATATTTTAACGAAATGATTTGAAACTGATCTAATTGTATTATTTAGAAAATTAAAAAAATAGGAAATTAAATCTTTTTCCATGCATTTGATATAAAATTGTTAAACTATATATCATGCATTTTTTCAATTGAGTTGGGGATGATTGGATTATTTTATAGAGACAGGTTATGTAACACATGGGTAGGACCATACTTAGCCTATTAGATCACACCCTACACAACCATTAAGTGTTGTGTAGTCCTTATTAGGTAGGTAATATCAAGGAACCACATTTTGGAAGTGATGTTTTCTGTTAGCTGGGTTTGGGTAGCTAGTGGTGAGATGGTGGATGTTTTCTCACACTATCACATGTAGACTATTGGAGTAACTGTTCAACTTTATCATCTATTGCAGTTGGACATTTCTATTGGAGATTTTTTCATACCATTTCAATTGTTTCACATGTGTTGTTCTCTATCTATTATGGTATATATATAATCATTCTTTTTTCCATCGTTTTTCCTATATATTTATGAATTCAATGTTGTCTACTTCGGGTTGGGTGAAATCATTCCCTCTATTTGTTATTAATACCTAGGTGCAAGATTCTAGCCTGTGGGGTTCTAAAATACTATTTGGATACATGAGGACTTTATTCAGGTTCTAGTACGAGATGATATCAAGGTTAGGTTCAACACAAAATCATTTTTAACTAATTAACTAATAATATATTTCATTTTAAAGTAAGAAATATATATAATTTTATTCTATAGAAATAGAAACATTCATGTAGTTCTCAATACATCATACTACTAGAATGATTATA
This sequence comes from Viscum album, assembly GCA_963277665.1. Classification (NCBI taxonomy): domain Eukaryota; kingdom Viridiplantae; phylum Streptophyta; class Magnoliopsida; order Santalales; family Viscaceae; genus Viscum; species Viscum album. The sequence continues at coordinate 937,407,821 of OY728120.1, read as the reverse complement.
TGATAAGAGAGAACACTGAGATTCAGTTAAAATTATTTCTAAAATTGGAAAGAAAAATTCAAATATAATTATCTCATTTTCAGAATCTCATTACACATTTTATCATAGTTAAAATTTTGTTAATTTCCTTTCTTGACCATTTCTGATGCTTTCCTATAAAACACAATTACCCTTCTAAGATTTCTTAATTATATGTGAAAATGATGATTTCACTAACACCTGAAAAAAAAATATTTCTACATAGAAAAATAAATTAATCATTATTTATTAAATGATTTACTAATTTTTCATCTAACATTATTATAATTGTTAATTAGGAACTTTATTTCTGACATAATGTATTACCTATTCTGTTGGATTTTCCAAGATGGTACTAAATCATGCATTCAAAATCCTTAATAAGATATAACTATATTACATTCCACAAGTTAAAATATTTATGAGTGAATATATACTTTATAATTTTGTGATTAACATAAATTGCAAACGTTATTCCACATAAATTATGTCCCTATATTTAAATAGAAAAAACATCAATATATAATTCCAGATCACATGTAGGATAACTAAGGTCATGAGATTTCAATTGACATGAATCAAAATATATAACCTAATCATGCGTATCATAACGCCACCAAATACCTTCATTGAATCATCATTGTAGATGTAAAATTCACCATTTCTAGATGGATATTCTAAAAATTGAGATTTCACTAATCTTATTTTATACTCTATGAAACATTCAAAAATAATTTATTCAAAAGAATTTAACTATACTTGTTATCATAGTTAGTGAGAAAGATAATCGAGAAATGGTTTCAAAATATTTTCAGAAGTTTCTAAGTTATCCATGAAACAATGAATCTATGTGACATTTTTAAGTCTTTTCCACTCTTATAGAACTTTATTTTTAGCTAGATGAAAAATTATCTTTTCTTTATTTATAATATTTCTGTAGATTTATATCTGTGTAAAAACATCCACATTTACTAAATTTTCCATTTAACTTGATTTATTTCAAGGATTGAATGACATCCCTCAAATTTTAATCATGATTATGATAACTTTTGATATATATCCTGATGTTTTCAATAAAAAATAAAAAAATCCATCAACTAATATAAAACTATATTCATAAAGAATATAAATACAAATGGATTATTTTTATACCAAAAGGGAATAATCACAAACTCAAAATTCTAGTACCAAGTACAAAATGAAATATTAGGAATTTAAAAGTCCATCACATTCAGTTGGGGGTACCTAGACAATTTATCAAACATTAAAAAATATTGAACTCCGCATTGCTAATAAAAAATAATTGACTTGAAGAAATGAATATTAATTAATTATATTGATGTTATTTAGTGTAAAAATATCAATGCATGACCTCATGGAACCATAATTATTTTGAAAAAATAATATTCCCTAATGGTGAAGTGTCAGGATGAATGAATATTTTATCAATAAACTATTGTACCTAATTTTTAAATTCCAAAAGATCTGTTTGAGCAATTTGATAAGGATATTTTTGTATTATATTATCATCCAAAACCATTTAAATAGTAAATTCAGTCTTTAATTCTTTTATAATATAAATAAATTCATTAATAAATACATTAACATATTTATATACTATAGGAATATCCGCAAGTTTAATAATTTCATACTTATCAAAAATACGTACCTGTAAAATTTCATTTTCTTCTTTAACCAATTAAACAAATTCTCGGTATATTTTCAATGGTATGAAATCATTCTTTTATACATGGAGAAACTAATTCTAAAAAACATCTTCATTATCTCATTATTATTTATTATCATGATAAAACAAAATAAAATCCATACCCAGAACAACACTGAACTATATAGGGGTATGAAAACATTGTTTGAAGATAATCCCATTCTAAGGAATATAAAAAATATTAATTTAATTTCTATTTTCTTTAATACTACCCAAATTTGTTTTTACAAAAAGTTGTTTCTTTATTTTATGAGGTGAAATATACATTTTTTCAGCAAATTTAACTAAAATTAAAGAATTTATAGATCCCAATTCAAGAAATACATTAGTATGAATCTTAATACACATGTAATGTACTTGATACCACATCACGAGTATTTTTATTTTTTAATTATATGAAAATGATTTAAAAAAATCTTTTTTTCTTTTTTCTTTTTTTCGTTATGAAAACCATTATTTATTATTATATTTTGACAATTATTCATTCAATGAACCATCTCATTACAATTAATGTATCTAACTTTTTTTTTATTATTATTATTATCATTACTGTAACCCTTTTCATTATATTCAAGAGGAAATTTTCAAATATTTCCACTTTAGAAACAATTTTAAATCTCTAGTAGGCATCCTCTTAGAATATTTTTACCATGATTATGATTGAATTGAAATATGATTTTCTTTCGGTTACGTATATTTTATAAATGAATCCATATTTTATACCATATTGATCAAATATTCTTCTTATTTTAATGGAATATAATATCATTTTAAAACTCCATTTATACATTCTTATTGAAGTGCCCAGATCAGTGTGAATCACTGAGAGGGGGAGGGGGTGAATCAGTGATCCCTTAAATCTTTTTACTAATTGATTCTTATCAATTAAACCTCTATGGCTGGTTAAAGCCTCGATCCACTCTTCTTGTATCTCTCAACCTTTCCCGAATGATGCAGTAATGAAAAGGCACAGGACACAAGGATTTACAAGGTTCGGCACCAAAGGCCTACATCCTTGCCATGCTCTCCCAGCATGGATTCTCTCGTTATAACTTGTTAGAATTACAATGGTCGATACAGCTTCCCACCGTATCTCTCCTGAGTCCCACAGGAGGGTCTTTATACTGTGTCCCACAGTGTTACCAGAGTCCCACTGGCCTGCTCCAGAATCCCACTGAAGACTTCTTCTCCCTGAGTCCCACAGGGTCTTCTCTTGGCTCCTCGAGTCACACAAGTAGCTCTTATTCTCTTTCAGCTTCTTCAAGTATCTTCAGCAGTCTGGGATAAAGACTGCTGGCCTTGCTCTGTACCTCTGATCACTTGTGATGATCAGGTCTTCTCGTCTTGCTCAGGATTTATCTCCTTCTTCTAAGGATGACCTAGCTTCTCTCCAACTACTGAATACTCAGACAAATGATGTCTTTAACTTCAGTCTGGTCCAGTCTTAGTTCACATCAACTTCATGCACTGATTGCATCGCAACTCTGCATCCTCATGCACTGATTGCATGGCCTTCTCAAATCTCTTCAAGATCTTCAAGTCTTGGACAACTCATATGCACACCACTGATTTAACTTTCTTCACGTGTGCACGTGCATGCATGCATGCATGCACTCCCCCTTTCCTTTCTTCTAGGTGCAATAATCCCACAAAGGGTGTAGTCACTATAAGCACACACACTCTTCCTCCTTCACACACTTTATCCAATTTGTTTACACACTTAGAGTGTGTTCTACTTTAGTGTGGGTCACTCCTTATTTCTTCTAAGTGTATACACACTTCTTAGTGCACACACTTAGGTTTGGCCATGTTGTCTTTTTGCACACACACTTGTTTCACTTTGCACACACTTGAGACTTGGCCAATTCTCCTCCTTGCACACACCCAAAACTCTCGGCCTTCTTTGTTCTTGTTTGCACATACACCCAAAGGCTACGGCCTTCTCTTGTTCACCTAGCACACAAGGCACAATGTCCTAGGGTCTTCTTCTACACTTACCACACACACAAAAAGTGTGGTATACTGTTCTTCAAGAGCCGCGCAAGCACAATGGGTGCAAGGGCCGTGCAAGGGTGCGGCCAACCTCTTCCTTCACAACTGCCACGGAATCCACTTGGTGTTCAAGGGCGCGTAGGGTGTGGTAACTCCTCAGGCGCGCAAGGTGTCAAAGACACAAGCGGCGCGCAAAGGTTCTGTCGCGCAAGCTCCTCAAAGGTGCAAGGCACCTCGGCCACAGGGCGCACAAGTGCTTACCGCGCAAGGGGCGTGGTGCACAGAGGGAGCGCGCAAGGTCGCGCTGCCCAACCTCCTTCCTGTCGCATAAAGGGGTAGCGCGCAGGGGACTCTCCCTTTCTCTTCTTTCGCGCAAGAGGTGAGCAAAAGGAACACACAGAGCCAAGGGATGGCTCCAGGCTTCACAAATTCTTCGCGAGGCAGAGAGCACTCACGGTACTCCTCAAATATTCAGCTCATCAGCAAGCCTCTCTGTGCTTCGGGCTCTCCTTTTATAGGCAGAGGAATCCTCAAAACATCTGCGGGATACAATCTTTGAATCCCCGAAGTTTTCGGGTATTTCAAGATTCTATGAATCTTGTTTTTCTTTTTATTTCACGCGGGTTCTTTCCTCTTTATTTTTCTCCTCCACGTGCATGCGACTTAGAATGCATGCACGGCCTTCCTTCGATCCAAAACATGCAAGCATGAACACCCAAATCTCGGCAGCTTCGTCTTGCCTCGGCCTGTAATCAAAACTCTCCAAACATTGCATGCAAGTGTATTTTTAATCATGGATCGGTTCAGTAGGTCCAGAAGAGCTCAATGGTGTCTTCATCTTCGTCGGAGGTGGCCGGAATCTCGAATGCCGTCGCCGGAAGGCGCCTGGTTCGAACGGGGCTCGCGGGTGGCTCCGGGTGGCCTTCGGCTGAGCTCGAGGAAGGAGATGAGCTGGGAGTCGTCGGATCGGGCGATCAAAAGATTTTGGACGGCCTGGATCTGAAGATCTCGCGCGGGATCGATCGTGCGGTCGAGATCTGGCGCGCGATCGATCGAGCGGCCAGGATTCGCTCCCGGGAATTTTTCCGCGTCCCACATCGAAACGCCTCACGGTTTTGCCGCGGTTTATTACCCTGGTGTTGCCCGCTACTCGCCAGTTGAACTTCTCCCCTCCCGGTGCCGCCCTGCACCGGGTTCTCTCTGCGGGCGTGCTCTGCGCCCACTCTCGCCTCTACGGGCGTGCACCTAGCGCCCACTTTGCACCTCGGGCGCGCGGGTTTCACCACCGCGTGTCCTCGGGGGCTTATACACGGCCCCCTGCCGCGCTCCTCCGGGCGTGCCCCAGGCGCCCATGCGGTGTCCTACGGGTGCGCCCCTGCCTCAAGGATGCTGCCCTGGCCTTGAGGGTTCCCCATGGGCGTGGTGACCTTGAGTCCCACATGTTCCTTGTGTGATGACCCTCGGCTGGCCTCCTTGGTGGCCTAATTTTTGGCAAATTAAATATAGGGTACTTTTTATAAAAACAAAGCAACCACATACATAATGTGAAATGCTAAGAGCCACTCCAAGCCTTCTTCCTCATTCCTCCTTCTTCCTTTCTTCTTCTTCATTTGAAATTCATCCATTATCTTCAACATGTATTCATCACTTAGGAATGGAATTTCAAACGGTTTCTTCTTAATCTTCTTCATCTCATCTTCCATATGTGTTCAATACTTAGGAGGGACTTCTTCAACTGAATCTCATGAATCACACATGTTCTTCAACATTCTTCATTGATCTAATCAGAGATCAATTGGATCTTTTTCTGATTCACATGCACTAAGTGATAGTGCATGGACTTCTTTCAATCCACTTCATCCACTCAGTGGTTGTGGATGGATCATCTTCCTCTCCTCATGCATTGTCAATACAATGCATGGTCTTCTAACATTGTTGTGACTTTGTATCCAGTTGATACAAGTTCTTGGAACTTTAAGAACAGCTCAACAATCGTCAGATGTTATGATGATGCTCCATCATCATCCATTATTCAAGTGGTGTAACTTAGTATCATCTTAATACAAGTATTGAAACATTATGATCAGTTCTACAATCGTCTGATATCCATGGAGAATGTTTCAACCACAATTTCCAATACCACTTAGTGAATCTCCTAAGTGACATGCATCTTAGTACCATGCCATTCTCCTTCACCACCAACACTATCACAACCTTTGTCATTCACCTCTTGACATTCCTTGACTTCCATTCATTCCAAGACAACTTCATGCCTCATTGACAACAAATGCAACACAGTGCACTTCAATCTCCCCCTTTGTATTTGTTGTCAATATCACAACTTCAGCACATATGAATGGGTCAATATGTGTGCCCAATCTTTTCTCCCCCTTATTGGCAATCAAATGCAAAGGTGTGGTGTGGTTCACTTTCAAAAATATCTTCCTCCCTTTGAATAGCATCTTCTTGAAAATTACTAAGAGAGGGATGATGCCACATGTTCTTCTTAGCAAAGAACCATTAGTAAATCAACTCTAAGTCTACTTGGGCTAACCCGGTGTAGAAAACAAGAGTGATATAACCAAGGAACTCAATGTTTTCCACATTCACTATAAACATGTGAGATCATGCTTAGGGGTTGAATATTTTCAGATATTCAATGAATTGCTGAATCCTGCACATACTTCACAAAACACATTAGAAAGTTCAGGTGCAAAGATAAAGCTCCCCCTTTCATTCATTTTTCTTCAATCAATACTCCCCCTTAATTGTCATGATGAATACAATTAAGAAACAAGGGATGAAAGTATGATTGGAATACCTTCATCTTTTCTCAAGATAGTATTAAATCTGAGAATACCATCTTCTCCAGATTGGCTCCCCCTCAAGGGGTGCACTCCATTCTTTCCAAACCATCCTCCAGTTGATAATGATCATCATCTTCAATTCCCTACAATGTCAGCACATGTAAATACAAGTGATTAGGGAATAAGATGGAACCTCCTCGGTTCATCAATGTGAACAACAAGGTTGAGAAGATTCTCTCAACCGAGATGTCCCATTTTCACCATTCTTCACACTTGCACATTTGATCTTCAATGATGTTTGTGCTGGTGTGGATCTCAATACATCTTCTTGTGAAATATTCTTCTTCCATTTTGCCTTAGCAATTGCCAGAACATCATCTTCAGCTCTTTGCAGATCTTTGGCAAGTTGCAACTGATTTGGCCATATGACTAGTAAGTCTCTTGGAAGTGTGGCCTCAGTTCTGGATATTCCACATGGTTCCTTTGATGCTTTCAAGCTACCTTTCTTAGGCAGCTTATTTTCAATCAATCCCTTCTTCTTCTGGATTGATTGTCTTTTGGAGTTCAGTCTGCTTCTATTTATTTTCATGGCTTCTTTACAAAGGTCCATGATGTGTCCTTTCTTTCCACAGTAGAAGCATGTTTTCTTGGTGGTCCTTTTGGATGCATCACCCTTCTTGGATTTAGACTCCAAGGACTTCTTTTCCTTTTTCATAATCTTCTTGGGAGAATCTTAAACTTTCTTCTTGCTTCCCAAGGATTCTTTCTGAGCCAGGTTCTGTGATCTTTTCTTCTTTTCATCTTTGGATACAGTTGGAGATTGACATGTATCATTTTGACTACTTTTGCAAACAACCCAGATGTTGTCAAGAAATCCAAATCTGTTAGCAGTAAACAGATGTCTCTGGACCTGTGGATTCTGCTTCTTTTCTTCTGGCTTTCTCCCCCTAGGCATGGGCTTCCTCTGTGCTTTGGCATTCAGTGGATTGTACCAACAATCCTTTGCACAATGCCCATACTTGTTACAACACCAACATTGACCCACAAATCTTGACCTTTTGATTCCTTCTGATTGTAGGGTACTTGTCTTGAATTGCTGTGTTGTTTCAGGAGAGCTCTGATTCTTCATTTTCTTCATCCATACTTGTTTGGAATTATTTTTCCATCCTGCACTTTTTGTGGAAACACATTTAGAAGCATCAGTACAAGATGGTATGGATGGTACCTTCTTTCTAGAAGATGTTTCACTTTTATTAGAGGATTTCTTTCTCTTAGAATCATCCTGCTCAAAGCATACTTGAGTAGCAACATGTCTTCTTCCAACTGACTGGGAGGATTCAGCTTTAGGTGATTGCAGATGTTTCAATATCACCTCTAGTTCTAAGTATTTCATGTTGAGGGAGTTCTTCTCATCCTCAACAGTTCTTTGCTTTCCTTCCCAATTCTCCACCAGTTGTTTCATCTGGTCTTCATGCACCTTCTTTAATTCGTGCAATGAATTGTCCATCTCCTTCACCAATTTGACTTTGTCTTCTAGTTGAGCATTTCTGACAACCATTGACACTTTGTGCCTCTTTTCCAGTGCATGGACAACATATTTGACTATTATCATAAAGAATTCTTTCTCAGAAAGGCTTCTTTGCAATTCTTCAGTAGTGTCTTCATATCTTTCATTGCAAAGAGATACTGTTTCATCTTTGGCATTTACCAACTTTCTGAGAGTGTTGGTTATGCCAACCCTTTTAGCCAATTGATCTTCCATTGCATTGGCTTCTTCTTCTAACTGTGATTTTTCTTCTTGAAGATCAAGGATGCCTGTAGCTATACACATTGCCACTTCCTTGGGGACTGTCTTCAGAAGATATTTGATTGCATTTAGAAGATCATTGTTTCTTACATCTTCATCACAGCTAGGACAGGCTTCATCAGAAGAATGATAAAAGGAATTGTCATCTGATGTGACTTTCACATTTCTTTCCATAGAAGGAGTTTCTCTGATTGCAGCAACCTTCTTCTTCATCTTCTTGGCCTGTTTCTTCTTTCTATTTTTCTGAGTCTTGGCAGATATCTCCATTTGAGGCTGGTCGCTCATTTCCTCAAATCTGCACTTCATAAAGACTCCCTTGGATCTTTTAGAGGTAACCTTCCTCTGATACCAATTGAAGTGCCCAGATCAGTGTGAATCACTGAGAGGGGGAGGGGGTGAATCAGTGATCCCTTAAAACTTTTTACTATTTGATTCTTATCAATTAAACCTCTATGGCTGGTTAAAGCCTCGATCCACTCTTCTTGTATCTCTCAACCTTTCCCGAATGATGCAGTAATGAAAAGGCACAGGACACAAGGATTTACAAGGTTCGGCACCAAAGGCCTACATCCTTGCCATGCTCTCCCAGCATGGATTCTCTCATTATAACTTGTTAGAATTACAATGGTCGATACAGCTTCCCACCGTATCTCTCCTGAGTCCCACAGGAGGGTCTTTATACTGCGTCCCACAGTGTTACCAGAGTCCCACTGGCCTGCTCCAGAATCCCACTGAAGACTTCTTCTCCCTGAGTCCCACAGGGTCTTCTCTTGGCTCCTCGAGTCACACGAGTAGCTCTTCTTATCTTTCATCTTCTTCAAGTATCTTCAGCAGTCTGGGATAAAGACTGCTGGGCTTGCTCTGTACCTCTGATCACTTGTGATGATCAGGTCTTATCGTCTTGCTCAGGATTTATCTCCTTCTTCTAAGGATGACCTGGCTTCTCTCCAACTACTGAATACTCAGACAAATGATGTCTTTAACTTCAGTCTGGTCCAGTCTCAGTTCACATCAACTTCATGCACTGAGTGCATGGCAACTCTTCATCCTCATGCACTGATTGCATGGCCTTCTCAAATCTCTTCATGATCTTCAAGTCTTGGACAACTCATATGCACACCACTGATTTAACTTTCTTCACGTGTGCACGTGCATGCATGCATGCATGCACTCCTCCTTTCCTTTCTTCTAGGTGCAATAATCCCACAAAGGGTGTAGTCACTTTAAGCACACACACTCTTCCTCCTTCACACACTTTATCCAATTTGTTTACACACTCAGAGTGTGTTCTACTTTAGTGTGGGTCACTCCTTATTTCTTCTAAGTGTATACACACTTCTTAGTGTGCACACTTAGGTTTGGCCATGTTGTCTTTTTGCACACACACTTGTTTCACTTTTCACACACTTGAGACTTGGCCAATTATCCTCCTTGCACACACCCAAAACTCTCGGCCATCTTTGTTCTTGTTTGCACATACACCCAAAGGCTACGACCTTCTCTTGTTCACCTAGCACACAAGGCACAATGTCCTCGGGTCTTCTTCTACACTTACGACACACACACAAAGTGTGGTATACTGTTCTTCAAGAGCCGCGCAAGCACAATGGGTGCAAGGGCCGTGCAAGGGTGCGGCCAACCTCTTCCTTCACAACTGCCACGCAAGCCACTTGGTGTTCAAGGGCGTGTAGGGTGTGGTAACTCCTCAGGCGCGCAAGGTGTCAAAGACACAAGCGGCGCGCAAAGGTTCTGTCGCGCAAGCTCTTCAAAGGTGCAAGGCACCTCGGCCACAGGGCGCACAAGTGCTTACCGCGCAAGGGGTGTGGTGCACAGAGGGAGCACGCAAGGTCGCGCTGCCCAACCTCCTTCATGTCGCGCAAAGGGGTAGCGCGCAGGGGACTCTCCCTTTCACTTCTTTCGCGCAAGAGGTGCGCAAAAGGAACACACAGAGCCAAGGGATGGCTCCGGGCTTCACAAATTCTTCGCGAGGCAGAGAGCACTCACGGGACTCCTCAAATATTCATCTCATCAGCAAGCCTCTCTGTGCTTCGGGCTCTCCTTTTATAGGCAGAGGAATCCTCAAAACATCCGCGGGATACAATCTTTGAATCCCCGAAGTTTTCGGGTATTTCAAGATTCTGTGAATCTTGTTTTTCTTTTTATTTCACGTGGGTTCTTTCCTCTTTATTTTTCTCCTCCACGTGCATGCGACTTAGAACGCATGCACGGCCTTCCTTCGATCCAAAACATGCAAGCATGAACACCCAAATCTCGGCAGCTTCGTCTTGCCTCGGCCTGATATCAAAACTCTCCAAACATTGCATGCAAGTGTATTTTTAAGCATGGATCGGTTTAGTAGGTCCAGACGAGCTCAATGGTGTCTTCATCTTCGTCGGAGGTGGCCGGAATCTCGAATGCCGTCGTCGGGAGGCGCCTGGTTCGAACGGGGCTCGCGGGTGGCTTCGGGTGGCCTTCGGCTGAGCTCGAGGAAGGAGATGAGCCGGGAGCCGTCGGATCGGGCGATCAAAAGATTTTGGACGGCCTGGATCTGAAGATCTCGCGCGGGATCAATCGTGCGGTCGAGATCTGGCGCGCTATCGATCGAGCGGCCAGGATTCGCTCCCGGGAATTTTTCCGCGTCCCACATCGAAACGCCTCGCGGTTTTTCCGCAGTTTATTACCCTGGCGCTGCCCGCTACTCCCCAGTTGAACTTCTCCCCTCCCGGTGCCGCCCCGCACCGGGTTCTCTCTGCGGGCGCGCTCTGCGCCCACTCTCGCCTCTGCGGGCGCGCACCTAGCGCCCACTTTGCACCTCGGGCGCGCGGGTTTCACCACCGCGTGTCCTCGGGGGCTTATACACGGCCCCCTGCCGCGCTCCTCCGGGCGTGCCCCAGGCGCCCATGCGGTGTCCTACGGGTGCGCCCCTGCCTCAAGGATGCTGCCCTGGCCTTGAGGGTTCCCCATGGGCGTGGTGACCTTGAGTCCCACATGTGCCTTGGGTGATGACCCTCGGCTGGCCTCCTTGGTGGCCTAATTTTTGGCAAAGTAAATATAGGGTACTTTGTATAAAAACAAAGCAACCACATACATAATGTGAAATACCAAGAGCCACTCCAAGCCTTCTTCCTCATTCCTCCTTCTTCCTTTCTTCTTCTTCATTTTAAATTCCTCCATTATCTTCAACATGTATTCATCACTTAGGAATGGAATTTCAAACGGTTTCTTCTTAATCTTCTTCATCTCCTCTTCCATATGTGTTCAATACTTAGGAGGGACTTCTTCAACTGAATCTCATGAATCACACATGTTCTTCAACATTCTTCATTGATCTAATCAGAGATCAATTGGATCTTCTTCTGATTCACATGCACTAAGTGATAGTGCATGGACTTCTTTCAATCCACTTCATCCACTCAGTGGTTGTGGATGGATCATCTTCCTCTCCTCATGCATTGTCAATACAATGCATGGTCTTCTAACTTTGTTGTGACTTTGTATCCAGTTGATACAAGTTCTTGGAACTTTAAGAACAGCTCAACAATCGTCAGATGTTATGATGATGCTCCATCATCATCCATTCTTCAAGTGGTGTAACTTAGTATCATCTTGATACAAGTATTGAAACATTATGATCAGTTCTACAATCGTCTGATATCCATGGAGAATGTTTCAACCACAATTTCCAATACCACTTAGTGAATCTCCTAAGTGACATGCATCTTAGTACCATGGCCATTCTCCTTCACCACCAACACCATCACAACCTTTGTCATTCACCTCTTGACATTCCTTGACTTCCATTCATTCCAAGACAACTTCATGCCTCATTGACAACAAATGCAACACATTGCACTTCACTTATAATATTGAAAATAAATTTATATAACATTCAAATTCATGAAAATCCAATGCTCTTCCATTTCATGGATTCAATCTTCAGTAAAAATGATTAATTTAACTATTAAATTATTGAATATTAGTTGGTGATAACTATTCCAATTATGTAATGTTTTCCACATATATGGCCACTGAATCTTCCTCCTTCTACAAGAATTACAATAAAAATTATTTTCCCATATTAATCAAAAAAAATTAAAATACTTCTCAAGGAAAATAATGTTAAATTTATCTCCCCCCCAAGAATCAATATCTTCTCATTATCTAATATTATTAAACATTAACAACTAGTAAACGTCTTGAACATTAAAAATATATTTTGAAAGAGTTACCTATTTATGTTTTAAACAACTAAAGACATAAAATACTTTCGACCAATACATAATCCATCCTTCAACTGTCATAAGGTTAGATGATCCACTTGATGTTGTTTGATGAAGTTTCATGAGGTAATCTATAATGGAAATGTTCCTCTATGGTGAACATGGTTTCTATCTTACATTGATATCATCACCCTTTATAGTTCAAATCTACTAATACATCATAATAAAATACTAATCTATTCCAATTCCAACCATTATAGTTTGCTGATTTGAAGGAATATTTTCTTCTTAGTGCCTTCCTACATAAGCTTTCTTATTTCCATTGAGAATAACCATTCTGAATACGCATTTATTAGAATAATAAACATGGTAATATTAAAATTAATTATTATTAAAACACAACCACAAATTAATACCTCTCATGGTTATATTACCAAAACCTATTTATTTTTATTAAATATTGGATTGATACTAACTATTAGATCGTAACCTTAAATCATTATATAATCTTGTGTGTAATTCATGAATTCTTTATTTTTTTATTCTTGAGGAAATTTTCATATTTAGGGTTTTTGATAATTATTTTATATATCTTGGGTAATACTACCATAAATTAAAATGTGGGCATCTACACTCAGTGACAATTTTTATCATAATAAAATATTTTTAAAATGAAATACAATTATATCTTCTCAAAAATCTTTACAATTTTCATGTTGACTTCTCATTGTTCGTAATCATCTTTAAAACAATGTAAAAAATAAAAAACCTTTAATGAGATAAAAAATATTTGTAATGGATATAAAATATGAATAAAAGAAGCTCGTTATTTAAATTCAAAACCATCATGTAACATAAAATAGTTTTCATTTACCATAGTAAACATTAATCTCAAATAATCACATAAATGCACATAAAATTAGTGTTACTAAAAAAATTTCACAAAAATATATATCAAAATATAAATTAATAATAATAATCATGACGGTTTCATAGAAAACATTAAAAATAATGAAAATAATTTCTTAAAAACATAAATTTTATAAAAATTAATTATTTTACCTTATGAAATAAATTTATTTCCATGAATGTTCCTTAACAAGATGAGAAAAGTCATTTCAGTCCATAGGAAATCATCTTCATTGATCCATTAAAAGAAAAATTAAAAATAGAATAACATAATCTATTTATTTGAATATAATTCTACAAATAACATCATCATTACCAAATGAATGAAATATCTTTATTAGGCTCACCTATCCTGGTAAAAAAGTTAAAGGGATAATAACATAAATAAAATACATAAAAATTTACATTTCCATTATCAAACACCAAAAAATATAAATTTTAATCTATAAGTAAATGTTTTTCATTTATTGATATATATGATTTCTATAAAACAAAATTTAAAAACTAAAATACCAAGAAAAAAGAAAAAAGGGGGTTTTTATTTGAAGAAAACAGGATATAGTATAAAGGAATAGAAATATCAAATAATCATTATTATAGTGGGGAAAAACCTTAACATTGTATAAGATAACAAAAAAATTGTTTAATTTTTGATGAAATACAAACATTCCCTATAAAATATGGAAAAATATTTCTTCTGATGTCCTTTGAAAGAAATTCAAACCATTGAAGAAAAGAACATTAAATGGATTTATAAAAAATATAATATTTATATAGGTTTTATAAAATAATTATATAAAGAAGTTTATAAACCATAAAAGGAGACATTTATTGAAAATAGATTATGTATCAAGGAATTTTAATTATGATTTGAAATATCTTACCTTGAGTCCCACATGTCATGAATGGTCTTTATCTTCCTCTTCTTTGGGAAACCACATTATGTTCATAAAAAAATTAATTTACAAGATGGTATTAGAATCAAACGAGGACCTCTAATATAGAGGTTTGGATGTTAGGAAGGGATTGGGATTTGGAATTCCTAATATAATAGGATCTTTAAGTGTGGACAATATAGCATAGGTGGTTTCCTTTAATATGTTAGTGAGAGGACGAACATGGGATTTTTCAGAATATTTAAATATATTAATGACTTACTCAATCCAAATGGATACAAAATTGACCATTTTAGAATAATTGACAATATAAGGATGAAATATGACTAAAAAATATGATTTAGTCAATGGTTTAGGTCATTTTATCCCTTATCAATCTCGTTTTCCCCTTTTAATCCATTTAAACTATAAATCTGGAAAATCGGCTTTTTTTACAAATGTTATTATTTATATTAAAAAAATAAATGAGTCCTCATTAAAAAATAATTACATGATTATTCCAATTATGTATTCAATTTTACTTAATTAAATTTATTTAAGTGGGTTATATTAATTCAAAAAACCAAAAAGTGGTTTGGAAAATAGTTATCTAAAAAATGTCTTTTAAGTATAAAAATGGTCTTATTACAAAATCAAGCATAATGTTGATTCCAATGTAATAAATTGGATAACATTGAATAAAAAGGAAATTATTTAATTAATTTATAAAAATTTTATAAAATAAATAAATATCCAAAAATAACTTGTTTGAAATTTTATATACATTTTTTAAACTATGCAATTCAATCATAATTGTCATTTTAGGAAAAAGAAATAAAATTATCTCTATGTTGTATTTAATGATATCAATTATAGCATGAAATGGAAGTTGGAAATAACTTATAGGATATTTAATGTTTTGTATTCATAGACGTGTGACTAGAAATCCAAGTGTTATCAATCAATCTACATCATATAAATTATGTCTCTTAAGAATCACTATCGACTATTTTCAAGTAGTATTTTTTGATATGCATTGAAATCAACTAAGTGATATGATTTATAGTTTTAATGTTAGGAAAATTTTAAAAAACAAAAATATCATACATTATGTGAGGACATGTAAAGTAGTAAAGTATATCATAAAAAACATTATATTATGCCTCTTGTTATAATATCTTATATCCTATAGGATGATCATATCATATCATATGATATCACATAACATAAATCCATAAATTTTTCATAGTGAATATCATGTATTGTGATATTACTTATCATAATTAATGACACAATATAAATTATATATCATATTCAATGACATGAAATACAATACATAGTATTTATTAACTTTTGAAAAGAATTCAAGAATAAAGAAGCATGTGATGGATCTGATATCATGAAAGGGTATTTAGGGATTAAACAACACTTGTTACAGGATATAGAAGTCAATTAAGCCATAATTTTTTTGAATGTAACATGGATTGGTTTCCCAATCCATGTCAAAAAAATTTATTAAAACAAAAAGAGTTACAAGGTACATAAAAGGTGTATATAGCCTACACCAGCAAGCAAATAAAAAATAGCCCACAAGAACAAACAGTTGAACCTAAGGCTGTTAAAAGAAAGCCGACAAACAAATTCTAACAAATGCAGCACATTCTGCATTCTAGAAAAACATGTGCCAAATAGAAACACTATGAAGTAGACCGGAGGATTCCAAGCATATAACAAACAGGAAAGCTACTTTAGAGGAACAGACCATCAGAACGAGCATAAACATCACCCAGCTGTTCAACATTTGTAGAGCAGATCCTACTCTAATGTACACAGCAAAAACATGTCAAACAAAACATTGAAAGGAACAGAATCTCCAATAGAACAGTTTTCCCTAGAGTGAGCATCCAAACAATAGCAGAAGTCTTGAAAATCCAGTCAATTGTTGATGCTAAAACACATAACCTTCCTTCCAGATTCCAAACCAAATAGAGTCAAACAGGCTCAGATGATCAGTGACTGTAGAAAACAGAGAAGCAATATAAACCAGACAATTGTCCAGATATGAAGCCTCTCCAGAACAGAGTCCAAATTATTAAAGATGACAAGCACATCCAAACCAAACAGATTTTTCACAAATCAAAGTAGATCATCCAGAACAGCAAATAGTTGAGACCAATAAACCAGAATCAATGACATCACAGAAGGAATACAAAAGAAACATCAAGAAGATTGTGATTGAAACTTCAGTTTCTCAAAGTAAATGAATTTCATAGCATCTTGAAATTTTTCCTCGTTAATAATTCCGTTTTGAAGCTCCGGTTTCAACATTTCTTGTTGCTTTTTCATATGAACAATCCACTCTTGTATGTCCTCTTTTGTGAAATGTTGTGAGAAGTGATATAAAACAATGTTGTAAGGTGATATTGTAGTTCAAAAATGAATAATGTGAACCTTTCATTAAAGATAGAAGGTGATATTATTCATTGACCAATTTCTTTATTATGATCTCTTAGAAGAAACCTGTGGGTTTCTTCCACTATGTTTAAACCATGATATGATTTGAATAACCCATCACATGGGTAAGATTCTAAAAGACTCTCATGATATTATGTTACCACACGATGGTAACAGAAAATGGAGAAATGGTGCTTATTGAAGGGAGATAATAGATAAAGGGTTTTTTCAATGATCACATGAAGCACCTTGAAAATTTTCAATTTAGAATCCTTCAACAAATACTTTAATTAGTAGCTTGAATCACACAAAACACTAAACTAAAATGAATATAAATTAATTTTTTTTGAAAAAATATTTAATTCTAACATAGAAAATAATAAATTATGATTATATAACGTGAAACATCATTATGAAAATTAGAAGGATTTTAAAAATTCATATAAATAAAATGATAATAAACTACCCTGAAATACTTTATTATAATTACATGAATATTATTAATATTCTTTCTAGTGAATGTCTTGATATTTTATAGAACCATTTAATTGGCTAAAATTAATTTTTATTAGATAATTAATTAATATTAATTGAATTTGATTATAACTATATAATGTTTAAAATGATATTTTCTCAAAGAAAGTTTTTTATAGTGATGGGTATTTATCTAAAATTATAGTTTCTAAACAATTACTCCAATAAAAATTTTCAATATCTAAATAAATATATTATTACTCATTTAATTGTTCATTGATAAAAAATAACATTATGAGTATATAAATTTTAAAAAATTGGTCTTCTATAAAAATATTTCATAATTATATTTTATATTTTCGTATGAATGATAAATGAAAAAAATAGAGTTTTAATTTTATAAAATAAATTTCATTTGTTTATTCATAATGACTAAATTAGCTTATGGGGATTTTTTGTGAATTTCATAAACAATGTTAATTTTTTTGGTGACTAGAAGAAATATATTTTTCTAAATTCTGTGAAATTTAGGTTATCATCTTGATATATTCAAGAATTAAAATGTTATTTAACCGTTTTCACTACCAAGAATTTTTTTTATAATGTAAATTCATTCATTTAAGAAAATTATTTTTATTTTAGAAATCTATGACTAATATTTTAGATCCTATGATATATATTATCCCAATTTTTTTACCTTTTTTTCTTTAAGTAATTATTCACATTGACCCATTGATTTTTTTCATAATCAATACTTAAAAACAGTTTTTTAAGTGTTAAAAATAGCCTATATGAGTGCTAGAGAAACAATGACAACCTGAGCGATATTAAAATCCAAATGTGTTTATCCATGTTAAAAAATTATATAATAATTAGGTCATTTATCTATGTTAAAATAAGTGTAGGTTAAGGGGTCCTTCATCAATGCTTTTAAAAGTGATGATAAAAGAAAAAATTATTTGTGGTTTTATTTAGCGTTGATAAAGTGGTACACTGTAGTGTATTGTAATAGCACACTACCGCACCAGAAACAACACTAAAATTTATAAAAAACACCATACCATTATATAATTTATATAAAATAAAATTTATAACAAAAATATAAAAAAACAATATTATAAACATTCCAAAAATCCCTTATAAAATTACATAAGAACAAGTTATTATATAAATTCAAGAAAAAATCATAGTTCCTTTGTATTTTTATCCTGAGAAAAAATCATGTTATTGCCGAACCCCCCCCCCCCCCCCCCTCAAGAAAATGAATTAAAAATTATAGGAAAAAAATTCTTATGTTAGTTGTAAATTAATAGAATGTGTTAATTTTAGTCAAAACATTTATACATATTTGGAACACTACGTATCAAATTGGATTGTGGTTCATTCTTGCATGTCAAACCATTTCTCATCCATCTTCATGATTTATATATGTAAAAAATAAATAATAAAAATGGTAAAAATTGAGAAATAAATTAATCAATTAAAAGTATATTGAATGATGATAAAACAATATAGGCTCATTTTCTTAATTTTGGCGATATGAAGCGTATTTTAAACTAAAATTACAATTAAATATGAGAAAGATGCACATTGAGGTAGAATAGAAAAAATGTGCATTAGATTGAGGCAATGTTGATTACAACATGTCCCAAATGATATATGAATAATTGTGATAATTTATCAAAATAATCCCAATTCAATTTCTTGTTTTTGAGTACGTCACTTTTTTTTTACAACAATGTCATTTTAAGCTGGAAACACAGGCTTTGATTCATAATGGTGACATAATGTGTTAGTTTTATGTGAGAATGACTCCTAGACATTGAAAATGACTAAATAATATTTCTCCTAAAATATCAGGACAATTTGAGCATGTTCACTTGGTATTCAGTGAGTGATATGTTT
This sequence comes from Viscum album, assembly GCA_963277665.1. NCBI lineage: Eukaryota > Viridiplantae > Streptophyta > Magnoliopsida > Santalales > Viscaceae > Viscum > Viscum album. The sequence goes on along the minus strand of OY728120.1, from coordinate 937,388,634 downwards.
TGAAATAAATTATCAATTTTAAACTGGTAACAGACAATTTGAGTCATATCAGGCACATCGTGTATCTGATTGATGTGTAGATGATTTCTATAAATCTAGAATGACTTATGGATCTTTTTAATTATGTATTGGAATAATATGAATGTGTTTTCTTAGTTTTTATTATGTAAGTTATATTTTTCCTAAAATTAGTATCAATTTTAAACTAAAAGACATAGATAGATTCAAACTAGTAATATTGTGCATCAAATAGAGGTGTAGCTGATTCCTAAACATCCCAAATGACATAGGGATTATTTTACTAATATATCAAAATAATCGAAATATTTTTTTCTAGGTTTTGATTTTTTCACATGTCTTATTTACTAAAATGACATTTTTAACAGGTATCACACACATTGTAACACCCCATACTTCCATGGTACGCTTCTCTTTGAATAATACAATAATGTGTGTTTTACGCAACTCCGAGTCCTAACACACCACAAAAGGAAAACTAGATGTTCTGAATAGTAATACCCACTTTTTTAAATTTTATAAATTTTATTTTTCAAAATGGACTTCATTTTTGGATTAAGAATATTGAAATTATCCTAGGGTGAATTTTTGGTATTTTTCTGAAAACTATCAATTTCTGATGAATAGTGAAAAACACTATGTCATAGTTTAAAACCAAATTTTTATTTGAATAATTATTTATTTTATTTAAATTTATTTCAGGTCAAAGTAGATATATAATACCTTTATAATTTCAATGTAATTCATTGGATTCAGTTTATAATAATTTTAGATATATAAAAATTTTATTGATCTTTTTACCGTCTTTTACCCACCTCCTAGGAGTATTTGAAAATTTACATAAAACATAATTTTACCACTTATGTGAATCAAATTTCAAAACTCTGAGAGACACAGTTGATATCAGAAAGTAAAATTTGGTTCAAGAAGATGAAAATAATTTTTGGTGAATAGTAACTTTTTACTTTTATTTACCACAATTACAAGTAAATAGGGTAATTAATAGTAAAAATGATATTATTATTAACCTAACACATGTACTATTTCTATTGGATATGTGTAATTTGACCGAAAACTACCTTAGGAATAAATTATGATCCTTTAGGTCCACATATATTAGATGAGGACATTTATTATTATTTTATTTAAAGAATAGTTAAACGAGTTAAAATCAATGTTTAATAACTAAATTTTTTTTAATATAGAGTTATAAGTAAGATAAATTCGTCTATAAATATTCACTATAAATAGAAAACTATATAATATATAATGGTATTTTATTTATATTTTTTAGACATTAAATAATTTAATTTATTTATGACACAATGATGATGTAGTAATTAGCAAATTAATAGAATATTAAATTAATTGATATTATAAATATCAAAATAAATGTAATTTGAGAATTTTTATGAATTACACTAATTTTATAGGTTAATATGACATGTTATAATTGGTTAGATAAATATTTTTCTAAGTAATAATGTTGTTATGATTTTAACAAAAAAAACCAAATAGTGTCAAAATTGACATATAATTGTTTTTAAAACGGATATTATATTATTAATTGATATAACTGACATAAAAATCTAAGGTTCAGCCAAAAGACATATATAATAATATATATAACATTACCGGACCAATTGGGGTTCTATTTTAAGTTTTTATTATGTTTATAAACCATATAGTATAAGAATACAAGAAGAAATGGTAAAAGTTAAATTATTTAACTTATATTTAAATCTAAATGATAAGGTTTAAATTGTAACCTAAACTTGTCTAAAACCTATTGGTTGAGAGGATTTATACCGATACCCACAATAACCTCCAAATAGTTCACTTTGGAGCTATTAAAAACTGAATATGAATTTATTATAATGTATAATTTTAAGTTTTTCCTAAGTTACCCCTCACCCCTCTTATAAAAGGGAACTCCCTCTTCACTCTAATTCACACATTAAAAGCCATTTGTCTAGGCCAAACCATGACCAAATACCCTTTCAACTGTCCTCCCTTCATCCTAGAGGACTTATTTTAGTTATAAATCCAATATAAGGAGGCATTTTGATCAAAAAAAAGGAAGAACTTGAAGAAGAGGTAAATATTTCATCACCTCTTTCAAATTCCTTTCTTTTTCCAGTTCCTCTTTCTTTGTTGTTTCCATTCTAAAATAATAAATCCATTATATTATATATACAGTGATGTTATTATAAATATGGTACAACCAAATTCATTATTCTATCCATCCCTTGAATGACATGTCACCATACGTGTGTATGTATGACTTACCATCTCCACGTCATGGTGTAATTGGTATTCAATAAATTATTATTTGGATGGGTATAATAATGATGTGTAATTCATTTAAATAATAATTATAACATGAAAATGATTCCATATATATGATATACCATCCCATTATATATTATTTTAATATCAAAATAATGATATTGTTGCTCGTGCGTACGTACGGATTACCGTCTCCACGAACACAATGCGATTCATTCCCCATAATATCCATTCAAGATTAATTTTTATTAGAAAATTAAAAATAATTTTTAAAGAATTAATACCCTTCTGAATATGAATAAGATACATCCTATCGATAAAAAACAATACTTATGTAACAAAGCATACAAAGGAAACCGAATCAGTTAACACCCAAAAAGACGATAATACTGAGATATTATTAACAAAGCAATGTTAAAAGATCAAATATGATATCATATTAATTTATATGATTCTTGTATAATTTAACAACAATTATTTCACCGTTATACAGGAGGTTAACCTACCCTCGACCAAGGAAAATTACATGGTAAGGTTTAATTCTACAATCTCTTCAATATCTATGGTTGTTTATACTTAATTATCCACTGGGACCTCTATATCATCCACATCTATGTTTCTTAAAAATGTTTTCCAAAACATTGTTACTATTTACTAGACCATGGGTTAAAGTCATTTATACCCTTTTTTGAATTTTTAATAAATTTTTTGAGAGGAATATTTCTGTCGTTTTGAAAATAAGGTACTTTATGCCGTTTTCGAAAAAATTAAGGTAAGAATGTTTTTTTAACTTATACGGCGTGTGAGACTATTTTCCACCGTTATAAAATCATCGAAGCTTCCCTTACAAGCTTATACAAATATTTTCAAAATAAATGTTTTCTTTATAATTATGTGACTCTTAAATGATTTCAAAATAAAAAGAGATTTTTCTATTAAAAAATGTTTTGATTTAATCTATGTCAAAATCCTTTGATGGATTGTAAGATTATTTGATTTTGATTTATTATGATACAAAACATCTATTTTTTATTGAAGGTTTTGTGATATGTTTGACTGTGGATGTGTTATTGCATACCATTCATGGTTCTTGGATAATATATTGACATCTCGTATGGTAGTTTTAATCTGAATGTTTATGTTATATTTAAACCTATTCTGTTGATGAATGTATTGTAATAGTATGTTCTGGGTTGGGGACCGGTAAAAGTAAGCCCTCCGGGTTGGGGTCCGGTTACAGCAGACCCTCCGGGTTGGAGTCTGGTTACAGAGGCTCTCCGGGATGGAGTCCGGTTATAGAGGCTCTCTGAGATGGAGTCTGGTTACAGATGCTCTTCGGGATGGAGTTCGGTTACTGATACCCTCTGGGTTTGGGTCCTATTACAGTAAGCCCCTAGTTCCTGGCATGAGGCCTTTACATAGAAATTAAAGTCTGACATTATGAATTCCATCATTTTGAAAGTGGATATTGATATTTCATGTGATTATTAAACTATTAGAATATCCATGTGAGTATGTAAATGGCATTATTTTGATTTTATCGTTTCCATATTATGTAGAAGTTCAGGCTTAAAAGGCTTTTGTTTTAATTCTAAACATTTCCTTAAATGTTTATGCCTATTTATGAAATATTTTTCTACATTGTTATCCTTACTGATCATCTGAGCTCACTCTTTTCTAGGTTTTATTTTTTCCAGGATGTGAAGAATTATATTATGATGGACCTGCAAGGACAATCTATGGGATCTCAGTGTTGTCTATAAAAACAATGTTGTTGTAGATTTCCATTTTATGATGTAATGTAAACCTTATAAATGTATCTAGTACTTCCAGGGCTACTAAACTAAACGATCTTTCAAGACTTGATCTTTTGTCATCATGATAATGATACGTAATAATGCATCGACTTTGGGAATCTAGGTTTGGGGTGTTACAGTTGGTATTGGAGAACGTTTAGTACAATCCTTGGAATCTAGATTTAGGTAATATCTTATTGGAGCACATATCCCAAAGATTGACTTTGAGGATTAGTATAGAAGAACTTCCTAGAATTTTGGTAATGTAGAAATTTTGTGAGTTTTCTGAGCAATAAATCCATGTCTAGATACGAGCAGGTAGAGGCAGCTCTAGCATAGATGTACCTAGGGGTAAAACCCGAAAACACCACATTGAGCTAGACTCGAACATGAACTGGTACACAACAACGGGCCTTGCTGCACTCCTGGTTACGACACTCCTGGGGGATTTTCATAGGATAATTCTCATTTTCATTACAAAACATTATGAAGGGTTTATGAGTATATACCCTCTAACATAATTTTTTTATGATTATGGGTTATATCCATAAACTGTTCAATTTATGTTAAGTGTTTTTCATGGTTGGAATTATGTATTTCAATTCATAAACTAATACAGTGTATTCTATTGTTTAGAAATGGTGCCTAGTGGAGGGAATGGAAATAGAATCATTGCACGTAATCCATGTAGGGGTTTTCCCTCCTACTCAATATAGTTATAGTGGAGCTGGTGATACAACTGGTACTGATCAGTATATCACCATACTAGAACAACTCACTTAGGTTATTAATAATAACCTTACCAGTATGGATCACCCTGATCCGCCGCGTGGGGGATCAATGTTAGATCACTTCATGAGGAAAAAACCACAAACATTCAAGGTGGGTACAAATCCACTAGTAGTTGAGAAATGGATAAATTCCTTAGAGAAAATATCCCACGCCGTGGGGAGTTGCGAAATAGAAAAAGTTTTCATGGTAGTTTACCGCCTCACTGGAGATACTGATCAATGGTGGCCATTGATTCAAAACACGAAGGAATATGATGAAGTATCAAATATGTAATGGAGGGAGTGTAATGTTATTTTCATAGAAAAATTCTTTCCTCATGACCATCGAGCGGATATGGAAAGACAATTTCTGAGTTTGAGGAAAAAGGGGGACGAGAATGTTGCAAAGTATGAGTCTAACTTTATAAGGTTAGCAAGGAATGCTGCAGATTATATACGGAATCCAAGAAGAAATATTGATCATCTCTTTGATGGGTTAAAACTATTTCTCTGTCAAGAATTAGTATCAAAATCCTTCTCATCGTACGAAGACATAATCTCGTGTGCTATCAAGACAGAAAAGGAATTCTCTAAATCTTTTGACAATAAAGTAAAGTAAAAGAAGAATAGAACGGTGGATAAATAGACAGATAAAGCGGGAAAGGGAAAGAATTATTTTCAATTATGTGATAATTTTGGGAAGAAAGACCCCGATAATTGCCCAAAAGAAATGGGATTTTGTTACAAGTGTGGTGAAAAAGGCCACCAAGATCATGATTTATTGGGGAAGAAAGAGGCAGTCAATGTTGAATGATACAATTGTAGTGAAATGGTGCATTTGTAAAATGAATTCCCTAAACGCCAAGGAAAATTGCCTCAGAAAAGGCCAAGGGATCAAGGTTAATCTTATGTTGTTACTACAGTTGAAGTGGAATAATTAATGTATTTGTGTTTTTGGACTTAGGGATTATATTATGGTTATAAGAATAATGTGATATATATAAGGATTGTACTACAGTAATTTTTGTTTTCATTAAGGTTTTAATAAGACTAAGTTAATCATATTTTCAGTATGTGACAATAAGAGAAACTCTACTTTGTTGGGGGAATCTGATGTTACAATTGATTTTGTAATTTAGATGCCTTTTACAGAGAGTTTGGACCGAGGTATTTTGGATCACTATAAAGGGTGGAATGGATTATGTTGAACTTTGTATAGTATTGTTTAATGTTAAAACATTTCTTATTATTATTTTTGAAAAAGGACAACCTGCAGGTCGGGCGATAACCCGTCACGTCAGAAAAATTTGCAAGAATTAAACCCACAACCATAGTGGGACATGCCTTTATTACCTACCACTAGCCTACAGGAAGTCCCTAGTTATTATAAAATATTTTTCTTCAATTAAATGATATGTGTTAATATTTGGAACCTTATACGATTAGGATTAATATAATATTTTTTGGGATCTATTGTCTTTTGGAGTGAAAGATGAGTTCGTGCTAGAAATTATTTGAAGGATGAAACTATATGTGTCTAGTATATATACATATATATAATTCTCTTATTCAATGAATAAATTAATTCTTAAACATTAGGGAAGGGATATTAAAACCAAAAATGTGTTATCCTAATACCTTATATTTTGTTGAACTGATTATATTTTAAATCATTACAGATTGATGGCTTTGAGGCACGCAATTTTACACTTGTTTGCGATTGATGACCTCAATCTCTCCCTATAAATATTTATGTTTTCCACTAATTATGTGTCTATAATTACAACCAATGTTCTCCTATTCAAATCCCTGATTTGGTGGTGACTTTCTCATTTCCCTTTCCCTCTTATTAAAACTAAATTTTATTAACCCTATTTTCTATTTGGGTTTTCCACAAAGGTATTTTCTACATTCAACCTTTTATTTTTGAAGAACAATTCAAAATTATGAGGATGAAATTTATTGAAGGAGGGTAGAATGTAACACCCGAGGCTTCCATGGTACGCTTCTCTTTGAATAATACAGTAGTGTGTGTCGTACACAACTCCGAGTCTTAACACACTACAAAAAGAAAACTAGCCATTATGAATATTAATACACACTTTTTGAAATTTTATAATTTTTATCTTTCAAAATGGACTTAATTTTTTGATTCTGAATATAGAATCTATCCTAGAGTGATGTTTTGGTATTTTTCTGAAAGCTTTCAATTTTTGATGAATAGTGAAAAACAATGAGTCAAAGTTTAAAACCAAATTTTTATTTAAATAATTATTTATTTTATTCAAATTTATTTTAGGTCAAAATAGATACATAATACCTATATAAGTTTAATATAATTAATTGTATTTGGTTTATAATAATTTTAGATAAATAGATATTTTATTGAACTTTTTACTGTCTTTTACCCACTACCTAGGAGTATTTGCAAATTTACATAAAAAGTAATTTTACAAGATCTGTGAGTTGAATTTAAAAAATCTGGTAGACATAGATGATATTAGTAAGTAAAATGTGGTTCAATAAGATGAAAATAATTTTTGGTGAATAGTAACTTTTTACTTTTATTTACCACAGTTAAAAGTAAATAGGGTAATTAATGGTAAAAATGATATTATTATTAACCTAACAGATGTACTATTTCTATTGGATAAGTTTAATTCGACCAAAAACAATCTCAGGAATAAAATATGATCATTTAGGTCCACATAGATTAGATTAGGACATTTATTATTATTTTATTTATAGAATAGTTAAACGAGTTAAAATCAATGTTTAATAACTAAAACATTTTTAATATAGAGTTATACATAAGATAAATTTGACTACAAATATTAATTATAAAGATAAAATGAGTTCCTAGATAATGGTATTTTATTTATATTTTTTCTGACAATAAATAATTTAATTTATTTATGACACAATGATGATGTAGTAATTAGATAATTAATAAAATATTAAAATAATTGATATTATAAATATCCAAATAAATGTAATTTGAGACTTTTTATGAATTAATCTAATTTTCTAGGTTATTATGACATTTTATTATTGGGTAGATAAATTTTTTTCGAAGTAATAATTTTGTTATGATTTTAACATAAAACAAATACCAAATAGTGTCAAAATTGAAATAAAATAGTTTTTAAAACGAAAATTATATTATTAATTGATATAATTGTCATAAAAATATAATGTATGTCCAAAAGACTTATATAATAATATATATGAAATTACTAAACCAATTGGGGTTCTATTGGCAGTTTATAGTATGTTTATTAACCATATAGTATAAGAATACAAGAAGACACGGTAAAAGTTAAATTATTTAACTTAGAGTTAAATCTAAATGATAAGGTTAAAATTGAAACCTAAACTTGTCTAAAACCTATTTGTTTAGAGGATTTTAACCCATCCCAACAATAACTTCTAAATAAGTCACTTTGGAGACATTATAAACTGAATATGAATTTATTAGAAAATAAAATTTTAATTTTTCCCTAAGGTTCCCCTCACCACTCTTAAAAAAGGGCACTCCCTCTTCTCTCTAATTCACACCTTAAAAGCCATTTTTATCAGCAAAAACCTACCCAAATACCCTCTAAACTATCATCCCTTAGTCCTGAAGGACTTATTTTATTCACAAATCCAATCTATTGAGCCCTTTTGATCAAATCAAAAGGAAGAACTCGAACAAGAGTTAAATATTTCATCACCTCTTTCAAGTTCCTTTCTTCTTCCACTTCCTCTTAATTTTTTATTTCCATTATAAAATAATTAATCCAGTAACTTCTATATAATGTGATTTTATTATTAATATTTTATGACCAAATTCATTATTCTATCCATCCGTTGAATTACATGTCACCATACGTGTGTACGTACGACTTACCGTCTCCACGTCGTGGTGTAATTGTTATTCAATACATTATTATTTGGATGGGTAAAATAATGATGTGTAATTCATTTAAATAATAAATATAACATGATAATTATTATTTATATATGATATAATATCCAATTATATATTATTTTAATATCAAAAGAATGATATTGTCGCTCATGCGTATGTACGAATTACCGTCTCCACGAACACAATGAGATTCATTTCCCATCGTATCCATTCAAGATTAATTTTCATTAGAAGATTAAAAATAATGTTTAAAGACTTAATATCATTCTGAATATGAATAAGATACATCCTATCCATAAAAAACATTACTTACATAACAAATCATACAAAGGAAACCGAATAAGTTAACACCGAAAAAGACGATAATACTAAGAAATTATTTACAAAGCAATGTTAAAAGATCAAATATGATATCATGTTAATGTATATAATTCTTGTATAATTTAATAACAATTATTTCACCATTATACAGGAGGTTAACCTACCCTAGACCAAGGAAAATTATATGGTAAGGGTTAATTCTACAATCTCTTCAATATCTGAAGTTGTTCATACGTAATTATCTACTAGGACCTATATATCATCCACATCTGTGTTTCTTAAAAATGTATTCCTAAACATTGTAACTATTTACTAGATCATGGGTTAATGTCATTTATACCCTTTTCTGACATTTTAATAAATGTTTTGAGAGGAATATTTCCATCTTTTTCCAAACAAGGTACTTTATGACCTTTTTGACAAAATTAAGGTAAGAATGTTTTATAACATATACGGTGGGTGCGGCTATTTTCCGTCGTTATAATATCTTCGAAGCATTCCTTACAAGATTATAAGAATATTTTCAAAATAAATGTTTTTTTATAATTATGTGACTGTTAAATTATTTCAAAATAGAAAGATATATTTCTATAAAAAAATGTTTTGATTTCATCTATGTCAACATATTTTGATGGATTGTAATATTATTTGAAGTTGATTTATTATGATACAAAACATCCATATTTTATTGAAGGTTTTGTGATATTTTTAACTCTGGATGTGTTATTTCATACCATTCATGGTTTATGGATAATGTATTGACAAATCGTATGCTAGTTTTAATACAAATGATTATGTTATATTTCAACATCATCTTATGATGAATGTATTGGACTTGTATGTTTCGGGTTCGAGACTGGTAAAAGTAAGCCCTCTGGGTTGGGGTCCAATTATAGCAGACCCTTCGGGTTGGATTTCGGTTATATAGGCTCTCCGGGATGGAGTCCGGTTACAGAGGCTCTCCGGGTTTGGGTCCTGTTGTAGTTAGCCCCTAGGTCCTGGAATGAGGCCTTGACACAGAAATTAATGTCTGGCATTTTGCATTCCATCATTGTGAATGTGGCTATTGATATTTCATGTGATTATTCAACTAGTAGAATATTCATGTGAGTAATTAAATGGAATTATTTCTATTTTATCATTGTCATATTATGCTGAAGATCAATTTTAAATGGATTTTGTTTTAGTTCTATACATTGCCTTAAATTTTTATGCTTATTTATGAAAGTTTTCTCTATATTGTTATCCTTACTAAGTTTCTGAGCTCACTCCTTTCTATGTTTTCTTTTTCCCAACATGTGAAGAAGTTTATTATGACTCACATGTAGGGACAGTATATGGGATCTCAGGGTTTTATATGGAAACAATGTTGTTTTTGTTTTCCATTTTAATATGTAATGTAAACCTTATGAATTTATCTAGTACTTCCAACACTACTAAACTAAACGTTCATTCGAGAATTGATCTTTTGTGATCCTTCCAATGATACGTAATAATGCACCGACTATGGGCCTCTGTGTTCAGGGTGTTACATTAGGTATCAAGGGAAGTTTAGTACGAGCCATGGAAACTAGATTTAGGTAAACTCTGATTAGAGAACATAGCCCTAAGATAGACTTTTAGGATTAGTATAGAAGAACTTCCTATAATTTTGGTAATGTAGAAATTTTGTGAGTTTTCTGAGAAATACATCCCTGTTTGGATATGATCAGGTAGAGGTGGCTCTGGAATAGATGTACCTAGGGGTAAAACATGAAAACACCACATTGAGCTAGACTCGAATGGGACTTGGTGCATGACAACGAGCCTTGTTGCACTCTTGTTTATGAAACTCTCGGGGTATTTTCTTAGGATAATTTTCATTTTCTTTACAAATAATTATGAAGTGTTTATGAGTATATACTCTCTAAAAGAAAACATTTTTATGATTATGGGTTATATCGATAAACGGTTCAATTTATGTTAAATGTTTTTCAAGTTTGGAATTATGTATTTCAATTCATAATCTAATCTAGTTTATTCCATTTTTTAGAAATGGAATCTAGTGGAGGGGATGTAAACTGTATCAACGCACGTAATCCATGTAGGGATTTCCCTCCTACTCAAGATAATTATAGTGGAGCTGTTGATACAACTGGGGTTCATCAGCTTATCACCATACTGGGACAACTCACTTTGGTTATGAATAATAACCTTACCCATATGGAATACCCTAATCCGCAGCATGGAGGATCAATGTTTGATCGCTTCATGAGGAAAAAACCACCATCATTCAATGGGGGTACAAATCCACTAGTAGCTGAGCAATGGATAAATTCCTTAGAGAAAATATTCCCCGCCTTGGGGAGTAGTGAAAGGGAAAAAGTTGCCATGGTAGTTTACCGCCTCACTGAAGATGTTGATCAATGGTGGTCATTGATTCAAAACACGAAGGAAGATGATGAAGTATCAAATATGGAATGGATGGAGTTTAAAGTGATTTTCTTATAAAAATACTTTCCTCATGACCATCGAGCGGATATGGAAAGACAATTTCTGAGTCTGAGGCAAAAGGTTAACGAGAATGTTTCAAAGTATGAGTCTAACTTTACAAGGTTATCAAGGTATATTGTAGATTATATACGTAACCCAAGAAGTAAGATTGATCATTTCTTTGATGGGTTAAATCCATTTCTCCATCGATAATTAGTATCGCAATCCTTATCATCGTATGAAGATATAGTCTCGTGTGCTATCAAGATAGAAAAGGAATTCTCTAAATCTTATGACAATAAATTAAAGTAAGAGAATAAGTGAACGGTGGAGAAAAAGACAAATAAATGGAAAAAGTGAAAGAATTATTTTCCATTATGTGATAATTTTGGGAAGAAACACCCCAGTACTTGCTTAAAATGAATGGGAGTTTATTACAAGTGTGGTGAAAAGTGCCATCGAGCACATGATTGCAGGGGGAAGAAAGTGGCTATCAATGTTGAATATTACAATTATAGAGAAATGGGTCATTATGCAAATGAATTCCCTAAGCGCTGAGGAAACATACCTCTGAAAAAGCCAGGTGATCAAGGCCAATATTATGCTGTTACTACAGTTGAAGTTGAATAATTAATGTATTTGTGTTTTTGGACTCATGGATTATATTCTGGTTATAAGAATAATGTGATATATATAAGGATTGTACCACAGTACTTGTACTTTTCATTAAGGTTTTAATATGATTAAGGTAATCATATTTTCAGTATGTGACAATAAGAGAAAATTTACTTTGTTTGGAGAATCTGATGTTACAATAGATTTTGGAATTTAGATACCTTTGACAGAGAGTCTGGACATAGGTATTTTGGATAACTATAAAGGGTGGAATGGATTAAGTTGAACTTTGGATAGTATTGTTTAAGATTAAAACATTTCTTATGATTATTTTTGAAAAATGACAACCTGTAGGTCGGGCGATAACCCGTCACATCAGACCAAGTTGCAGGAATCGAACCCACAACCATAGTGAGACATGCCTTTATTACCTACCACTAGCCTACAGGAAGTCCCTGGTTATTACAAAATATTTTTCTTCAGTTAAATTCTATGTGTTAATATTTGGAACCTTATACGATTATGATAAATATAATATTTTTTGGGTTCTATTATCTTTTGAAGTGAAAGATGAGTTTGTGGTAGAAATTAGTTGAAGGGTGAAACTATACTTGTCAAGTATATATACATATATATATTTAGTTTATTCTATGAATAAATTAAATCTTAAAATTTAGGTAAGGGATATTAAAACCAAAATTTTTTTATCTTAATACCTTATATTTTGTTGAACTGATGATATTTTAAATCATCATAGATTGATGGCGTTGAGGCACTTGATTTTACACTTGTTTGTGATTGATGACCTCAATCACTCCCTATAAATATTTACATTTTCCTCTAATTATGTGTCTATAATTTCTACAAATGTTCTCTTATTCAAAACCCTAATTTGGTGGCGACTTTCCCATCTCCATTTCCCTCTTATTAAAACTAAATTTTATTAACCCTATTTTCGATGTGGGTTTTCCACAAAGGTATTTTCTATTTTCAACCTTTTATTTTCAAAGAACAATTTGAAATTGCGAGGACACAATTTATTGAATGAGTGGAGAATGTAGCACCCCAAACTTCCATGGTGCACTTCTCTTTGAATAATACAATAACATGTGTTGTATGTTACTCCTAGTCCTAACACACCACAAAAAAGCAAACTAGCCATTATGAATAGTAATACCCAAATTTTTAAATTTTATCAATTTTATCTTTCAAAATGGACTTCATTTTTGTATTAGGAATTTTGAAATTTTCCAATGGGGAATATTTGGTATTTTTCGAAAAACATTCAATTTTTGATGAATAGTGAAAAACAGTAAGTCATAGTTTAAAACCAAATTTTTATTTAAATAATTAATTATTTTTTTTAAATATATTTTAGGTCAAAATAGATACATAATACCTATATAAGTTCAATGTAATTCATTAAAATCATTTTATAATAATTTTAGATATATAAAAATTTTATTGAACTTTTTACCATCTTTTACCCACCTCCTAGGAGTATATGCAAATTTACATAAAACAAAATTTTACCACTTCTGTGAGTTAAATTTCAAAAATCAGAGAGACACGGTTGATATCAGTAAGTAAAATTTGGTTCAATAAGATGAAAATAATTTTTGGTGAATAGTAACTTTTTACTTTTATTTACCACTGTTAAAAGAAAATAGTGTAATTAAGGGTAAAAGGATATTATTATTACACTAAAACATTTCCTAATTCTATTAGATATGTGTAATTCGACCAAAAACAACCTTAGGAATAAAATATGATCCTTTAGGTCCACTTAGATTTCATTTGGACCTTTATTATTATTTTATATAAAAAAGAGTTAAAAGAGTTAAAATCGATGTTCGATAACTAAAACATTTTTAATATAGGGTTATACTTAAGATAAATTAGAATATAAATATTCATTAGAAAGATAAAACAATTTCCTATATAATGGTATTTTATTTATATTTTTTATACATTAAATATTGTAATTTATTTATGACACAATGATGATGATGTAATTAGATAATTAATGGAATATTAAAATAATTGATATTATAAATATCCAAATAAATTAAATTTCAAAATTTTTATGAATTCCACTAATTTTCTAGGTTAACATGACATGTTAGGGTTGGTCAGATAAATTTTTTTCGAAGTAATAATACTATTATGATTTTAACAAAAAAACAAATACCAAATAGTTTCAAAATTGACATAAAATAGTTTTTAAAACGAATATTATATTATTAATTGATATAATGGTCCTAAAAATCTACGGTTCAGAAAAAAGACTTTTATAAAAATATATATGAAATTAAGGAACTAATTAGGGTTATATTGGCAGTTTATAGTAATTTTATTAACCATATAGTGTAAGAATACAATAAGATGTGGTAAAAGTTAAATTATTTAACTTAGAGTTAAATCTAAATGATAAGCTTAAAATGGAAACCTAAACTTGTCTAAAACCTATTAGTAGAGATCATTTCGACACATCCCCACCATATCATTGAAATAAGTCACTTTGGAGATATTATAAAACTAATATGAATTTATTATAAAATAATATTTTATGTTTTTTCAAAGGTGCCCCTCACCCCTCTTATAAAAGGGAACTTCCTCTTCATCTTAATTAACACCTTCCAATCCATTTGGATCTGACAAACCCTACCCAAATACCCTCTCAACTGTCCTCCCTTCATCCTAGAGGACTTATTTTAGTCAGAAAGCTAATATAAAGAGCCCTTTTGATCAAATCTAAAGGAAGCACCCAAAGAAGTGGTAAATATTTCATCACCTCTTTCAAGTTCCTTTCCTCTTACACTTCCTATTTATTTGTTGTTTAAATTATAAAATAATAACTCTTGTATATTATATATACAATGATGTTATTATAAATATGGTACAACTAAATTCATTATTCTACCCATCCCTTGAATGACATGTCACCATACATGGGTACGTACGGCTTACCGTCTCCACATCGTGGTGTAATTGTTATTCGATACATTATTAATTGGATGGGTATAATAATGTTGTGTAATTAATTTAAATAATAAATATAACAAGATAATAATTCTTTATATATGATATATCATCAAATTATATATTATTTTAATATTAAAAGAATGATATTGTCGCTCGTGCATACGTACAGATTACCGTCTCCACAAACACGATGTGATTCATTCCCCATCGTATCCATTCAAGATTAATTTTCATCAGAATATTAAAAAAATGTTTCAAGACATAATATCATTATGAATATGAATAAGATAAATCCTATACATAACAAACATTACTTATGTAAAGAAGCATACAAAGGAAAACGAATCAGTTAACACCGAAAAAGTCGATAATACTAAGATATTATTAACAAAGCAATGTTAAAAGATCATATATGATATCATATTAATGTATATGATTCTTGTATACTTTATTAACAATTATTTCACCATTATAAAGAAGTTTATCCTACCCTCGACCAATGAAAAGTATAGGGTAAGGGTTAGTTATACAATCTCGTCATTATCTGAGGTTGTTTAAACGTAATTATCTAATTGGACCACTTTAACATCCACATATATGTTTCTTAAAAATGTATTCCAAAACATTGTTACTATTTACTAGACCATGGGTTAAACTCATTTATACCCTTTTTTGACTTTTTAATAAATTTTTTGAGTGGAATATTTCTGTCATTTTCCAAACAAGGTACTTTATGACCTTTTCGACAAAATTAAGGTAAGAATGTTTTTTTAACTTATATGGCAGGTGCGGCTATTTTCCGCCATTATAATATTGTCAAATCTTTCCATACAATCTTATAATAATATTTTCAAAATAATTGTTTTCTTTATAATTATGTGACTCTTAAATGATTTCAAAATCGAAAGGGATATTTCTCTAAAAAAATGTTTTGAGTTCATCTATGTCAACATCCTTTGATGGATAGTAAGATTATTTGAAGTTGATTTATTATGATAAAAAACATCTATATTGTATTGAGGTTTTTGTGATATGTTTGACAGTGGACGTGTTATTTCATACCATTCATGTTTTATGGATAATGTATTGACATCTTGTATGTAAGATTTAATATGAATATTTTTGTAATATTTCAACCTCTAATTATGATGAATGTAATGGACTAGTATGTTCCAGGTTGGAGATTGGTAAAAGTAAGCCCTCCGGGTTGGGTCTGGTTACTGCAGACCCTCCCAGTTGGAGTCCAGTTACAGAGGCTCTCCGGAATGAATTCCGGTTACAGAGGCTCTCTGGGATGGAGTCCATTAACAAAGGATCTCCGGGATGGAGTCCAATTACAGAGCCTCTTCGGGTTTGGGTCCTGCTACAGTTTGCCCCTAGGTCCTGGCACGAGGCCTTGGCACAGAAATTAACGTTCGACATTATGAATTTTGTCATTATGAAAGAGGCTATTGATATTGCATGTGATTATTCAACTAGTTGAATATCTATGTGAATAAGTAAATGGAATTATTTTGATTTTATCTTTTTCATATTATGCTGAATTTCAAGTTTAAAAGGATTTGGTTTTTGTTCTATACATTTCCTTAAGTGTTTATGCTTATTTATGAATGTTTTAGTTATATTGTTATCCTTACTGAGCATCTGAGCTCACTCATTTATATGTTTTATTTTTCCCAGAATGTGAAGAAGTATATTATGACTGAACTACAGGGACAGTCTATGGGATCTCAGTGTTTTATATGGAAAAAATGTTGTTGTATTTTTCCATTTTATGATGTAATGTAAACCTTATGAATGTATCTAGTACTTCCAATTCATCTAAACTAAATGATCTTTTGTGACTTGTACATTTGTGATCACGCCAATGATTCATTATAATGCACCAACTCGGGGCCTCTGGGGTTGGGGTGTTACACACTTGATGATTCATAATGGTCACATATTAATTTGATACTAATTATTACAGGTCACAAATGACATATGAATCGTTTTCCTAAATTATCATGAACAAAGAAGCATGTTTTCTAGGTTTTTATGAGTGAAATATTTCAAATAAAAATTTAAATTATAAACTGACAACATGCACATTGAGTCATACTAGGCACATCATGTATCAAATTTAGGTGAAACTGATTTCTACTCACCAATAAATTCCATATGTAGAGTTTTACTAAAGTTTAAAAAAAATATTAATGTGTATTCTTGGTTTTGAGTATGTCATTTTCTTTTTTGCTAAAATTAATCTCAATTGTAAATAAAAAGACTCACATTGATTAATATTGGTCACTCATTATTTCAGATTGAGGTGAGGCTGATTTATATACTTTTAAAATGACATATGAATCATTTTACTAAAGTATAAAAACAATATGAATGTGTTTTATCATTTTTGATTATGTCACTTGTATTTTTTACTAAAATTTAATTATAAATTGGAAAAACACAATTTGATTCATATCGATCACATCGTATGTTAGTAGGATGTGATAATGATTCCCACATGTCACAACTTACTTGTGAATCATCCTAAATTATCAGGACAATTAGAGCATGTTTTATCTGTTTTCATTGACTGAAATTTGTTGAACTAAAATGCAAATTTAAAAAAAATGCATATTGACTCATATAAATCTAATCATGTATATTATTTAGGATTCTTTGATACCTATTTATCAAAAATTTCTTATGGATCATTTTCCTAAAATAAGAAAATAATCTGAATGCATTTACTGGGTTTTCAGTATGTCGGTTTTCAGTTTTATAAAAACTAATGTCAATTTTAAATTAAAAGACACACTTTGAGTCATAATGGTCTCACCACGTGTTATATTGAGGTGATTCCAGTTCTTTGACATCCACAATTCCTTGTTAATTTTTTCCAAAAAGTATCAAAATAGTTATAAGGAGTTGTTTTGGTTTTCAGTTTGTTAGTTTTCTTCTTTACTAAAATGAAATACTAAACATAAACCATGAAATTTGAGTCATCCCAATCATATCATGTATTGTATTGACATGATATTGGTTCCTAGACATCAAAATTGAATTCTGAATCTTTTTCATAAATTATCATGATAATTCGAGCATGTTTGGTTGGTTTCCTGGGAGGGACACTTTTTAAATAAAAATGTGAATTTTAAACTGATAATGGACACATTGAGTCATACCGATCACATCATATATCATATTTAGGTGTAAATTATTCCTAATAGTAACAAATGAAATTTATAACATTTTGAAAATGTATAAAAATAATAAGAATGTGTTTGACCTATTTCGAGTATGTTAGTTTTCTTTTTTACTAAAATTATTGTCATTTTCAATAAAAAGTTGCACGTGGAGTCATATCAGTCACACCATATGTTATATTAAGGTGAGATTGATTCATATATGTCCCAAATGATCAAAAAAATAATAAAATTTATTATTATCATGCCTTCAATTATCTTTCTTTTCCATGTTTCCAACACTGCATATTGAGTCGATATTATTAGTAGAAAAAAAAATTTGGCAAACAACACCGACTCAAAATGGATTGAAGGCAGTTTTAAAAAATAAAGGTAATGGAAATCATGGTAACATTGGTATAAAAGAAAAATATAATCACTTTTTCTTTCTTCTTTTAGAGAGTTGAATGAAAAATATGACATCTTAAAGAATCTGTGAAAAAAAACTAAATATTATTAGACAAAAAATGATAAGAAAATTAACTTACATATATTAGATAAAATGATGAAAAAAGTAATTAAATTAGTAGTCAAAATTCAAATTTTCATATTTATGCATTTACTTGTTTTTAATATCTCATTTTCTATCTTGAAGTCCATTTTGTCCCAATAATGAGAATATTCAATCAAACCACCCCAAATAAAATAAAATAATCCACTAGTATAAGAAAAAAAAATAGTGATACAAAAAATAAATAAATTAATAATTAATTTTAAAAAATATATTAATTCTATAAAAAATACTTTTTTATGAAAACATCAATACTACATCTGTGATTAATCAGAGGTATCATTGTTAATATTCCATCAAAGGAATTGGAGGGAACTTAAAGGAAAGTGATAAACAAAAAAAACAAATGAGTGAACAATTTTTTAGGGACAAGCAGTTTTTGGTTGTTTTGGTGAATTAAGTCATGAAATATAGACAAGATTTATAAAAAATTTGTGAATTTTAAATATACGACTTCCAAAAATATCTGTGAAAAAAACTAAGTGTTATATAAAATGATATGGAAATTAAATTACAAATATTAGACTAAATGGTGAAAAAAATAATTAAAAATGTAATATAAATTCTTGTTTTCATGATGGTTGTATACATTCTTGACCCATTCCCTTTTTTAATTATGTTAGTTATAGCCTCAAAGTCCAATCTCTCATGATTATGAACAACTTCAAAGAAACCACCCCAACTCGATCAAAAGAGTTCAATTATATAATAAAACAATTATTATGTGAGTAATACTAAAAATAAATAAATTAAAAAAATAAAAAAATATATTAATTTTATATAAATTTCTTTTACTTTTGAAACATCAATATTACCTCTATGATTGAGAAGAAGCATTATTGTTTCTCTTCTTGAAAAGGTAGAGGATGGAACTTGTAGGAAAGTGAGAAATTCTAACATTGCAAGGGAGAAAATATTTTGAGGGAGAAGCCGAATATGGATGTTTTGGTGTAGAAAGGCATGAAAAATAGATAGAAATATTCTAAAATAATTGAACTTCCTAAAGAATAATGAAAATTAAATTAACATTTTATCATATAAATTTTCATTAAAATAGATAAAGTACATCAAAACATTACCATTACTTCTTCCCAATGTGTTTTCATAGTGCTAGTATATTCTTCTATGGGATTGGTAACATCATCATGTGTATAAGATATTTTCTTCATGAGTAGTGAAACCTTTAATTTAAATTATGTTAATATAGTAGATAAAAACTAATATAATGAGGAAAAACATATTATATTCAAAACACTTTTAACTTCTCATTGAACTCTCTTTATTCTTTTAAATTTTTTTTGTATTTTGATACTCTAATTAAAATCTAAATCCACTCATTATGATATCTTCTAATAAATAATACATTATCTACATTTGGACCTTTATGAACTAATTTTGATCACTTAATGAATGTTTTATCCACAATTAAATTTTCTTCTAACCCCATAGTTTTTAGTCATCAGTAGGATAATCTTCCAATTCGTGTTTGTTGGATCTAAGATATAAAATAATTCATCTTCTTGAGATTCCATTAGGAATGTAACATCCTTTCCACCTTCTACAATTAATTTTTCCTTCACAAATACCATTTCATCAACTTTCACTACACTCTAATTGCTAACCCATTTGAAATAGAAAATTGGAACTTGAAATTTTATTTAATCCAACACATATATATGTTTGATAATGAAAAAATATTAAATATTTTCATACATTGGATTTCTATCCTTGGAACCAGATATGAGCATCCCTTATACCATAAGTGTAAATACAATATTTTTCATCATACTGCAGTCATCATATTATTTTGTATAGAACGTATAACCACTGATTACAAAACAAGTGTATGATATAAAATTTTCATTATATCCCCTGGATATCCCTTGTATTAATTTAGTAATTGAATTCATATTTTTAGATGACTACTCATTTATTTTTTCTTGAAAGCATCCTATTAATTTTTTATTTTTTTGTATTCAATACCCATCATTAAACACAGGATTGACTCAAATCTATAATAATTATTTGTGGGATTTAATGTATGGATAAAAAACATCACTATTAAATAAAATATAAAGGTCTGCATGCTTCTGATCTATGAATTTAATTGTAATAAAATCTATTCTGGAAATCACTTCTCATATAAGGAATCCTTTATAAAAATAATTTGGGAGACAAATGATGTCAACATCTGATAGGTAATTGTTAAATAATTCAAAATATTTTTCAATGATATATAATTTTGTAGTAAAACCTTCTGGTTGAATTCGATTATTAACACACACATTCAAAATCATCATATATAATTAAATAGGGTCTATCCATATGCAATGGATAGGACGACACAGTTGAACCTATCAAACCATTTAAACAATTAGGTGGACTATTATATCAAATAATTATGATTGGATAAAAATATCTAATTCACATAAAATGACTAAAACATCATTATTCATGATTGAAAACTTCATTGGGTCTATAAGATTACTGAATATGGCTTTTAAAAACAAGTATATTCTTGTTAATGAATTCCATACATTTTTAGGTAGAATGAAATAGAAAGTAATATGCATAAAATATTTCATCAAAACATATCATTCATGTGATTTTAGTCCCTGTAACTTCAAATTATTCATTGACATGGAATTATTTATATTTTATGAATACCCCTATAGATCATTTACACAATTAAGGAAAAGGAAAATTTTCAATTTTTAAAATCTGGATAGACTGCAATCTGCTGGAGGAAGAAAACCACACCCTTTACCCATCACTAGTGCCAAATATTCCCTTATCCCCATGTCAATCATGTTCAACCTAGCCTTGATTTAATCACTCATTTTTTCAGTAACATATAGTAACATTCCAATAACACAATCAAATAATTTTTTTTATATATGCTTGACATCAAGAAAATTATTATGTAAAAAAAATTCCAATATGGTAATTCAATGAAAATTGATCTCTTCTTCTGACCTGATTTCGTATAGTTTTTTTGAAAAAGGTTTACAAAAAAAGTGTCATTATCTTTTAATTTATCGAACAGTTGATCACCAATTAGTGCAGGTGGTGTTCTACCTTGTTTAATATTCCCAGTGAATGATGTTTCCTAAGATTGGTATTTATTTCATCAAGGATAAAATTTCAAATTTCCTAAAAACAAAATATTTAAGGAATGTTTCAACCGAACTAAGAGTTTTCATTTTTCAAATATCGGATACCAAAACATTAATTTAATTCTATATCTTAATAAATTTTCCTAATAATGAAATTCATTTATAATCCCATTCTACAGGTCCCTCATTGTAAATTATCCACTTCTATGAGAATCATATAGTATAAAACATGTATCCAAAATAATTTTAGATCTTTGATCAGTGGATCAAAATAGAAATCAATATCATTACCATGTTTTATTTTTACAAATATAATGAGAGACAACATAATATATTTTCACATCATACATAACCATAGAGGCGAGTTACAATTTACCAACATGATGGGCTATGTACTATGAGAACTACTCCACACACCAAAATGATTTATTCCATCTGTAAATAAAAAACAATTAAATTTTCTCAACTAATTTCCAACTCCAGGATACTCAAAACCAAATTCTTCCACTGAAGGAGAATCATCTAGATAACATAGGTTTCCACATTTAATTCTTATATTTGAATTCCATATCAATTGTCTTGTGATATCCTAACATCTAGATAGTCTTCTAAATAATGGAATGATGGGAAACTACCATAAAACATTCAAATGGCTTGATACATTTTTATTTTAGTAATCCATACCACACATAAAGAATTTGTTAGTGACTAATGGTCCTTGTGAAACAATATGCAATAATTTAGACTAGCAAGTATTTTTTAGAGATTTTACCCATTGAATATAGAATTAATTTATCATCATATGTTTGAAATGGTAGTTCTATTTATTTTGGTGCAATATAATTCAGGAGACCATATTTTTTATAAATCTAGTGTCACTCCATCTACTATGAGCATTCAAATTATTTAATTTTAATATAACTATCAATTTTGTGTATTTAGTACAACATGAATACAATATTCTCTAAAGAAAAATATTTATCTTCTCAAATAAACTTGGACAATCACAAAATCCATTTTCAATTTTCATTTCTATTTCTTCCATACAATATCCATCAACATTTACATTTTTATTCAAATAAAATGATCCATAAACTGCATTATCATCCTAATATGTGTTCATGTTTAGATTTTCCCATGTTTTGGCCAACATTTATACATAAGGTCTATCTCATGACAAATCAAATGTTCTTCCAAATCTTACATATTAATTTTTATTGATTAAAAACAACATTAACATGGAAAAAGGATTTGAGAAGGGTCTTTTGTAGGTTATTTTTCATAATTGATGAACTATTTAACTCCGTCTTCATGCACTTTTTTCAAATGATTTGTGTGAAACCATTTTCGATTAATATAAATCGTATTAGGTTAAAAAAATATTCATTTTTTATAATAGATAAATAAATTCACATTTGATATTCATTTTAAAAGGTGAAAATTATAGATAATTCTATTATGGGAAAAAAATTATTTGATTGTTTTAGATAATTTCTGTATGCATTGAAGGAAATTGATAATTTAATTTTGGAAAAGAATTACTCCACTATGGGAGGTATTATCTACTTAATTCATCTAAAGGGGAAAGTTATAATCAATTTTCATCCTCATTAGCATTGTCTCTAAAATAGTTTTTATTTTATTTTTTATTGAGTCTCTATTCTATCTATTTTAGGCTTGAACCTATGTTTCTTAAATAACACTGAGCATTAGTTATCCATGATATGAATACTACTTATAATCATTCAAGAAACATAAAATATATGGGGGATGAGTCCCAAGAAAAAACAATTCCAAAATAACTCTTCGGGATATGAAGATGGGGAGGCTAACCATTGTAATTCATTGTTTTCTATATAAGGGGTAATGAAACCTATTTTTTATAATTACACCATTGGTACTAGTTATTAACTCATGGCCTATTTAATGTGAGATTTGGGGGGAATATAACTTCTTGTTTGTGATTCAAGGGGTCTCGGTGTGCACATGTAATGATATATGAATCCCTGATTCCTCAAGGAATTATATATTTATAGGTGAAATCCAACTTTTAATACTTTCAATGATATAAATACGACTATTCCTACCTCTATTAAAATGATACATCACGTCATTCATAAATACCCTAAACAAATGAAAATATAATATAAGCCCGTAAAGAGTAATAAGAAACCCAAATATTATAAACAAGAATAATAGACACACTTTCCATAAACAATAATATATAAAAATTTATTTATAAAACATTTTAATAAATAATGCTCAATTTCATATACAAGGATAGTAATTAGACATTCCCAGTAGTCGAAAAAATACATGTAAACCTAAAATTATGAATACCTAAAATTATTTTCTAATAATTATTCCAACATATATATAATTTTATATCATCCATTGTATTTTTTGGAACATGTAAAGTAACAACTTAAGGAATTATTATATTTATTACTAATTGATAATCAATTATCATTAGTCTCCATAACATATCCTAATAAATATTTTCTCATTAATAACAGTTAATGTATTTAATGAAGATATATGGAGTGTTTGTAAAAATTATAGGGTTCTTAAATATTCCTCTTTATAACCATTGTCACGAAGAATAATATATAATAATAAAATTATTCATTAGTCAGAAAAATAAATAAATCTGTACAACCAAATAAAAAATGTAAAAAACCAGTCATATAATAATTGATCAATATTAAATGTGGAGTAGTTTAAAAGAAATATACATATAAAAAAGATTAAAATAAGCATATAAAATCGTTAGAAATTAAAAAACATTCGTTGAGGTGACTCTGGACCTACTTAGGTTAGAACCACCTGTATGTATGATGCTGAGTTCTTATGTTTATAACTTACTAGAAATCCAAAAATATCCTAGCTTGTTGGAATCTCAAATGGACTCTAATTCAAGTGGGGAACCATAAAATATAATTAGTACTACATTGTAACTATCTCCCATCCCTCACTAAGATGCATATGATCCCTATTATGTTTGTAATGGGAGGAATGGTCACCCTTTTCAGAAAACAAATTAATCAATAATCAATATAACCCAAACATATCTATTCAAACATTCTTCCAACATCCGTCAATATGATCTCTATATTTAAAAGAAAAAAATATCACCCCATCAAAACTAATAATAATAAATTCCATAGACTGGGATATATTTTTATTAAAAGCATTTCATAGTACTAACAATGGCCTAAAACATGATACTACCACTAATTTTCAATGAAAATCTTCTTACATTCAATATTATTCCAAATAAAAAAGTGAGAATAAAATTTATTTTAAAAATATCCAAAGATTAATTAAATTGATAACTTTAAAAAACAAGCATTAATATTCTCTCTTGGAATGCATTTTTTAATCCAAGATAAAAATTATCATATTCTTTATTTATTGAATTATATTTATATTTCATGTGACTAAATACTTACGTATATACATAAAATAATGTGTTCATATATATATATATATATATATTTATTTATTTATTAATATATTAATAGATATAAAAATGTAAATATATATATATGGATGTCCATATAGGATATCCAAAAAACTAATAGATAAGATTCACGACACTTAACATAAAATAAAAAAATTGATGTAATACCACTGAATATTCAAAAGAGAAAACACTGAAACAAATCAAACCATAAAATAAAGAAATCATTACATGAAATCCATTTATTTTTATTAAATAAAAATCATCTATAGGAATTTTAAAAAACTCTTTGGGTGTATTTTTTCAACAGAAGTAAGTTCAAAATTTATAAAATTAATACGCTAAAAGTATGAAATCAGCATGTAGAATTCTTAACATGGTACAAGGCAACATTAAAATAAATTAATGGGTCAATAAAAACCGAAAATCTATGAAAAACCCAATTAGAAATTCATTCTAATGGGAAATCAAAAATTGGTAATGAATAACAAGAGATAATGAATAAAAAAATAGATATTTCCAAACAAGAAATCAATGAGTATGGAGAGTATAAAACAACATACCTTGGATTGAAGCATTGAATCATCTGAGAGAAAGTAGAGATATTTCGAAATCATGGATTCATTCATGATTTTGATTATTTTGACGCTTGAATTGTTTGATCTCGGGATTCATGATTTAGAATGGTTCTAGCTTTGTTTTTAGCCTTCATTTAATCTCGGATTCGATGTGGAGGAGCACCTACAGGAGGTGGATTCCATGAAAATCATTGAATATTGCAACTAGTTTGTGAAGAGTTATGGTTCCATAAATATATTGGGGTCACTTTTATTATCACTTATAAAAAACCTATATAGATCTAATTTTTATCAGTGAAAAACTAATAAGAGCTGATAAAATCCATATTTATCAGTGCAAAGGATCTTGAACTAATAAAATGCATCTTTATCAGCAAAAAAACAATAGAGATGATAAATAATATTTCATTATAATTATATATTAATTATATTTAATATATATATATATATATATTTTAAAGATATGAGGACTTTCTAAGAAAAGCATGTCTCTTTTATTAAATTAAAAAACCAGCTTACAAAAGTCGAAAAATATGAGTCTTATCACAATCCTTCTTAAGAAAGGGTAACATATAAATAAGAAGCTGATCATACCAAAAAAATCAACCCCTCAAACCCCTTTATTTTCAAGGCCATCTTCCACTGAGATAGCTTCACTATTGGTGCGAGTGATGATATGATTCATAGAGAAAAGAGAATCCAAAAAATTGATCTATTGATTAGTGAGATTCAGGTATAAGTAACATAAACCCATCCAGATATCATAAACTATAATAGTTGAATCACTCTCCATCCAAATGTTATTCCAACCATGACTCTTTTCCCAGTCCATCATAACAATGATACTAAGCATCTCATCCTTGATCAAAGCAGCAAACCACAAGCACCATGAAGACATTCAAGAACATGTCCTTGAAGATCCCTGAATATAACTCCATAGACGGAGGGACCCATATTTCCTCGAGAGGCTCCATCATTGTTCTATTTAATCCAATGAACAAGGGGAACCTACAATAAAACTTCCAAAGTACCATAAGGAGGCCAAAAATAGCCTTTGGATCCAATTCGAGTAAGCACAATGAAATCATGAACTATGTTAGAATTGAAATGCTTACTCAGAATGCTGGTCCCATGTACAGTAACCAATTTCCTAGATATAGAATCACACATCTAGAAAGATTAACTAGAATAGAGTACCTTATTTATATCATAACATATAAAATGAAAAAACATTATTACGGCAACCATAAATAGATCAACCAGTTGGATGAAAAGGGAGAGGGATCCTTAGCTCTGCATGAAGTCACAGATGGAAGTCATCTGGGTCAAAGAGACTTCAAACAGATATCCAAAAACCTTACACATTGTGGAAGTAGAAACATATCTAATAAATAGATGCTCTATATCCTCCTGGTTCTGGTTACAAAGAACACAAGAAGAGCTCAAAGAGATTCCATTTGTCTGAATATAAAAATATGTTGGTATATTCTGGTGAGAAACTCTCCTATCCAGAATAGATAGAGAGGGCCTAATAAACTTCTCGTGCATCCCTCCTAACCACTGAGAGTCCATGTTTTAGTGTAATGAGAACCTGTAAAACTGATAAGAGGGACGAAAACCATTACCAGCTGACTTCCATGCCTAGAAGTCCTCCCTATTAGAGAAGAAATAATTTTTATTAATGTTAACAATTTGATTTGTAAAATCATCCATGTTATCATGATGATCCTTGATAGATTTACTCCAATCCAAGAAAATTTTTCACTCACCAACAAATCAGCATGGGGGTTCCATGCCAATTAGCCTTCCAAAAATCAAGGGCTGAATCCTTAGAAACTAACCATCTCAAGTGTGAATCAATTGATGCAATGATGGATTTTACGTTAGGCCATACAGAAGAATCAAGATGATTAAAAATACCAAACTTAAGCCAATTGATGAATTTCTCTCTTAATAAAGAATGGGCGTCAAAATTACTATTGAAAAGTCTGTATATGAAAGAAGCTTTCAAGGAATCATTAAAATGCTCAAGATTCTTAATACCATGACCCCATGCATCATAAGTTTTACAAAAAGTATTCCATGAAACCATAGAAATTTTTCACTCTAGAATATTCCCACTCCATATGATGTTTTTTAGAGAAAAATTGATACTCTTTATGAGTGAGACAGTCCATTTTAATCCATAAAAGATTAAAAAAAATAGGAAAATTTTAATGATTTAACAAGGAAAACACTATGAGTCATAGAAAGTGATTTTCCCTTCTAATTAGTAAGTTGCCTTCTAACCTTGATAATAATCTCATAAAAATAACAATCTATAGGCCTTCCCCAAAATAAAGCGACCCCCGTATAGCTGAAAGGAAGAACCCCCTCATTAAGGCCCAACTCTCTAATAATTTCAGTCTTCCTTGGGATAGATATATTCCTTCCAAAATAATCAAAGGATTGTTCCCAATATTTCTCTTGACCAGAGACAGAATAATATTGAGAAAGTGACCATTTAATATTCTAGATATTTATCTTATCACCCTAGGTAGAGAGAATAATATCATCAATATACAACAAATGAGTAGGAGTATCCAAACCTCTACCAACATTAATAGCTTTCATTTTCCCATTGTCATCCATAATGAATATAATTCTACTCAGATAATCCTCTAAAATAGAAAAAATGATAACAGAAAAGGGTCACCATTCCTGACTCCTTTAGAGAAATCAGAATACCCCTTAGGAGATCCATTAATAAGAACATAGATGTGGGTAGAGATCAAAATAGTTTTGATCCAATCAATAAAAAACAATTAATCCTAAACTTTTTAAGAACCTTCCAAATGAATCTCCAGTCCATTGTGAAAAAATATTTCCTACCATCAACTTCAGAGCAATATTTCCACCCTTAGTGGATTTCTTCAACAGGTTGGAACATTCATAGTAAGTGATAAGATAGTCTAGAATGGATATCCCCTTAATAAAACCGAATTGATTGGGAGATAAAATCTTTCTCAAAATTAAATCCAACATTGTGGGCAATATTTTTCTGATGATTTTATAAACATTGTTAACCAGAGCAATAGTTCTGAAGTTATGGATCTCATTGGAATTTTCCACCTTTGGAATAAGAGATAGAAACTGGGAATTCAAACAATGAGGAATATAACCCCATTAAAAAAAGAAAAACTAGAATAAAAACATATGATAGAATGATATCCCATTATGTTTGAAAAAAAATGTTTCCAAAACCATCCGGGATCGAAGAAATTACATATTTAAGACTGAAGATTTCTTCATTAATCTCTTGATTCAGAGGGATTGGGGTAAGGATGTTATTATCACGATGACTCAAAATCTTGGTAATTATACCCTCCAATGGATCAATAGGGATATAAGGTCCATTGAAAATATCCTTCAAATAAGAGACCACATGATTAAGGAGATCACCACTATTATCAATAATCTGATCCCCATTTTTAATCAAAGATAAAGGCATGCATATATTCTTAATTTTATGAAGAGAAATAAAGAATATGGTATTCTTTTCACCATCATCGAACCATTTTTCCTTGAAAATATCTCTATTTGAAGCATCCTTGTGATTGAAGAGGTTATTCAACTTAGTAATAATCTTAGATTCCCCCTGAACACCCTTAGATAAGTCATTTGGGGTACTTTTCTTTTTCAACTTTTGTAGAGAAGCATCAAGGTATGAGATATCTTGATCAAGGGAACTAAAGTGATCTTTACTCCATATTTTCAGAGCTCTCTTAAGAATCTTAAGACAGATGACATAGGAAAACTCATCATTCCTTCAATCCATATAATTCTAAATCTTTTCAATAATGGATCTGCACTAAAGATTTGTGATCTAGGCCTTGTTGAACAAAAAAGGTAAAGGAGGCTTGGAATCATTACCCACCTGGTCAACCACAATCGGATGATGGTTAGAATTAATTTTGGATAAATTCATACAAGAAAAGGATCCCCAAGAGTAAAGATACTCTTTATTGAAAAAACCCTATCAATTATTCTTGCAATAAACATGTTCAAAAAAATTCCATACTAAGTGTATTTACATCTAACCCAGTTTACCTCAAAAACACATTAGAATTAAAATAAGCATGAAACTACCGAAAGAAAATAAAATTAGACATGGAACCCATCTTCTCATCTAGATTTATAATGGCATTAAAATCTCCGAGGACCAACCAAGGACCAAAAATAATTTAATTGATATCATCAATGTCCTTCCATAATCTTCGACGGTCTTGATAGCTATTATGAGAATACACAAAGAAATAGAAATATTGAATTCCAATATACATGATTGGAAAAGTAACATGTTGATCACTACTATCAACCAATATGATATCAGATAAAGAATAATGAGACATAAATCAAATCCTCTTGACCTCTAACAGACTACTATTAATGTTATCATGATGAAAACCCATATTTTCCAGGTTTACAATGCTAGAAGAGAAGACTCTTTTAGGTTCAGATAAACCAATGAGAACAGGCCTATGATGTTGAATGAAAATACTAAGGGACCTCATGGTGTCACGGTTGGACTGCCCATGGAAATTACAAAATATGACTTTCATTTAAACTTTAGGTCGGGGATCAGTACCCCTTTTTGGATCCTTAACCCATCAGTTTTCCTTCTTTAGGTGTTTTTCAAACCGCCCTTTTTGGGCTAGGAGCATCATGAAGGAGATATTTGACAGGAGAGGAGTTGTGTTCATTTTCCACTATTTTGACTAGTAGGCCACTTCCACTATTTCCATCCATGGATCTCTAATTGAATTTAGTGGAATCATAACTACCTATAGTAGCTCCCTTTAATTTTGAACCACCACCAGGAAGAAAAGTTGAAGAGGATTCAATTCCACTTCAATTATTCAACGAAATCAGTAATGAAGGTGTACTAGTTTTGGTAATGGATGCAATGTTGTGGCCTGCATACCCTAGTGGTCTTGGAGAAATTCACGGGAAAATATTTGACGATTTGGAATTTTCTAGAATAGAAAGGATTTTGGCAGTGATGAGAACTTGTGTTCCAGCCAAAAAAGTTGTGGAATATCCATTTAATTTTAATCCAACACTAATAAGGACCCTTGACAAGGAAACATTACTAACACTTCAAGTATGAAAATAAATTCCAGGTGGAGGTTCACCAGCCTCAGCAAAGAAAATATTGTTATGACCAGCACACCCTACTAGACTGGGAGGTATTCCAAGGAATAACTATGATGTTTCGAGATATCAACAATAGAGGGGACTGATGCACTATGGGGAGTCCGAGTGTCAGCCGAAAAAGTGGCTAAATCATCCAATTTGTATGAAACCATTAGGTTAGTAAGCCCTTGTCCCTCCTACATAGACCAAACCAGATCATGGATTTCTCGAGATAATTCCTATGCAATGATACTGTCTCCTATATGATTTTGAATATTATATGTTGGATTAATTATTTCATTTGAGTAGGTTGAAGAAGTAACATTCCCATCTATGGGAAATTCAGATGAAGAGTGAGGCATTTCATCATTATTATTCTCCTCTTCCGAAACTATGTCTGCACATGATGTCTTTGAGGATGTGTAAGGCCAAGGTTGTGAATAAATCGTAGTCTTCAGGTTTAAGGAATTAAGATTAACTTTCTTATAGACTTTAGATTGATCAACCTATTTCGAGACCCCTTTTGTCTCAGTAAAAACATTATTTCACTTTCTATATCTATTGAAAACTGTCCAATCCGATGATTTTGGATCAACATTGACCTTCCTCTAGAGTTCCCTACAGTTAGAGACAACATGTCTAGCAATTTTTCATACATCACAAATGGGAGGGACATTTTCATACTCTATTTTGACCACAGTATTTCTACAATCTTCAAGGAAATAAATTATTGCAGGGTGTTTAATTTCCAATTTAATATCCACTAGAACTCAATCAAAGAAGCCAAGTTCTCCATCTAGGTTCCTCTGATCTAATCTGATGGGAGTACCCAGGAATGAGGAAATATCATTGAAAATATTGGGGTGCCAATATAACCAATTCAAACCATGAATCCTGACCCATATTTGAGCATTGGATTTCTTGATATCAAAGGGATTGAAGTTAACGTTCGAGTCTGATAGTCGGAGAATACAAGTCTTCAGTTGTAGGTTTCCAAAGTTCCATGCCAAATTCAAAGCCTCCTTTTATTGGAATAGAATGTAGAAATACCCTCTCCCAATAGAAATAAGCCTCCAATCATGATTCCCCCAGCAGTGATACACCCTGTTTTTGAGATCAGCATACGACCAAGGCTTGTCAACCTTTGAATAAATCATGGGGTAGAGGATTGAAAACTTATAGAGATTGATTCATTTTATAAGGGCATCCAGACCATCCATCACAAAAAATCCACCATTTTCGAGTCATGTAACAGTGGAAGACCTAGATATACCCTCCTTAAACAGATCTGAAGAATCATATAATGCCTCAGCAAAGGTTAAACCCTTCTTTTTTAGAGTTGATGGTTCTTGGTAATGAAACTCTTTATTGGATCCTTCAATAAGGATCAATCATCTTTGAAAGAAAACTCCCATTCTGGATTAAACAATCCATTGATGAAATCAATCTAGAGGATCGAAAATCGGAGAATCGCCATTGCCAATGTAAAAATCGGGGGCACTCTCTCTCTACATGCTTTGAAATAATTTAATAAATATACATAAATATAAATATAATAAATATATTCATTATTTAAATATATTTATTATTATTTTATAATTATTTACATATATAAATATTTTTTTATAAATATATAATTACTTTTTAAAAATATATTTTTATCATTATATATATTTAAATAATTATATATATATATATATATTGATATAAAAGTTTATACATATTATATATATATATAAATAAAGATATATTAAATAAATTAATTATTTAAATAAATCTATTATAATTATATAATTATTTTAAATATATATCATTATTTATTTATCAGTATATAAATACATTTTTACAAAATAAAAACTAATTATTTATAATTATAAATATATAAATGTATAAATATACTAATTATATATTTATAAATATATTTATTTATAAATATTTATCTAAAAATATATTTTTAACATTATTCATGAATATTTAATCTTAACTGCATGATGTAAAAATTCGGTGAAATTGAGTAATTAAAAATGTGTATACATTAACAATATTGAAAAAATGGATATGTTTTATTAAATAAATATAAATTATTAGAAAATTATTAATATATATTGAAATAAAAATGAATGAATATTAAAAATATTAAAACATAAAAAATTAATATATGTAAATAAATAATTGAAAATGATTAAATCCCCAAAAAATTAATATAAAATAAATAAGTGATATTGAAAATGATTTAATATCTGTATTTAATAAAAAAAATTATTAAATAAGAAAAATTATCGAATAAAGAAATAATATATAAAATATAGCATGTTATAATGGAATTTTAAAAAACACTAATTTGAATATATTATATATATAAATATATTAGGTGTATGTGATTCGATATAAGATTTAATTAATAACATAAATATTTCCAGGTGTCTATTGTATATAAAAATGCACTCATTATGTATATGAATGTGAAGACAATATAACCCACATTTGATATATATATGTTAGATTGATAAATCAAACCACATTCAATTATCTCCATTACTCAACATAATTAGTCAGTATTGTTAATTCATATTAATTATTAGTTATAATCCATTCTTCACCATATATATGCCTTATTTAATGTAATGCATAAATATTTTTTATTAAATAAATAATATTTAAGAAATATTATATGCATTCATGTATATCTATTTTTAATATATATTATTCATTAATATTTATAATCTATACTTATTTATATTAAATTTTTAATATTTACCAATAATTATTTAATTTAAAAAGGTTTAATATTTTCCTTAATTTAATTTTTATTATTTTTTATTTTTTTTAGTTATTTCATTCTATATCTCTATATATTTAATAATTACTATTTATTAGTATTTATTATTTATATATAGTATATTAAATTTATTCATCAGTTTCTATAATTATTTAATTAAATACATTTTTTATTTTTTTAATATAATTATTTTATATATTTGTTTATTTAATTATTACATTTTATTCCGGACCTTTATCAGCACTAAAAATTAATCATAGATAATGGTACTTTTTATCAGCACTTAAAATAAAACACTAATATCAGGTACCTTTTATTAGCGCTAAAAATGCAATGATAAAGGATACCCTTTATTAAAATTAAAAGAAACATACTGATAATGGTAACCTTTTATCAACACTAAAAAATCACTAATAAAATGTTCCCACTATCAGTGCTTTTTACTAGCACTATGTAAATCTTGTTTTTTACAAGTGAATTTTGATATCAAAAAATTTTATTTATTTAATAATTAAATAATAAATATCATTGGGATCAATACTACAAATGAATTTGATGTAAATTTATTTTTATGAATAAAAATTTATTTTTCTAAAAACTGTTTTGTTCCCCTAAGAATAATATTATTAAAATTGTTTTTTACCATTTATATGAATTATATCATGATAAATGGTTCTCATATTTAAAATAAAAAAAATTAAATTATTTTGGAATGTTATTTTTATTTTTCTTTATAAAAATATGTTACATAGGTAAAAAATGGAGTTACCTTAGTAAAAGTAAATTATGATTAAAGAAAAGAGAAATTAAGTCAAAAAAACCTAAAATATCTCAAATTGTATCGCTTATTTGTGTGGATAAGAGGTGGCTCAAATAGGACGCATCCTATCTCTATTATTTTCCACTTTTGGAGCTACATTCCTTTGATAAAGACTATTATAACCATGGGGGATGAATAATTTTTTTGAGGTTTCCTGATGATGTTATATTTAAGGTTTCTTGGATTTGATTGCAAAATATGTTTCCCAGAAAAAAAATCATTTTTATTTTTTTTAATGTCACATTTTTTTAAAAAAAAGGAAATAAATTATATATGGGTTCATGTGCAGAGGATCTGGTGAAGGTTGTGTAACCTGAGATTATTAAATTATTATTTTGTGTCTAATATTTTCAGGTGATTTTTTATGCTAATAATTTATCTTTTCTTGTTTTAAAAGACACATTTGGTTCAATCTTTTTATTACAAATAATCTAAAGATTCTTTTATGTTTTTAAATTTCACAACATCATATGTTACAAAGATCTCATAATCCATGTGTATGGTTGAAATTAGGGAGAATCCTGTTTGGGTTTACAAAGTCCTTTTTATGGTGTTCTATGTAACTCATTGGAAAAATATAACCAGATATAATAATGGGTAAGAATTCTTATTTGTTAATCTATGAATGAGTTCTGATAATACTGCATAATTATTTAATTCAAGTTACCATATTTTTTATAATGGTTCATTCTATGTATAAGAATTTTGGATAATGGGGTTGTATGATATTTTTTGATAATATTTTTGATTATTTGTGAGTAGAGGAATGTTGTTTAAGTATAAAAGAAATATATTGAGGAACTTAAATGAGTGAATCCCAAATCCGATGAAGTACAATTCAAGAAATACGAATTTGGAATATTCTTTAGCAAAATTATATTAGTAAAACTCACTGTACAACATCCATTAGAAAAAATGATAAAATTTATGATGTTGAAGGTCCAATAAGATGGCCATAATAACTTTCTATTATAAAGTGGAGTAGATGGAGGATGGAATATGATGGAAATTGAAAAATTGTTCGAATCTAAGTCATCAAACTAGCGAAGAGTTTAAGATATTATTTTTACATGGCCCTGTGTAGTTTGTTAAATACAAATTAGAGTGTGATTTTCTAGAATGAAGAATTGTTACAAAGCATTATTATTATAAAACCTTTTAGAGGCTTTATATTCATCTTGGTTCAATGTTCATTAATTGGTTTTCATAAATATGTAAAAACTGAGGATTATGAGATGGGAATTTTATATTCCAGATATCATTGATGTAAATCGTTATTCTCACTAACTAATTAGGAAATTTGAAGAAAGGTAGAGTTAATGGAGATTCTAGAATTATTAATATTTTTTTGGTAAAATTCTTATAATGTTTTTTAATTTAATGTTTTAATTGAGTGGGAAATAAAAATAGAATTCGTTCTTGTTCTACCTAAAACTTTTCTATATAAAGGGATAAAGAAAAGTATAGAGGTTTTTACTATTCATTCATGCAATAATGGAAGTGTAGATAATGTAGGTTAAAATAGAGATACCAAATAAACTTCTGAAAGCTAATTTTTAAGTAGCATGTTTCCAACCGAGGAATATCCTTGTTATGGTTGATGAAGATGTTGTTATTGATCATATGTTTTCTTATCATTGAACATGTAATGTTTTTAGCCGCTGAAAAATATATTATATCAATTGGTATTAGATGAATAAATGGTTAGATAGTTCTGTCGATTATCAAAAAGCACTGGAGGAACATTCTATATGATCATTTAAAAATGAGTTATTAGATAAAAAAAATTGGATTGTGAATTGATATGAACAATGAATAGACTGGGGAAGATCATTCCTGATATAGGAAAATAAATTGAATAATAAGTTTTTTCCAGAAGAGGAAAACTGAAGAAGCACAACTGACATAATGAAAAAATTCTTGGCTTGTGGATGAAGGTTTCTAAATTTATTATAGAACATTCTTTATATATTTTTTTTATTCAAAACATATGAAATTATGTTTTGATAAAAGTGTAATAAAAGTGTACGAATACTTCATTATTTTTGTAAACACATAAAAGGATTTCTTTCTATTAAATTATGTGGTATTAATTTTTTTTCAAACCATGCCAAGTACTAAGTTCACATATTCAATAGTGAACCATGTAATTTTATGTTTTCACTGTGGATATTTTCATTTATATTTTTCTGTAAAGTTATACCTCATTAAATGGTGGTGATGGATGTTTTAAAAAAAATAAAAACATAAAATGAAACGTTCATTGATTCACCCCTCCCCTAATTAGTGATCATTTTGGACCTTTAAATTGGTCTCAGAAGAAGGTTCCTTTAAAAAAAATTAACGTTTCATAAAAATTGATTTTTTAATGGATGATCATAATTCTATGAAAAACAATGTGATTACATATTTTGTAGGAATGAACTATCATATTTGAGATAATATAATTATTCCTTATATTATATCCCATGGTTGTGAATTTATAAAAGTGGATGTAGATGGTTTTAATATTTGGGAAGAGAATTTTCCCCTTAAAACTGAAAATAAAATTAATTTTGAAAATTCATGGAATACAAAAATGATATCTTTTCCCTACTATAAGAATGTTAGTCTCATTTATTAAAAGGAGGTGGATTTTTTAATGGAATATTAGAAAATTTAAACAACATCTATAAAATAAATATTAATGTTATGTGATGTTAAAAATATAAAGTTTAATCTACAATAATCTTAATATAGTGGATTATGAATTTATTGTTCAAAATTTTACAAGAGTGAATGACAATGTAGGAACCATAAGATTATTTGTTGTGAAGATATAATATTAATCTATTTTTTAAAAGAACCTACGATTTATTCATGATATGTTTGATGATACTTTTTCATCATTGCAAGATAGATATCCTATAACTCTATCTATGGATTTTCTATGTAGCACTCTCAATGCATAAGAAAAGAGAGGAAATAAATTTATAAAGATTTTATAGAAGACTGATTAGGAAATTTCCATAAAATCTACTAAGTATGGAAAATATTTTATAGTTCCAGAAGATAAATTGGATAGTGAATTTGACATCAAAGGTGATCTTAGAAATTTTTTTGATTATTTTAAATTATTTTCTTTAAGTAATTTTAAAAGGGTAACATGCAATTACAGATGGAAGTTACCACTAAATTGATTTTTTTACAGAACTATTGAGAACATTTCTGATAATTTTCTTTGATGAATAGAATATGAGGAATGTGATGGAGATGAAAGGATTTTTTTAATATACGTTAATAAGAAAATTAAAAAATCCAAATACTATCCCAAATGAATATATAAAAAGTTATCTAAATAAAAAAGGTGAATCTTTTTTCTAAAGGTGAAAAAGATGATATTAGAACAAAATAATTCAAACACTCCATTGATGATGATACTAAGAATAAATTTATTTAAAAATTAAATTTTGAATAGTTAACTAGTTATTAAAGAAGCAGTTCTATAGATGTAGAGACTCATACGGAGTTTATGCTGAAAATTCTGATTGAATAATGTTTTAAAACTGTATTAAGAATTTAATGGGATGACAAAAGGTTGATGAAAGAGAACCTCACTAGAAAAAATCAATTATCATTTAATGAATTAAAATCAATGATTTTAAATAGGAATTATGATATCGAAATGTTTTTTATGAGAAGATGAACCAAAACATTGTTCTTTAAGGAAAGTTAAAGGTGATGGAGGAATAGTTTTCACATGTTCAACAATTACTTTTTATAGAATAGTAAGGGGTTAAAAATTCTGGAACTAAAATAAGAAAGTTAGCTAAAGATTTATGAAGACTTAACCTATGATGTATTCAAAAAAGTTATATGAAAATGTTGATAATAATATTAAATATTCTAAAAAGGAAACGTAATTAAAGAAAAACCATGTATGTATCTAACACAAGTAGAGTTTAAAAAACAGAGGTATGTAGGCTACCAAATCTAAACCAAAAGATACTACTAATGGTTATTCTATTTTAGTTTAGGGGAAAACATTAGGAAGGAACAAAAAAATTGTGTGCAATGAAATGAATATATGGAAGTAAAAAATATTTATTTAAAATAAATATAAAACTCCAAATTGCACGACAGCTACAAAGGGAGATCTGGTTTATATGGTTGATGCTTAAATTATATTGTATTTGGGAATTAAAAATTAATGCATTGGTTTAGAAACCAATATTATAGTGAAACTTGAAAAATCTGGAGGAAAATATTGAGATTCAGTCAAAAAACTCAAAATAAATAGGATGAGAAAGATGGTATGATGATTGAAAATAGATTCCAAAATTTGGAAGCAATTTTTAAATAATATGGTCAACCTGTGTACCTTGTAAAAGGATATCTTGTTGTGATATGGAACCAAAATGTTTATAATACAATGATCAAGATCTTTTTGAGAATAATGGAAAATGAAAGGATAAACCCTTAGTTATTAAAAATACTTTTTAAACTATAAAAGGAGAACCACCCTGGATTTTCAATAGTTGGTGCGCATCACCTCAGACTGATGATTTTAATCATTTGAATAATATAAATTATTTTAAATAAGGTATATTTAATTTTATAAATGATAGTTCACTCTAAATAAAATGCATTTTATTTTCCATCATTAGGGAGTAAAAATTGAAATACAAAAGATCCAATTTTCTTGATGGAATGAAATAACTGTTGGGAAAAAATCCCTCAAGGTATCAAGCAGCATTTTTGGGTTTCTTGTGTGTGTTGACAATGCAGGTTTCCATGATGAATTGTCGAGTTCCAGAGATGTTGTTGACAATCCATGTTGACAAAGAACTATGAAAAAGGAACAGAAGATCTAGAGGAGGTACAAAAGAATAGATACAATGTGCCTCTGTTTCCCAGTGTTTGCCAAATTTTTGGGTTCCAAAATTTGGAGTTTGGGGAGGATCACGAAATATGGATTTCCTTGAAGTTCTCATCAAAATATGGAGAAGACATGAGTTTCGCGAAGATAGGATTCATGGATTGGATTTTGTGAAGAAAAGAAGAATTTTTACGGTGTTCTTTGCGATTACGATGATCTTTGTGAACAGTAGTGCTGAAGGGAAATGCCAGGGAGCTTCACAGTAGCAACACGAAGTAATTGACTGAATGCTCTGTGATTTGTACGAGCTCCACGATCCGAAAATTGTCGTGGTGATTTGTGATTTTGACAGAATTTTCGCGGAAATTTCAGAGGATCACGATTTGAGACAATGTGGTGCTGACTTCGCATGGAATGTTCGAGGGTCGGTGGAATCAACTATAAATAGGCCTCAACCCCCTCGAGATAAGTAGAGAGTTTTCCAAGAAAAAATCGTTTCTCTCGGTTCCCGAAGGTGGTTCACGAAGGCTGTGTGATTTGTAATGGAAGGATCTTTGCGGCGGCTAATTTCGCTCCACGAATGTTGTGTGATCCATGTTAGCTCAGTGAGATTTGCGAAGGAAGTTGCTCTGCAACGACTTGATATCTACAACGGCCTGAGCTCTTCAAAGGTGTGAGCTTCATGAAAAGGAAGGGACTTTGTAAAGGCTTATTTGAGATTCGAGAAATTGGGAGCTTCGCTAAGTAGGGTGCTTTGTGAAGGTACTTCCCAAAGGTTGGTTTCTAGTGGTCAGGGGTAAAGGGGTATTCATCAGTGGATGAAGTTTGGAATTCAATTGAGCATCAACATATAATAGGGGATGCATTTATTAGTGGTAATGAAGAGAACTATAGGTCTATAAATTGTTAGTAGATATTCTAAAGAAGTAGTGATCTCACTTCATTTGAGAGAGCAGTGAGTTCTCAAATTGTAAATGGTTGTAAACTAGGTGGGATAGTGAGTCCACTTCGAACATGTAAACATCAGTGCACTTATAGTGGAATTGTTACATTGGCACACTACCAGTGTATGCTCCTTGGATGTAGCCCATTGTGGGGGAACCAATTAAAAATTGATATTTCATGTGCATGCTTTGAGGTATATTCATACTCTTCAATGGGAAGGAGGGAGAAGAGAGTTTTTTCTAATAGCAAAACAATATCGAAAGGGGCAGTTGTTTTAAAATGTCATACCCTGATTCACCCTCCCCTTCCTCTTAGGGTATCTAGCCTAGTGGACCTAACAATAACATTAGTTATGAGTTTCAATACATTATGATAAAGGTATTAAAACTATTTTTACATAATATGGTTTTTATGTTTATAGAGTTGATGATGGTAACATTTTAATGAAAGGAAAAAAAACAAAAGGACATCTATTTTAAGTTTTTTATATGGAGAGGTCATGCTATGTTAGCATGATTGATGAATAAAGTTATGGCATAAGAGTCTAGGGATCTTTGGTCAATGGAATATGAATATGTAAAAAAATATAGATGGTTTTTATGATATTCAAGATATGAAAAGAATAATTTATTGATATTTTTCAATTTCTTAATATATAATGATAAAAAACCCAATTCATATGAAATTTGAGATGTGTTCAACTCATCCCTTAGAGAAAATTTACTTTGATATAAGTGGGAAAATGAGTAAAAAAATTAAGAGAAGTAATTTATTTATTTAACATATGATTTCACCCAAATTATAGGTATTATTCTTTTATAACACAAATAAAAGGATCTGAAAATGATTAACTATTTTATGAGAAGAGAATAAAATGAATAAAGTTAATTTATGAAGAACATGTGAACTTATAATGGTGGAAAACATAAAAATGATGAATTAACATGATATATTAAAAAAAGGAATTGAAAATGACTATAGTGCATCGTATATGCCACAAAAAAATTATTTTGATGAATGAAGAAATATAAGTTGTGAAGAAATGGCATGAAAAATAGTAATAGAAATGATACTTTTCATTATTTTTTGAAGTAGGTATATCAATGCCACAATATATATACAGAATCACTATTTTTATAGAATAAAATATGATTATACTTCTTATGAATGTTTTAAAAATAAAGTCAATGTTTGAAGCACCTATGGGTGTCCAACAATCCTTGCATTATAAATGTCAATGGTTTAAAACATGGAATGTTTTTTCAGAGTGTTTTTGATGGAATATTTCTTTACTATTATCCAAATAATAGAGATTAAAATGTATTTATAAATAAATTTGAAAGATATTTGAATATTTAGATGTAAATGTTTTTGAATTATATGATAATAACATTTCAAAAAAAATACATATGTGGAATATGGGATGATTGGAGTTGGGAAAGGATAAAAATTATTTAAGGATAATAATAATGTTGAAACCTCAAATTATTGAGATATTTACATAGATATCTCAATTATTATGGATAAATTACATTCATCCCATCATAGGATGATGGAAAATGTAGATGTTCATTATATTATATGACATCAATGAAAACA
The DNA here is from genome assembly GCA_963277665.1 of Viscum album. NCBI lineage: Eukaryota > Viridiplantae > Streptophyta > Magnoliopsida > Santalales > Viscaceae > Viscum > Viscum album. Next base: position 937,346,384 of record OY728120.1, on the reverse strand, counting down.
GGTTCAAAATTCATTTCTTTCAATGTTAGTCTCACATAATTATTGATTCTCAAAGGTTAATCCAAAATATATTGATGAATCTTAGAATAATCATGTTTTCATTGCTTATATGAGTGAATAGTTGTATTATTTTGAGAACAATGATACTTGGTAAATTACACCCAAAAAAACAATAACAATGTAATTAGTACAAATTTTTCATTCCAAAATATGTTGAATGAATATGAGGGTTTTTTAAGAAAAAGTCATCATTGGTTTATAAAGGTTACTAAAAAATTGACAGAATTTATTGTTTTGATAATTTTTCCCCTTGGTAAATTTTAAAAATTATTAGAATGTTTATTTCAATTTCTTGTCAACAAATATATAATTTTTTATATGGATTCCAATTAAACTTTTCAGAATGAACAGTTAGATGAAGAATTTTATATTGAACATCCATGTGGCATCCTAATTATTAAAGATAAAAGATATGTGTCTAAGGTTGGGAATGATTTTCTTGGGTTGAGTGAATCTCCAAGATTAGGGTATTCTATATAATAGAGTTTCAAAAGAAATTCCAACTTCAAGAAAGAAGGATTTGATAGTAACCTTTATGTAAAATCAAATCAATTTTTTACATCATTGGGATTGCTTATGTCGATGATATTATATTTTATGGGAAAGATGAAGAAACATGTGAAAAATTTACTTTGGATATGAAAAGGTTCATCAAAATTTACATACTCCAATAAATGAAATATTTTTTCATTTAAGAAATATCACAAAATAAGAAACAAATATTATCTAAAGAGATAAAAGAGAAGGAAAATCATAATGAATTTGGCATGGTAGATTCAAATATTTTTTATACACAAATTTTAGATGGAACCAAGTAGTATAAATATTTCAAATGAAGACAGGGGTCATAATATTTTTAGGTAGTGGTAATATCTTGAAGACCATACATTGAATATACTACTACTTTATATTCCTGATAATAATATTATTCAAATTAATTACATATCATGTAAATAAAATGAATTTTCAAATTTTTTAAATGAATGAATCAGTTTTCTATAATATATGATGACTCAAGAAAAATCAATTTGTTTGTTTATGCAGACATTGATTTAGAATAATATGTTGATTTTAAAAAATCCACATCTTGTGGAGTTTTATTTTTTGGGGAAAAGTTTTGTTAGATGGAATTAAAAAGAAACAAAATTAAATAAATAGTATTTTGGATGATTATTAGTATTTAGCAAACAATCATGCTTCAAAAAGACATATTTTTATGAAGATAGAGTTGGAAGATTTTTTATTTGAAATAAAGTTACCCCAACTCTTGGTCTGGGATATTCAAAGTGATATAAATATCAAGAAAATTACATTAAAACATTATCATTCATAAAATATTGATATCAAATATCTCTTCCTTAAAGATAAATTTTAGAATAATGAGTTAATGTTGGAATATGTTCCCATAATAGAATAAATTTCTTACATATTCACTAAGCCTTTTCTAAAAAAATTCTTTATAAGATGGGGTTAAACACAGGTGTATAGCCTCCCTTTCTTCAGGCCTAACCTTGGTGACTCCATCATCTCTACATCTTAAATTTGGATAGTGCATTCATAAGGAAGAAAAATATCATTGTCAAGGTAAGCCTCTATGGAAAGTGTAATTTGGATTATTATTGTAACAAAAACTGGTTAAATGGTTTCATGATAATTTATTCCCTTATGTATTTTTATCCCTTCTGAAACCAATTATATATAAAAGGTAATAAAATATCCTTTCTTATGTAGTTTCTTCTTAAATTCCCATTTATAACCAAGAGGATTTACATCCACTAGAGGCTCTATGAAAATCCAGACTTGATTTTGATACATGGAATCTATTTCATAATTTATGGATTTCTGATACCTAGAAAATTGGGTGCCACTTACTACATATTTATATCTCACATGTTCATTATTAATCAATAAAAACGAGTCACTTTCTTTGATGACTAGAAAACCTTATATCATATGTTCTTTAACCACTATTTTACTAATATGTAGTACTTATGTCCCTGGAAGATTATTTTCTATGGGGATTTATGGAATATATTTCTATTAAATATCTTGTGTGTCTTGATCTAAGGATTTTATGAAGTCTATCTCTCCCTCTTTATCGATTTTAGGTATTTGATCTCATCCAATAAAGTTGGGATGTTTATTAACCAAATATTTCATATCTATATGATAATATATGTAATATTCCTAATCCTCTCAATTGTACTCACTAAAGATACAATTTGTGTACCAAGGTGAGATTGGTTTTCCATAAAGAGCCTAAAAATACTCTTTGCTACCCCACAATCGAATATGTGACGACATGGAATTATCAGAATACCAAAGCTAATATGAATAGATGGTTTCTAATTTAGTAATTACTTGGTCTAATATGTATTTTTAATATCTATAATGTGTATCTGAAAATAGATAATGTAATACTCATAGGACACATTACTGATATCACCATTTCTAACATGGTGTAGTTCATCTATTCACTAACACTATTATATTTTTGTTTTTGTGGAGAAGTGGGTTGGGATAGAATCCAAAACTACCATTAAAAATCAATGATGTATTGATTAATAAATTCCGCAACATGTTTTTAGAGGAGTTTCAAAATATTCAAACAAATATTTTTCTCAACATCATTCATTTAGGATTTGAATTTATCAAAATAGTCTGAATTTTACCAAATTAACTAGGTATATAAATATCTACTAAAATCATTAATAAAATTAATAATGTATGAGTACCTACCCATTCATTCTATTGGAAGTATTCCAAAAACATCAATAGAAACCAATTCAATATGGTACATGGTTGTTTCACCCTTTCCATTAAATGGGGGATTTATTTATTACCCCTTGTAAACATTTATGTATACACCAAGTGGTTTTAGTTTAAATTAATCCTACTATCCATATTTCTATAATTTTGTCAAACAAATTTCTTTTACATGACAAAAATTATGATTCCATTGTTGGGTGTGGAATAATTCCTATTAACTTTTTTTATTGATTTCCATTACTTGGTTCACAAGATACAACACATAGAAACTATTATATAATATTCCATACTCTAATAAATGCTTTCCATATAATCTAAGAAACATTTATTCAAAAAAATTTATAATAAATCCATCTGAATCTGGTCACAATATACATATAATGTTTTTCGTTATTGGAGTAACATAATAATAGTATTTTATAACCATGATCATTATAATCTACTTAAATAAGACATATCCCCAAACATGAACAATAGTAATTTTGGATCCATTGGTAACCCATAGATCTACCTTCACCCTAAAAAACATCTAGAATCTACTCAAATCCTATATTTGGAAACATATTTGAGAACCACATGTGTATCTACTACAAAATTTCTAGAAATAGATAAATTTAACTCAAAAACAATGACACATGATTCTTCTCCTTTATTCTATTTCTAGGTTCAGTTTTTCTTTTTGTGTCCCATCTTTCCCCATATAAAACAAATATTTTCTAGTTCCCTTCCTTGTCCCCCATTCCTTGTATTTAAGGGAGGTTTTTATTAAGAATATATAAAATTTTATCCCTTTACTAGTACATTCCTTTTACTAACAACAAATACATATGTATTTTCATATATTCATTTCCTTATTATCATGGATAAGTATAGTGATAAGGTAAACTAGAAACTTCCCTTTGTTTTATATATTCAAAATCATAACAAAACATGAGAAACATAATTGAGTGATGACTGAATGAGATCATACTATTGTTCTTCAATAATTTTAAACCCCAGAACCTATAGGTGATCAATATAGCCAATGAGATTAACTATGAGTGTCCCAGCTAGTGAACCTTCCCTAATATTGACTTGAATGAGCGGTTTAAATATCTAAAACTATTCATGTAATTAAATTTCTTAATAAAGACCACACAGATAATGCACTATACTATAAGAATCAAAGTCCTAATGTGACTTAATGAGTTCATTAGACATTTAAGAAATTATTAAACACTGAATATAGATAGAATCACTGAGGTGTTCGTCATTGTATATGAAAAAATCATAACTGACCTCTTTTACTGGTTTATTAGACATTGGAAATCCTAGCATAGAAGATTTACATTCGTGGCACAACACTACCAAATGTTTTATGAACCAGTCCAAGATGTTACATCAAATTAAAAGATGGTTTTTCTCTAAAATAGAACATAAGGAAAATTTGGAAAATGGACATTTCATTATTCTAAAATAATAAAAGTGTATAATATTAGTAATTTTATTAATTTCAAATTACATGATCCAATATAATTTTAATTTCTATTATATCACCCATAATATTATCAAGTCTCAACAACCCTCACAATTGAACTCATAATATCCCATAACCTTGGAAATAAAAGTGGGAAGGATATATATTTACCATTTAATGATCTAGAATATGGCCAAGATAATCACAACAGGGTGTTTATATAGTTAGTCAGGAGAACTATGAGCTTGAATGACCTTATATTGAGTGGAATCCCTAATCCTGAAATCCAAACCCATGTTTCCATATCACTAGGATCCAAATTTTTATTAAATATAAAATGTTCATCAAATTTAATACAATTTTGGTTTATTTGACCTATCATGTAATTTAAGATTCCATGATAATTAAAAGTTCCAATGTCCATGGATTCAACATATACATGAAATATTGTCTGTCTTGATTTAGATAAGGTACGAAAAAACGAAATAATACTAACTTTATATATGTTTGTTTATTTTTTGTAAATATATCGTATTTTATCCTTTAAAATGAATTTTCATATATATTGGACTTTACTTTAAAGGTTAATAATTTTTTGATAAAACATTAATGCATAACCCATTTATTTTAATTCTATCTTTGAATTTTTTACCATTAATTTATGTGGTAGCAGTCATGCCTTGACAGAATTAATAACACATAGAATTAAAATAAAGTAAATAAATAAATGACTTGATGATGAGTTTATCTAATTATTAATTTAATAAGAAGTAAATAAATAAACCTATGATCCTGGGGGAGATTATGTATACATATCATGATATGAGTTGTATCATTCCATGTGTAAAACTATGTATCACTCATGTTGGTTTAATATTTGTTCTCGTAAGAATCAACACTACCCAAAATCTTCCAAAAACTGACTCCATAAACCTCCATATACTCCTTTTATTAAATATATTTTATAACTAACATATTGTTGAGGGGAACAAAAGTATTGTTTAAGATGTATTATATAAAACAACCATTGAAACACATGTCCAACATAATAAAGGAGGGAGGGGTGACATTCATATATTAAATTTTATTTGATAATAATTAATTTAAAAAAAGAGAAATAAATTAAATTAAATTAAACCAAGACATACCTTGGTATTTTTGAAGATCATGATCATACAAACACATGCAATGATTATGCATTTTAAAAAACCATTCAACACTCATTTCAGTTCAATGATAGATAAGACAAAAAACACTAAAATTAATATAAATAATTTTATTAATAATCAATAAATTCATTTTATCTTCTTCCATAAATACATCATGAAAAAACTATTCACTGTGATGTTAAAAATTAAATAATTTTATTTTTTAAAAACATAATTAAATATTAAAAAAAATTCATGGAAGTAACCCAAAGTGTACCTATTTATATTGATCCTTATGGTTATTATTTTATAAAATTCACTCATAAGTCATATTTTTTATAATGAAGGTTTCATAATTTCATGGTGTGTATAGATATACTATTTCTATAGGGAACACATGAACACTATGTTACATATAAAATTTAATATTTTGTCTTAGTGTTGAATAACCAAAGATGATTCATATAATTTAATATTAATTGGAAACAAATAAGAATTTAATATATTATAAAACCTAATGAATAATGTGTAATTAAAATTTAATTATTTCATGGAAACTAGTTCAATGAGTTTTAGTGGTGTAATTAATTAAATTTTATATTTTTGTGTAAATTTGTGAAGTACACTTTGTGCACAAGATGGCCCCATGACATGTACATCACCTCACCAGATACCCAAAGTATGTGCTTAGGGACTTAGGGTATTTTCTATGTGGATATCTATGAAGTGAACGACATTCATAATGGATAAAGGGTTGGTACTTCATGTTATTATGTAGCCAACCTGTATAAATTGCATATTAATAACAGGTGGTGTATCAATTATGAGACACATATTGACCTCAGATTTTCTATAATAAAACCACTTGTTCTACATGGAGTGTAAGTAAAATTCATATCATGTAGAAAAGAAAATTCATGTATGACCATAAACAGTATAAATTATTTGAATTCAATGAATGAGGAATTTTTTCATCACATGATGACACATAGTCCACACAGGTGACCTGGTCCAATGGAAAATGGTACAGAGCATGGGAAAAGGTGTACACAATACTTAATCTTGAATTATCTGACTAGAATTCTTGGAACCACCAGATGGGTTCATAAAATTATTTCATTTCTATTTTTAACCGACCATGGTTATATAAGTGCAAAACAATGTGGAGAATGAATATACTTCAATTATGGACAAAGAAAAAATTAAAACATGAAATGAAATTTAACATTTAAATTAATAATGATATACTATAAATTAAATAATTATAGATTTAAATGTTATTGTTATGATACCACATAATGGTTTTGGGGACATCAAAAACATTTATCATGGCCAATCCTGATAAATGAAATATTTGATTAGATGGAACATTTCTATATTGTAAAATTAGTAAACCTCCTGACCAATGAATTTTACCTAAATATTATTTGTGCTGACTATCACTTAAACCAAGGTAATATCTTTTCATGTTATATTTATAATTAATATTAATATACTTTATGAATGGATACCTATTTCTTGATTAATTTCTTTTATGAATATGTTGATTTTATAAAACCCTACTAAATCAACCATCATTGTATTTGTAGGATATGATATTAGAATACCACTATAAGTGGTCCAAAAATGTTATTTTGATATCTAAATAATGTTAATGGATTGTCAGGTGATATCGCTATAGATCAATCATTTAAAATGTACATCTTGATCACTCCAAAGCTTTTATTTATCTAGAAAAATCCTCCTTTCAATCTCATTCATGAGAAGATGGAGGAAGAAATAAAATCTATATAGTGTTATTTGGTCTTGAAATCATGTTTTATATTTCATTGTGCATAATGATCCTTTTTGAAATAAAACTCTACACAATAGGGTAAATCATCTATTTATAAAGATAGGGTTAGGGTTAAATATTATTTAAACATAACAATGAACCGTAAAACATAAATTAATCCTTATATGACCCCAAGTTATGTAATAATAAAATTATTATTTTTTCACATGGTGTACACTAACTTGCACAATAATAAATATTATTTTAGTTGTATTCATATAAATATTTATCACCAGATACAATCTTGGTCCACTATTCCAACTTAAGATTTAGAGAAAAATATTACATATCCAAGTAATAATTAATTTCCCTGAGAATAGATTATTTTTTTAATTTCTACAATCAATAAATAATAAATAAAATAATTTATCAAACAATTGTATTGTATTTATTCCTATAATTAAATTCAAAAAGAATTTATTTAATATAAATGTAAATAATTAGTGTCTAATTGATTTTCATTAGAATTATGTGGGATTACATAATGTCCAAGATTACTCTCTACCTATTGGTCATGTTACCTAAGAGAAAAAAGTTTATATTAGAATAATGACAAATATATATGGGCTCCAACTATGTAATATAATATTGTTTTCATGAAATGTATCATGAATGTTTCTCACCCATGGAATCAACCTATATGTTTGATACATCTTTATTTGACTATCATAAATAAACTCATTATTACAGGTTTTCCATTGAATTGAATGTGATAGTTCTATTTAAATAAAATAGATAATACATAAACCTCCAGAATTATGGAAGGGAAAAATAATTCCTCATCTTAATCATTAACAACACATCATCCATGATGCACCCAATGTACCCAAATTCACCATTAACTATTTTCCTAATGGTTTATGGTAATACGTCTATGTGTGCTTTTAAGGACATGAATTAATAATAATCCTAACTTATATGAACTACTAACCTTTATTATATATTTTAACATATATAGTGATCCATTAACATGTGGAATCCCTATTGGTGCGTCTATTATGATAATCTTTATCAAGGAGAATGCTATGTGAAAATTCATGAGATAAAGTCCCATCCTCTTACGAGTACTCACAGTTGATAGTCAACATACCGTGTACCCTACCATATAATTTTATTCAACCATAAAATAAGGTTTTAAGAATATCTTCCTGGAATTTTGAGGTTCTCATCATAGCGGGGCACTACTATTCCCTTTAATGAAATAGATACTATTGGAAATTATTATAGTAAATTCATATAAAACAATGAATGATATTTAATAATATATTTAAATGAATATTCACTTCCTTTAATATACATGTAATCTCAATCCTAGATATTTTGTTTTAGAACACAATATTCATCGAGTTATCCTCTCATTGATCAACTCGGATCATGACCAAAATTGTACATAAAACATGTCAGTGTTATTGGGGTACCAAAGCTACATAGCTACCCATGTAGGGTGTGAGTATATCATAGTAGGTACCACCCACATAGTCGTATACCAAATCAATAAATACGATTTTATTTATTGTGATAATCTCAATATAAATTAAATAGACAATATAAAAATATAAAAACCATATCCTAAATCGCTAAGAACATTCCAGCAATAACAACCATGGGTCGACTGGACATGCACATACCAGTCTACCATGAACTCTAACCAAGCCATACTTGGATCCATATTAAAACAACAGTTACAAAATATCCGTGGTTGACATAGAACAAGACACAAGTCTGGTCCACCATATTTAAATACATCTTTTTACTCAACATTTTCAAGGCATCGAGTGAACAAGTCTCTGAACATCCAAAAGGAATCCAATAAACATATTTCCTTACATCCTCCATACATCAAGACATGATGTCGATCAGCGTCCACATAAAATTAATACAATATTTCACTCTATATGCAAATGGAATTGAATTTAAATTTCTTCATTATCCTTGATTCCGTCAAGTCATATAACTCGACATCTACAAGGCATCAAGTGTACATGATACTTGGAATATTTGATGAATCATCATTCCCCTAATACCTCTTTCACGGGTCATGATTCAAGATATTCATTCCCCCACCCTATGTTCAAGTACACCATCACTTCTATCATAATTTTTTAATTCTCCCTATAGGGGATAACCATGTCATGATAATCCACCAGGCCCGATTACTATAGAGATATATCCAAAGTAATATGAAGTATATACAAAATGGTAGAGAATGTAAAGAATCTCATAACATGTCATCATATGATATTAGTAGAAACAAAATAATAATTTATCATCATCAAGAATGGTATAACATGCTACAAAGGAACAGTCATGAAAAAAGCAACATATATGGGTATCATGTGATACACATGCACCCACAAGCTACCACTATCATTTGTGGTTGATCAAGATATATCAATAAAGATATAATATCAAGGAAAAAATGTATACATATAAAAAAGTCCTAAAATTTCATCATGTTCTAAATTTACTACATGTTTGATGAAGTTCAAACATGTTATTTTAGGTAACACAGTAATAATCAAGTTATTAATCATCTTTCATGTTCCTGAGGCACTATGTCTCATTTAGCACAACTACAAATCAAGTGGCTCTAGGTAATCTAAGAACCCATTTTTGTTCTAGACTAATTAATTGGAATACAACATCAAAAAAGTATAAAACGGACCATCATGTCCCTTTTCACCTTTTCCAATTACATTATAAATGGTTTCTTATATTAATAAACATGTAACTATTATTTATTAATTTTTAACCAACTATAATAAATATCACATTATATATTAAAGGGTCCACTATTTCAAGGTGGAGAACCATGTATATCCTGCAAAAAAAATTATAGAACCTTAGGGTAGATTACACTGGACCACCTACTTCAAATAGATTCAAATCTATCCAATAAGATACCAAAACCCTTATTTTGGTCATCTATGTGCATTCAGATGTCATAAATTTCAACAAGGTTCTTCTCAATAACATGCATTCCAAAAATTATTAGTCATTACTAAATTATAATTAATTAAATTACTACAATAAAATTTACAACACTAAAAAGGCATACATTCTAATGAAATTACAGAATATCACTTCTTAGATGAAACCATGACCAACCATCCAAGGATAGTTTTTATAACGATTCCAAATTCATTGTAGGAAAAGGCTATACCATGAAAAAATAAGAAAAATTATAATTTAATATAATTAAAATATATTATTAGATTAAATAAACTGTGTGATTTAAATTATTAAAAATGCCCATCAATGACACATATTCATCATCAAAAGTCTTTCACATGTCATATTGATCCAAATACCCATTGTTCTTAGAAAATTCAATCAATAAGTACTGTAATTTTTTTCTAAATCATTAATTATGATCTACAAAAATATCAATCAATAATTAGGGGAACCAAATTAAGAGGATTGATGGAGAATTTTGATATCATATATTGAAATACCCAATACTTACCAAGACAATTCATTCATGATGAATGATTCAATGATCCATCACCACATAAGGAAAAGGGGAGTCTGATCAATGGAGAATGAAGGATATCGATTGAAATTTACAACAAAGATAGATCATAATAATATATAACACCAATATAAGAATAACTAATCAAATAAATCCACCCTATCATGATTAAATGGAATAATTAAATGGAATAATAGGATATTTGATAAGAACATGAAAAATAAGAGAAAAAATATCCAATCTTGGTATTCCACTATCTAATTTCTATAGATCCATTAAGAATGAAAATTGATGGGGTAGAAAATTATTTGGAATCCATTAGTGTTCATAGTATTGCAAGAAGTGAATAATATGAATAAGAAACACTTATTTTATGATACTAATGGCAAAATAATATAGTTTCAGATGATAAAATTCATTTTTTCATGATTTCATCACACATTTTTTCAAATCATTCACCAATAATGTGAGGTTACTACCTCTCCTCGGGTAACCATGTGGTTTTTTCACATGGTCTATAAACCGTATTCCAACCATGTCATTGTAAAATGTTGGGTATCACATTTTTTAGGTGAGGCCAAATTATTTTTTTAGGCATGTTTCTCAACCATGAGTTACCCAAGTGCTTCTCCCTCAAGTAGAATGGTTCCCTGAGGATAATTTCTAGGTTTCCAATTACAATGAAAAAACTATGAACCCTTAAAAGGGATTACATATTTCTATAAAGACACCCCATATTAACTCGAAACATCTCCAAAAACACCAAGGCCCCAATAAATAGAGTAAAGGATCAAATTTCCCCTAGAATTGGCACGTGTAGCCACTCCAGTTGATACAATCCCCCACTATACAACCTCTCATCCAAGAGATTTAATGGAATCATATAAAACACATCTCTATATCACCCATAATACTCAACCTAAAATATTTCTTAGTATTCCATCCTTGAACTCCAACTCAAAGCCTCATGGTTATTCTCACTAATGAACACTGATCATACCCCTACTACAAGACTCCAAACATGATTAAAAGAAGCTAATCCAATGGATCAAAATCCTATAGAATCAAGATAATTTCAACCATAAACATTGAGATCAACACACTAAAATGTATTTAAATGATTCAACCTCCAGAATCATGGTTCCCCCCACTATAGGAATAGTCATATGAAAAATTTCCTTTGTAGTCTAACAACATATCCAGTATGGTTCTATTCTATTATGCTTAATCAAAAATATACATTCAGTAAATTTTTATATGAAAAATCCATTTATAGATTTTAAATATATGAATAATACTTCCTATACCTATGTAACCCAAACAAGATAACCTTTTTGAATGTCCCTCACAAATTCTTAGACACCTTAGTCATACCCGATATGAGGAGCTCAATGCGGCCTCTATCCATGGCATTCAGGTTCATACAGAAACACCATTTGTTAAATTTTTCAGTGACCAAAGACTTTTACAAATACTCTTCCATGATTTCTACTATAAAAATAAATTTAATTAAACCAAAGGATAAAAAATACTAGTTTGATTGGAAAAATTGGGTCAAAACACATCAAAGTGAAACTCAAATAAAATGAATTTTTTTAATATCCAAAATGAGACCCTAAATCCCATTTATCTCAAAATAGTTAAAATTATTTACTAAGTAAATACATAATTAAATGTGTTAGTGAAAAATACAATTAAGAGAATAAAAAGGATATTGAATCATAACATGTGAGTCAAATGACATATAATGATATCATAAAAGGGAAGGCATATGAATAATCACATGGGGAATAACATAATAAATATGTTTTTATCTGATAAATGTAATATAGTATGTGGGAAAACATAAAAATGAAATAATTATAAGTTAAATATAACTTCTAGGACAACATCACATGGTAAACAACATCTGATCACTGATTACGTTCACTGCTAAATCTCATTCCTAATGTCTCATGAGAAAAAATCATTAACCAATAAAATGTTTCTCTATATTGGAACACCCAGTATAACATGTAGATGATTATTTGTTCCCAAAATGGGAATAAATCATAAGTAATAAGTATAATAAATATCAAAAGAATGAAATGGATTGAAAAAAATTCCTCTTATTATAATCAATAACGATATCACTAAGAAGGCATTTGATAAATAAACTTAAAGAATTTATTTACCAATCAAGGTAATGGTGACTAATAATGGTAAATATGTCAGATACATATATATATATATATATATATAATTTATATTCATTACATAACATTAAATATAGATATAATTTGAGTTGTAGATAGAATGGTCATTACCCAAAGATAAATGCGTGGTTCAGAGAGATCCCATACATTATGTTTTAGAATATTTAGAAACCTACACTTAACATCATAAATAATAAAATTTGATACATAAATTAATTGATAAATTACCTTTTCTATCTATATTTTATTTATTATATATTTATAATGTTCATTTATAACAATTTCAATTAGATATAAAGATTAATTTCAGTGTTTTGAGAACAATTGTTTCATGGTTTGTTGGTTGGATCACTTTTGGATAATTATTTATGTTCTTATCAAATGGTAATATAACAACATAAGTGAAATTAAATGGTATTAATATACATATATAAATTTAAATGGTCCAAAATATCTTTTTTCTGTCAAAGGGGAATTTTTTTTAGTAAAATTAATATCATTATTTTGTTAGTTCATTTAGATAGAATCAATTAGAATCCCAAAATAAATTATTTTTATTTATTTGAATGATAATAATAAAAATCGTGAAAATTATTTAAGTTGTATTATAATTATTATCATCTTATTTAACAATAGTAATACTTTTATGACCAGCCTTAAATGCAGTGGAAAAAAATGATGTGTGTTGTTCATGGAGGCGGGGAACCTACCATATTGTAAAAAAATTATTTTAGAATCTAAAGAAGGGATGGTAAAAGATTAATATTCCAATAAAAATTTAATTAACATATATATGATACTATATTCATAATGTAATTTTGGATGATATAGGAATGGATAATGTAGAAGAAGGAATAGATTTTAAATGATGGTTTGGTAAGATTAAATCTTGACTATCACATCCTTAAAACACTCATTAAGGGACATAAAATTGGTCTTCTGGTGAGACCATAAGAACTGTGTCAGGGGGGATAGGTTGGGTAATAGTTTTGAATTGAAATTTGAAAATGTCAAAGCATTAGGATCTCTGAGGAGAGGGGGTGTTGAGGGGTGGAATTTAATGTAATATTCTAGGTTTTCTATGGGTTATAGTTATTTTTATTTCCTATAAAACAATTTTTTAAGTTATATTTTTTCCCAAGAACATAAGTCACTCCCATAGGATTGTTTGGTTGTTTTTTTAATGGAATTGGTGGAGGGGTTGTATATTGGCTACAAGCCAATTACACTGTGTCTAATTGGAATTCATAGTGTCTAATTATTACATGATGTGTAATGGCATGGGAAAGACAATTCATGGTGTGTAAAGGGTATTTATTATAGGGAACACCATCAAACATACATGACATGTAAATAATTTACATGTCGTGTAATTATTTGGGGTCATTTTTCAGAATTGGAGAAAATACCTCTATTTTCAATAAAACCTAACCCACTTTGTCACTCTCATGCGGGAGCACTCCCTTTAATCCTAACCTAGGTTTTAGTTTTGTTTCTTTATCTATAATATGTTTCTTCCACTGTCAGTCTCATCATATCTTTTCCAGTGAGTTCTTTATTTCTATTTTTTGGTTCTTTTTTTTCTTCATATCGATGATGTGATTTTGGTGTAAGCTGATAAGACATATTTCTAGAGTTTTTTTCCATTATTCATTTTTCATCTAATATAGACCAAATCAGAGTGCGATAATTGATGAGGTTTCTACCGAGAGTATAAGATAGGTGTTATATAACATTCCCTCATGGGTAGGTGTTTTATAAGTTTCATTTTGATTTTAGCTCATGCCATACATTCTCATGTTTCCACTAAAAATTAATTGAACACCATTAATTAATTGTTTGAGATCTAATTAAGGTTCTCAATGGTACCTTTGTGATTGTTGTAGATTGGTATCACCAAATTTTTCCACACATGTGTTGTGCCTTTGTATCTTCTATATTTTGTACCCCTGTGTTTGATCCATCTAAACTCACCACATGTTTTGGGATCCTTGATAAATTAATTGATAATTGAATTGATGTTTTGGAGAAGTTTATGCCTCTTTTACATGTGATAAAAATTGTTAAATGATTTAATTATTTAAATGGGAAATGTTATATCAGTTGGATTAATTCATAGAATGTGAGTGTTTATGGAATAATGAATGAAATGATTAATGAATTGAATTTGGAATTGAATTCTTTATATGAGCTCCTTGGATCCTAATTATATATGATTCCCTAGAAAATTCAACTCCATGGGTCATGATTATAATAGGGTATTCCTTTTACCTATTTACTCCTTGGATACTAATTCTGTAGGATTACTTGAGCCTTGCTGCCCCTTGGATATAGATTTCTTGGACTCACATTGGATATGATATATTGACATGATCCGTGGTCTGCACCAAAGTCTTTAGCAAGATTACATTGTGATACTCATGGGACTCAATGAGGATGTCTTGGTCTTCTATAGCTTGGATCCAGTACTGCATGGTCTGATGCTGTTGATTATGTTGCATGTAAATTATGGAAACATTTGTTTATATGGTGTGGACATGATGGATTTTATACATGTGGTTATACGACATGACTATGGTGGATATTTTTCTAGTATTGAAGATATCCCTAGTATGGGTTTCATATATCAGTTGATAGACTGGATAGTGCCAAATGTTTATTTCTATTTACATCTACCATTTTTTATGGGATATTGAACATTGTTTGTATGGGTATTTGTTTAGTTGGACAATATCACTTTAATTTATTAGATTTTCCTTAGAAACTTTTCTTTCATTACCATTGTCTCAGTTATACATATTGCATACTACTTTTTTATATTCCACAGACTAGACTTGTTATAGACACTGTTGGTGGCAGCCTACGATGTCCTATTTCACACCTTGTTCAGACCTCCATTGTATAACCAGATAAACATCATGGATAGAGTTAGGGATCAAGGAAGGTGTCCACTATATTATGCTCGATTTTTTCATGCATAGAAGTAAGGGAGCACAATACTAATCTTGGATCATGATGCTAGCTAGGATAGATTACTTTTAAAAAAATTGTATAGTTTTTCATGTATTGCTCTAGATGTCTACATACATGTTCTAATATTTTTTAGAAACATGAAAAGCCATATCATTTTTTATATGATATTTCCTTAGGCATTATTTATTAATTACTTCTTTGGATGTCTATATTCTGTCTAGATATTTTATCGTCTTCCATTGCTGATTATTATTACGATACCACTGTGTTACACTCTGACATGGAAGGATAATATCCCAAAACATAGAACATGTGACCTTGTTAATATTTTGTATACTCTATCATATGAGGAGATTGGATTGAGGCCATGTGAACGATTGGCTTGAAAAAATGTTTAGTGTCTCCTGGGCCGGTATGGTACAATGTGGTATAAAATTATTTTCCTTTTCTACCATACTATATAGAGACTATAGATAGGATATTAGGGATGTTTTAAAATTTGGTAATGATTCATTCTTGGGATTATCTAACCCGTGTGCATAGAATATCCAATCTTCCTTAGATAGAAATTATTATTTTTTATTTTCATAATAATGTTGATTTGATTCCACTGTTGGGGGATACACTTGAATTGTGTTGTAATTATTGATATGATTTGGGGTTATATTTTACTTTCCTGATGAGATTAGGGTAGTCCATCTCATCCATCATTTTAGGCACCTGCTAGAATTCACATTCCATGCATTATGTCATGCCATATATGATGAATTGATTAATTTAAAGACCTTATTACATGTGCCTTGTTTGATAATACTATTCTTGGACTAATTATTTGTGCCGGTAATTGAGGAACATAGTTGGTACATAGATTTCCTTCTATAAAATAATTTGTTTCCCTACATAGGCTTCATCAAACACCATAAATATCCAATTATTCCATAATGAGTCATGATCCATTGTTCACATTGATATGGATGTGTTATGGTCTGGATTAAGTGAATTACATACATCAGTGCATAAGACGTATGGGCCCTTATGTATTTGAGTTCTGATCGATTTGGTTTATACATACAATGATAATTGTGAAAAAAAAATGAATTAAAATGAAATTGAAATTATGGAATAGATAAATTGACCTTGAACCAAATTTATAGTGCGTAATATGTAGTGTCTCTCATACTTTTTAGAACTATCAAATTTTACCTAGTCCTAGATTTATGAGTAGATAGAGGGGTGTGAATTTTTTATAGGGAGTTTTTTATTTTTCTTATAATTTATATGTGATCATTTAATTATCTATATTTTTGGAGGCATGTGTTTGGAATTGTAGAGAACTTACACCACAACCACTTCAATTAATATGATAGGAGGGTGGAAATGACCATATGATGTAGGTGGTGGTCCTTGAGATACCAGTAGATCCTCTTATAGTTCCATATGTGGTATCGGTAGTTATAGTAGATATGGGTGTAGGGGAAGAATTTTGGGAGATATTTATGCACTTTACGTAGTCCTTTTAGGGATCCTCACATCATAACTAATCTATGGATGATATGACATGTGTATTGCAATAGGATCATCCTCTAACTTTTTGGGGTATGGTGGTCCACAAGGTCTTATGTTGTGGCTAGGTACTGTCTTTTATTTCTTTGAGAATATCAATACACCTCTTGAGAGAAGAATGAAGCTCACACAAAATATTCATTGTGGAAGAGCGAGACACGTGTCAGATGTTTTGAACCAAGATGATGTGCTATGATATATGATTTGGAGGGATTTCTAATATGGGTTTCAAAATTACTTTTTCCCTGAGTCTCTAAGAGTTGAAACAGTTAGTGAGTTTTTGTGTCTAGAGTAGTGTGTGATGACTGTAATGGGGTATTTGTAATTTTTTATATAGCCTCATTATTGGGAACTGATTTATCTTGTTGATAACCCATCGAGGGTGATACACATTAGAGAAGGTCTCAAGCATATCATTCAATATCAGGTCAATGTGTTTCAGTTGAATACTATTACTAAGATAGTTAATAAAGAGTATCTTATTTAGTGGAACGTAATGGATTTTGGGGGCACATAGCTGGTTAGTTTAGCCTATCGACTAAGTGGTTTAACATCATTAGGTTGTAAGCACCATTTTGAGGATTCTTATGAAGGGATTACCAGCCATGATATTAGTGTTAGTAGTGTTTTCTTCTATCACCGGTGTGGGAGGTGGGGAAATATAATGAATCAGTATGAACATGATCTAAACGAGTTTTGAGATTGAGGTAGGTCGGTCCACGTACAACATTTTTGTAGGACCTTCCCACTAGATTTTAGTGGAAGGGGATTGACTATGACTCCAGGTTCATGAGACAGATTCACAGTTCCATGTCAGGATGGGAACTAGTGTGGTTCTAGTAATTCAAGATGATGTTATGGTCATATCCAAGGTAGTCAGTCACTAGTTGTATGTAGATTGTATAATAGGGATACTCTGGGTGGTGAGGTTTTTCCCATGGTCATGGATCATGCTAGATGTATTCACCCTTTCCTACACCTGAGGAGTGGACAGTCAGGTTGTCTATGGTGGGAGGTACAATCTTAGTATCCTCTACTTTAGTATCTACTCTTTTTTATGAATTTGCATCTCATAACTTTATAACAGAACCTATTGTGGAAATTCGTGGTCTTATTGTATAGTTTTATAATGCTTTCATGAACTTAATACTTCATTAGGAATCTGAACTAAGGGTCTACACTATTTTTGTGGGTTTCCCCTTGAGATTGGTGGTTGTCACTTTGTTTTGGATCTTTTTTCCCTTGATATTATAGGGTTTGAAATCATACTCGAGATGGAATGACTTATTTCCTATCAAGCCCATGTCAATTTTTATCACTGAAGGGTGACCTTCATATCACCAGAGGGCATAATTATTATTGAAAAGGGTTATTGAGATGTCTAGGAAATTTGAGCTAGACTTGAGAATCATGGGATTGGAAGATTTATATCCCAAATTACTTGTTTGTATCTAGATAATCAAAGAACACATAAGGATTATTTTAATCTAGTTGTTGATCATTTCATTGACTTTTTCCCTAATGAATTTTCTAGTTTACCTCCTAAGAGATAGGTGGAGTTTTTTATTGATCTAGTTATAGGATCTATGCCATTATACATTCCTCATTATAGGATGGATACTACATAGATTTAAGAGCTCAATAGGTTTCTAGAAGACATGGAAAGAAAGGGGATTATACGACCCAACACTTCTCTATGGGGTATGCTGGTCATTTTTTAGAAAAAGGTAGACAATACCCTCATGATATATATGGATTATCAAAAATTAACCTAATAACTAGTTATGAACTAGTATCCTTTTCTACAGATAGATGATGTCTTAAAAAATATCTGAGGAGATCCGGTTTTCTCGAAGATTTATTTGAGAATGTGTTAAAATCAGGTTAAATTTTTTACTTGTAGACATACTTCATAGAACATTTCATAGTAGGTATAGTCTAAACTGTTAATTAGTTAGGTCGTTTGGTCTCACGAATGTCCATGAAATTTTCAATGCAATAAAGAACTTATTTTTCCATATATATCTTGATTCATTTATGGTGGTATTTTGGGAGGATATCTTGGTGTATCTTCACAATCGACATGAAAATGAAAGAAATATTGAGATCATTTTGGATACACTAAAAGAGCACCAGTTATATGATAAGCTCGCTAAGTGACACTTATGGATGGAAATATTCACTTCTTGGTTCATATTATCTCAGAGAGAGGAGTATTAATAGACCATAAGATGGTGAGTGTTGTATTTTCATAGGAGTATCCAATGAACATCGTTGAAATATGGAGTTTATTGGGGCTATCTGGTTGTTACAGGAATTTCATACAGAAATTATCACACTTATAAGTACCTCTTATGATCGTGACTGAGAAGGGTTTGTAGTTCATATGTTAATATATCTTTGAAACTACCTTTTAGGAGCAGAAAGTGAGATTGAATTTAGCATTGGTCCTGATTCTTCTAGAGTTAAGAAGGATCCACACTATGTACTATTATACTTCAATTATTAATCTAGTAGAATATTTTATGTAGGGGAGGGATTTTTGTGTAGGTTTCTTTTTAGTTGATTCCACATGAGAGGAACCTCCCCATGCAAGATCTCATGTTAGATATTATGGTACATGCCTTTTGTTATTTCATGAATTATGTAATTTGATAGTATTTTCTGGTTTACACAAACCAAAAAATTCCCAATTATATATTTACACAGCGTGACTTGAATTTGATGCAATGAAGGAAGATTGAGGACCTAATGTCTCTCAACGTTGATCTTTCCAATAAAATCAGAAAGGGAAATGAAGTAATCGATGCACTAAGAAAGAGGAATTCGATACAGGTAGTTCAAGAGTCCAGTAGAGAGTGGATTCTTATTGACATATTCATATACATTCACTAGAAGGTTTAGGATGGTCATGGGTATAAATTTATCTCATCATTATAGGTGACTTACACTCCCTTGGATAGAGTGAGGATGATAAAATTATCTAATTTAGAGGGCATATTCTTATGTGAGGGTTTGGTTGGTGAGGACTCACCTCCTTATTGGCCAATGGGAGAGGATGAAATCATTTGTATTCATGGTCACGTTTGGGTTCTAGTAGAAATATGTGAAGAGATGATTATAGAGTTTCCTTCCTCATTTTGGGCAGTCCATCCCAGTGTCACCAGGATGTATCGTTATTTTTTTCACTAGTATTTGTGTCTGGGGATGAAATGTGAGGTAAATAGTTTTTTTATGAGGTGTTACACTTTTCCACTAATGATAGAGGAACACAAGTGACCTTCTATATTTTTATAGCAGTTCCCTATTCTAGAGTGGAAATTTGGTGACGTTGTGATGGATTTTGTAACCTTGTTTATGAGGTCTCATTGAAATAGTGATGTTGAATGGGTTGTTATGAATATGATCACAAATTTCGCTCATTTATTCCTGATCAAGGATAACTTCTTATTTGATGGTCTTGGGAGGTTTTAATATATGATATTGTATGGATTCATGTGGTTCCTTAGATCATGGTTTTTTATAAGGATTCCCGATTTATGTCTTGTTGGTGGAAGAGTTTGTAGAGGGATTTGGGTACATAGGTGATTGGGACCATGTAATACCACCCTCATACAAATTTCTAGTTATATCTCATAATTAATTTGATTAAACACATTCTAAATTCATTCACCATATATTTTGGTTCTTTTTGGGAGAGGAATATACCCATGGTTGAGTTCTTCGACAAAAAATATCTATCATGAGATGATAAAAATGTCACATTATTAGGATTTGTATCATAGTCCATGTTGATCACCACTATGATGGTTATAGGTAGAAGAGGAATCATTACTAGGATTGTTTCTTATATAGGGAACCTCTAAATAGGTTTTTTTGTTCATAAAATGGATGGATACTATACAGTTTAGAAAAAAAATTCCAATTTCCATCTATGGACTCTAGAGTTTGGGGTCCGAGAAAGATTCCCTTTACGTATCTCAGTAAGATGGGAAAAAGATGGATTTAGAGATAGGGTAATATTTCACCAATATATGCCTATCCATTCAAGATTCTCAATGGATTCAGACAATTTTCCTATTGGTTGTAATTACCTCATAGGTACCAACCCATGCACGACATCATCAATGTATCTCAGCTATGTCATTCTCACTTAGACCCATATCACACTCTAAATCCAGATGATTTCAAACTATGGGTTAATTTTTACTTCAAATATTATCCTATTCATGTTGTTGATAGGAGAATGAAACTTATCTAAGGGTTTCCAGTTCCTACATTATGGGTACTATGGTGGCAGAGTAATTTATAGGTCAAGACATTTATGTGGGAGGCGGACATACGTGCTCAGAGTCCAGAGTTATTTGTAGGAAGTTCATGACACCCAAGGAAGGGTAATTTATGGAAAACTTTAATTGGGGGGGGTTATTATATCATGGGTGTTTCTTTGAGGTATGTATCCTTTTATTTTTTGTTAAACTCTGGTTTATGTTGTCATTTTTGGCTTAGACCCTGATCTGGGACCACATCCAGTTGGGTTGTTTTTATAAATGATGAGGTAGAGGGGTTTTAAGTTGGCTATATTCCAAATAATCAGTGTGTTATTGGAATATAGAGTGCATAATTATTATAGGACGTGTATTGGTTTGGGTATGACAATTCACAATCTGTAAAAAAAATATGGGGAAGATCATGAGATTTATAAGATGTGTAAATCAGTTACATGTTCTGTAATTTTCAAATGTCAGTTTTTAAAATAAGAGGCAACGAATCTATTTTCAATAGAACCTCACCCATCCCTTGTTACTCTTATAGTAGAAAGACCATATATTTTATCCTAGGATTTGCTGTGGTTTCATGATTCAAACTCTGTTTCTACTTCTATCAGTCTCATTGGATCCACTCTAGTGAGTTCTTCATTCATCTTGTGTTGTTTTTTCTGTGTCTTTCGATCGATAGAGTTATATTAGTGATATATATTATTATATATTTCCATAGTATTCATTGTTTCTTCACTTTTAAAATAATATATATTGAATCTGAGTATGATACAGGATTAGGTTCCTACCATATGTATAAGGAAGGTGTTCTATACCATTCCATCAATGTTTTGTGTTTGATAATCCTAGTTTCCATTGATCCGCATGAAGTAATTTTTGGTGTTTCCCCTAGAATAAATTTAATGCATTGATTAAATATTTTGGGACCTAATTATATTTCCCACTATAACCTTTATTATTGTTAGAGGTTGTTAGCTCCAAATAAGGCCACTCATGGGTTGTACATTTGTTTCTACCGTATTTTGTACCAACTTGTTGGGTGCATGTGAGATCACTACTATTTTTGGGAGCCTTTATAAATTAAATGATAATTGAATGAACTTTTAGGAGAATTTTATGCCTCCTAACAATGGGATCAATGTTGTGAATTGATTTAATTCTCTAAATGGAAATTTTAATGTGATTTTGTTGAACTCATGGAATGTGAATGGTTATGAAATGGTGAATGAAATGATTGGTGAATTGACTATGTAAACAGATTCCTTGGATGACCTCCTTGGATATTGATTCCATAGGATTTCATGGGAATATTTATTCCATGGGTCTTGATTATGGTGGTGGATGCCTTCAACTTGTTCATTCCTTAAATATTGATTTTGTATAATTCCTTGGGACTTTATAACCACTAGTTCTTGATTTATTAGGATTTTAGTGGTCATGGTATTTTGACACTATCCTTTGACTATACCCATGTATTTATCAATATTCAAATAAAATGATCTTAGAAAAATATGGGGATGCATTGGTCATATATAAAATGGATCAGGCCCTTTTGGGTATGACACTTTTTATTATATAGAATGAAAATTGTGAAAACTTATGGTTATACGATATGGCCATGATAGATATTATACACTTGGTTATATTACATGGTTGTGGTGGATACTTTTCTAGTCTTACATATAGCCCTACTATCGGTATCAGATATCATCTCTTAGTCAAGGTGGTGTTACTTCCCTATTTATGTTTATAATTTACCTTGTTTATGGGACCTAGACTAGGGTTTATAGGGATCATTTTTTTGACGAATAGTATCACTTTATTTTATTATATTTTTCTTGGGAAATTTAATTTCATTATTTTTATACAAGTGATATATAAAAAACACTACTTTTGATTATATTATAAAGACTGGACTTCTTAAAGACAGCATTGGTGGTGGCCTAATTATTGTTACCACACACCCTGTTTAGGATTTCATTGCGTGCCTGGATAGAATTCATGGATGTTGGATTGGATAGGGGAATGAATCCATTACATGATGCTTGATTGTTTGATTCAAAAGATCAAGGGAATAGAAGACTGAGCATGTCTCATAATGCTAGCTAGGAGAGTTTCTTTTTAATCTTTTTGTACCTTTTGATCATTTATTATACTTGATTTATGTATAACTGTTTTACTATTTTTTAGATTTATGACATAAAAAAACATTTTGTATATGATATTACCTTTGGAATTGTTTATTTATTACTACATAGAATTCATATCTTTTATCTATATATTTTATATGCTTCAGATATTGATTGTTATTAACATACCATTCCATTACAATCTAACATGAGGGAATAGTCTACCTACATACAAACCCTGGGCCCTCACTACTAGTTGGTATTATTTTATATATGGGGAGGTTCTCTTGAGGAAATTTCATCCACCAGCATGGGACACCATTTAGTGGATCCTGAGTTGGGATGTTACTTTTAAAAATAGGATAAGGATGGTGTTTTGAATGTTATATTCATTATTTCAATATTTTTGATCAAGAATACCAATATTTTGGATTCATATGACTCTATACATTAAACATATAATTTGAGTTTGAACTTATGGTTTCTTATAATACCCATGGCTAAAAAATTCTGGAATTTGACATATAATGTTTAATGACGTATTTTACTATATTTAACTATTAACAAATAAATTATTTTAGAAAAAAACAATCAAAAATTACACTAACCAATTTTTTAAATTTATATGAAAAAATGATATCAACATTATAAAAATAATTATCTAAAATTGATTAATTTTATGTTTAAATTAAATCCTCATTTATTCAAAAAAATCATATTTTCATATTTGGATCAATTATTTGACCCTTCAAAGTATTAATTATGGCCTCATGAAATTAAATTATCATTATATGGAAACATAACATTAATTTATAAATCTTTATTATGAAAATAAATTTCCATATAAATACTTATATATATTATATAAGTGTAATTAAAATATCCTTACAAACGCATAATTTATCATTTTTAAAACATTTATTTAATTTTACCATTGTTTAAATATATTATATTTAATTTAATAGGACACATAAACACATATTTTAAATTAAATTTGGTGGGTTACTATTATAATGGTTAGATTATAGTTCCTAATAGTTAGATTATTACTTGAATGATCATGTTACATTTATAATGGTTAAATTTTTAATGGTCATAAAGGTTCTATAATTTGAAAAAATACCTCATATACCAGTAATTATTTATTTAATTTTATTTTCTATCAAGTTTATATATGTTTTAATTTCCAAGATGAATACTATCGTACTAATATTATGCTTCATTTCTAAATCTTTTTAAATGAGTGTGGTTATTTTGGTGGATTGAGCAGATCCATATTTTCATATTTAAAAAATATAATTTTCAATTTTTTATCCACATCTAATATATTGAATTATAATTCCAATTAGTGTTTTTAAAATATTATTTTTATGTAATTTGTAAAAAAAATTGGTTTTATCATGTGTTGATTTTGAATTATGCTATATTACTAAATATGAAATAATTGTAAAATGTGATATTCTATTAGTAAAATTAATTGTCATTACATTTTTCCCACTTATAAAATTTCTCCTTAGGAATATCATTTTAAATTATAATGGGAAAATAGGTAAGTGTACTTCTACTTCATGCCTTTTTCTTTTTTCCATGTCACCTCCTCATACTTATGGTTTCACCATATTACTATTAAAATGTTTGTTATCTTATTTCACATAACATTATCTATATGGTCCAAAATACTCACTAGATACTCTTCATAAGAGAGAAAAAATTTCAAAAGTACCACCCTTGAATTTAGTACACATTAGGGATCTTCTATTTAGTTTATCAAGAAGGATATATAAAATATGTCATCTACTTAAGAAATGGTAGGTGGGACCTCTAGTCAAAAGGCCACAACTCTGATGTGATTGGGAAACTCGTAGGGGATAATATACATGTGATATAGAAATCCATTCATAAAAAAGTATCTTGAGTATATTCCATTAATATTTTTATAGGAATATATTATCACTAAACTAAAACACTATGTCTTGTCAATGATTTTTATCATAGATCGTTTTTTACATTGAGAAATCGTAATTTGTTTCTAAATTTTCTTGACCTTTTTTACCATTTTCTAAATCATTTTAGGTCAAAAAAGCATACTTTCACCATCCTCATCCCACCATGTAGGTGTTTTACAACTGTTCCCATATAGTGATTCATGTGGTTCCATTTGGATTCCTGAGTGAAAGATATTTCTGTATGAGAACATGACCAGAGGAAGATAATGAACCCATCCTCCTTTAAAGAGCTTTGAGAATTATCTTAACATGTCTTAAATTGTTTGGATATTTTAAAAAAATTTCCCATTATTTTGGGTGTGATAATACATACTGATGTTTAACTCATTATTCATAATATTTTTTTGTGTTTTCCAGAACATTGAGGTAAATCTACAATCTTGGTCATATATAATTGATAGTAGTTTCCAATTCCTCCACACATGTTCTATGAAATGTATCCTACATGTTTAGTGTGTGACATGTCTTCTTTAATATTAATTAATTGATAAGTATTTGTAATATTATCCACCAAAACCTATATAGAATTATTTCCCTTAAATTTATTTGGAAGAGAAATTAAAAGGTCAATGGTGACATTTCTTCTTTCCATGTAGGTATGGGTAGTGGTTAAATCATCCAATTAAAATTTTCCCTTTCAACCTTCACTTACTAACATACCATGAATTATGATTTTTATTACCACTAATATAAAATAGGCCTTTAGTAGATCTAGAATAGGCCTTTATCATCACTAAAAAAAGTGTAGATAATTTGAGCATGGTTAAAGGCCAAAAGCTATTATCAGTGATTTTTTTGCGTTATTAAAGGGACCTTTTAATCATGATTTTTTAGTTCTATTAAAGGGGTCCTTTAATAGTACGCCTTTAGCACTAATAAAGGCTGAATTGTTAAAGGGGGTAAAAAAATTGGACATCAATGAGTCGGACCCCTTTATCAGTGCTTCAACAACACCATTAATAGTGCTCCCACCACTTTTATCAGTTTTTTTCACCCCACCTCCCCTTTTATCAGTTCTTTTCAATTTTATAGCCTCATGCTCACCCACCTGGATTTGAACCATGCACCTCTCCTTCGAATATGGAATTACTTTACCACTACACTGTGTTTTTTTTGTTCATTTAATGATATTTTTGTTTATATAATTATATATATATATATATATTTACATGTATATTTTTTATTCATATATTAATATAATTAATTTTGAATACATTTATACAATAATATATGTGTGTGTGATATGTATATACTTATATTTATTTAAATATATTTTATATTATATTCATTTATATATACTCTAATATAATATATATATATATATATATTTGTTCACTAATACATGAATATATGTATATACAAACATTATAAGTATAATTTCGTAATGTAAAAAATGGATAAATATTGTTTTAAATAAAAGTTTTGAATATATATTTATTTACATATATTATAATATACATTTTTATGTAAATATGTTGATATATTTAATCATATGTGTGATTTATTATAAGAAAATATAAGAAAACATGCATATATTTAATAATAAATAAAAGTACATTGTGAAAAATAATAATATTTCAAAACCATAATAATCATATGAATGTAATTCCTGAGAATAAATTCAGTATCCACCAAAAAAAAGGCTATATTTCCTCCTTGAACGAGGTTGAAAATCCATCAAATGTTAAAAAATTAGGGTACCTAAACTAAAAAATCAATTTTGGAGGTCTTCTAGGACTTTTTTTGACTTGAGGAACTTTATACAGGTTTAGCTAAGTCACTAAGGGAATAGAGATCATCGTAAGCTTCGGTTTTATATGTGGTAGAGCATAAACAGACATCTGAATCAAAATTTATTGTTATTTGAAGTATGTGTTACATTTTCAACTTATTTTATATCTTTTATTTTTTTAATCTTTTTTATCTTTAAATTGATATTAAATGACTGTTACTCAGTAATATTTTGTAAATTATTATTTAAAAGTTATCTTTTATTATTTTATAAGTCATTTTCAATAAATATATTATATATATTAAGTGTAAAATACTATTTACATTATCTAAAACAAATTTTTTTAGCAATATTATATTTATATCCTTATAAATATATTTAAATATTAATAGATTATTTTTAATGATATGTTTTTTTTATATATGTCATAATCATCACTACTAAAAAATCACTGATAAAGGGGGTCTTTATCAGCTGCTCTAAAAAATGCAGATACCCCCTATCAATGCTTTTTTAAAAGTTAAAATAAAGGATGGGACATTATTAGTGCTTATAAAGAACCAATGATAATGGTCTCCCTTTAACAGATATTTTTTAGAATTTTTAAAGACCCCATTTAATAAATCTTTTTTAGCACTAACAATTGGGTTCTTTAACAACTCTTTTAGCTAGAACTGGATAATCCCAGTTTTTTAGTAGTGTACATGAACAACTTCTTAATATTTTCCCACCAATAGTTCTCTTCATGATCAAGATACACTTCCATGCTACATGGGTGGGTGGAGAAGGATTGTCTATGTCCATAGTTCAATAGATACTACTTTATCACATAACTTTATGGTACAAACATCCAGGACCTAAATCATGAAACTCTTTAATCATCAATTGTGAACTCTGATGACTTCCCTTTTCCAACACCTAACATCCTATTTTTTTATCTATCATAACATTGAGAATCCTTTATCTTATCTAAATGGGATAGTTGACTAATTATTTTAGAAAGAAATGATGATTCTCCTTCCTTTATAATTTTCATGTCCATACATGGAAAGACTATTATGATAGGATACATCTCAATTATCATCATTGATAATGTTTGTAGAACATTTAGAATTATAAAATCTACTTATTTATTTTCATTTTAATTATTGAGGTGGATTTAGAATGCATATCCCTTGATCATCTCTCACCATCTTCATTGGTGCATATTCAACTCTTTATTTATAAATATATATTTGAGTATCCTATTGTCCGTATATTTTTTTATACTTTTCCCCATATATATATTTGATATATATTTTCATCGTGAAGATGACTATTATAGAGACCCTAATATTCCTTACATTGTTATTACATCATTTAACTAATAAACAACAAACAAATTTACAAAAACAGTATGAAATGTTTTAGTGTCTTCAGAAAATTTGGACCACACATAACATTTACAAAATAAAACATAAAAATTTATTTAATTCCTTCTTCTAAAGATTCTTAGTCTCCCTTGTGTTCTCTAGAGTACATGTAATCACCTAAGGATATACATCAAAGAAAGGGGTGAGATTAAATCATAGAAAGAAGATATAAAAGAACATTAATTGAATTAACATGGGGTGAGCATAATTATTATCAGCATAACATAGTCATTGGATCATAATCATTAGAGGAATCATCAAATAAAGGCATGGAATGTGGAAATGAATAAAAATAAAGCATCATGTCTTAGTGGTCAACTACCATGAATAATTAACTTTATCTCATGAAAAATCCCATTACCCTATGAGTTGGGGCACTATATAATTCTTGGTGTAGCCATCACATCATATCCTACACATGCGCTATATAATTCTGAGTGCACGCATCAGATCATAACAATTACATAACCATGCATGCCACATGGCCGGTATATTATTAATTGACACAAAATAACCAATAAAATGAAATGGGAATTATTTCATAAAGAAAGCATTCATGAATGAAATTTGGGATACCAAAAATAAATATGTAATAAAATAATTGCTATAAGAATCCTTAATTTTGAGTGAATAAGAAACAATATCACGAGAAGTAAAATATTTTTTAAAAAATGAAGAGTTATTTTGGAAAAATATTTTCATTTTTTATTAAACTAGATTTGTAACATGTATTTCCCATAAAATATAAGATAATGTTGAATAAATTATAATTTAGTAACATTAAGGGAATATCTATAATGAGAATTGGGTGACAGAGGGAAACCCCAAAGAAAGAGAGTTTGGTTCAAAAATTCTCCTTACCTTATGTAATATTTCATTCATCATTTCAATATCATATATAATAAAATTAAATTCAATAATTTACAAATAAAATATTTTTTATACACGAATTATAGTTTTATTATGTTCATTTAGGGGGTTTTTGATGAGTTATATACATTAGTTTTATTATTCGGGTGTGTTTGTTTCTTTGTTTTCATGATCGGTTAACTTCTATATGATTATGTAATTTTATATAGAATGGGTATAATTCTACAAAATTGAAAATATATGTTATTAATTAACATGAGTATGTTTAAATGTATATAGATATAATTTGGTTAAATAGCATTATGATGACCCATTGGAAAAAAAGTTAAGTATAATCATTTGGTTTATTTTTACAGTTTTCAATCACAACAAACTTGATTTGTTCAATAATTTAGTATTATGTAAATATTATAGTTCTTGAACATAAAAAATGGATATAAAATATATTTTAAAGTATGTACCAACCATTATTGTGGTTTTATGAACATAATTTAAGCTATTAAGGGAAAACTAAAGTGCATCATCCACGATTTGGGTAAATTGACACATCACGGGTGATGATTTAATTTTAAAAATGAGAGAGAGAGAGAAATGAGTATGATTATTGGTATTCCATTAAAAAATAAATACTTCCAGAATATAAAAGATACTGGATTTATCATGAACATTTGGATAGAGTAGGTGAGGAGAAAATAAGAAATGAAAATGAAATTAAAAGAAAAAGGTAGAGGATTTTACCTCTTAAATCTATCCTTCTTGAGAACCTCCATAGGAAAATGTTTTTTTTATTCTGAGGATACCATGTACTCTTGGATTTGGGGGAGGGTATTGTAAAGAAAATTGCATATAATTTTGACCAATATCAAATATTTAGAGGTGTGAGAAAAAGTGGTGGTGAGTGGTGGTATTTATAGTGGAGGAGAGGGGGGTTTTATCATTATTTTATTCATTAGTTTTTTATTTTGGGTCAAAACTAGGAATAGTTTTATAATTATCATAAAATATATTAAAATAATTAATTAATTTTTGATATTATGGTCCTTACATCAGCAATGACTCCAAGAATGGTGAATTTAACTTTTAATGAATATATATGGTAAATTATTGTATTACACTATTCGCTAAAAATTATAGTATTTTAGAAAAATCAAAAAAAATAACCCTAACCATTTATCAATGTGTATAATTCAAAGATGGAAATCAGTTTAAGAAAATAATTTTATAAATATTAGAATTCTAATTTTTTCTTACAATCCTGATTTACTAGAAAAATACATGTTTTAAAATTAAAATTTATTTTCTAACACTTTGAAAAATTAATTATGGTATCATAATATAATATTGTAACTATAAGACAACAAATTATAAATTTATAAATACATTTTATAAAAATGTAATTTATTTTAAATAATTAAATTAATTATAATATTCTTATTAATTTATCATTTTTAAAACATTTATTTACTTATTCAATGACATAAATATATCATATTTTTATTCATAAGATACCTAAATTTTATTTGTACTTTAAAAGGTTAAGTAATTCTACAATAAGAAATATTACTATTCATATTGTTCATGTTACTATTCGAAAGTTTAAGTTACTATCCCATCGGTATATGTTCCTTAATTTCTAGAAATACCTCTTATTTCATTCATTTATCATTTATAAATTTTGTATTGTGGTGTCTATGTAATTTTATGTGATTTATTCTATATGAAATTATTATCATAAGGTTGAAATTACATTGATAAAATTTTTGGTCCTTACATTCACCCCCCCCCCCTTGAAATATCTCCCTTGAAAATTCGTTTTACAAAAACAGTTAAGGGTACTTCTCCATCATCGTCTCCTCTAGTTCCCAAGTTACTTCATCATTTTTATGACTCTTTAAAAACAATTTGAAATGTGGGTTCTATTTTTTCATAGAACCAAATATATCTAGTATAAAATTTTTACAGAGAGATCCTCATAAGAGAGATCATCTTCCATCTTTACCACCTCTGAGTTTTGTATATGTGATGGATTAGGTATACACATTCTCATGAAATAGACATGGAACACGTCATGAATTTTTTCCATACTTAGTGGATATGAATGCTAATAGGCCATTTATTTTATGAGATCGAGTATATAAAAGGGGTCAATGTACCATAGGGTAATCTTCACTTTATTTACAAACCACATGAATCTCTTCTATAGTGATATTTGGAGGAAGAATTTTTCTACAACTTCGATCTCCAAGTCCCTTCGATGGTTGTTAGCATAGATCATTTACCAACTCTGATCATATTTGATATGTTGATGGATGGATTTAACCCTCTCTATCATTTCCTTCACAATATTTGGTCCATGTAACTTATATTTTCCAACCTTCTCCCAAAGTTTGGAGTTTTATATCTATTTCAATATAGTGCTTCATATGGATCCACCTAAATACTCAAGTGGAAGATATTCCTGTATGAAAACTCATCCAACAGAAGATGATGATCCCATCCACCTATGAATTCCATTTAGCAGTCTCTTAGCATGTCTTCGAGCATTTGAATAGTCCTTTCTTATTGTCCATCAATTTGGGGGGGATAGGATATGATGAAATTCAATTTAATACTCAAGGAATGTTGGAGTCTTCTCTAAAATTAAGATTTGAACCGTGGATCATGATCATAGATGATTGAAAGTGGTACCCCATTAAGCCTCACCACTTCATTCACACATATTTTTTAATGTTTTTCAAGTGTTAAATCTCCCTATATAGTAATAAAGTCTGCAGTCTTGGTGAGTCAGTCCACCAAAACCCATATTGCATTGTTTCCTTTGGATGTATTATGGAGAACAATGATGAAGTCCGTGGTGATATTATCTCATTTCCACATGGTTATATGCAATGGTTGCATCATCCATTTGGACTTTTATCGCTATACTTTAACTTACTGACATATCAATTGGCTTGAGATATACTCAACAATCACTTTCTTTATTATAGATCACAATATATGTTGGTATACCTGGATGTATAGAGAATGTTGAGCTATGTGAATTATACAATAGCTCCTTATTTATCTCAGTGATGAAGGAACACAACTCCTTTTTCCAAACCAAATCACACCACCGTAATCGATATAGAACTCATGTGTCTCCCCTTCCTTTACTTCATTCACCTTCTTTTGTACCTTTAGATCATCCATTTCTTCCATCTTAATGTTCTCCTAGATATATGGTTGGGAAATAATTTGGAAAATGTGAGATGTATTACCTTCCATTATAATTTCAAAACACATCATTTATATGTCCAACAATATATGTTCTCTCTCAATCCTAAACATGGATAGAGTAGACAGTTCTTCTCTTCTATGATCATTGGCTACCTTGTTCGCCTTACCAGGATGGAAGGGAATAAAGCAATCATAGTCGTTGAGTATATCTAACCATATCCATTGATTTGTGTTAAGATCATTATGTGTGAATATATACTATAAGATCTTGTGATTGGTGTATATGTTACACTTCTCACCATAGAGGTAGTACTTCTAGATTATCAAGGGGAAATCACACCTTCAAACTCCAGATCATGCGTCAGGTAGTTCTTATCATGGATCTTCAACTATCGTGAGACTTAGGATATTACATTATCATTTTTCATGATTAAACAACCCAAACAATTTTTTTAAAGTAACACTATATATCAAAATATATTATCCACTTGATGACAATTTCATTACAGGGGTAGTGATCTTCCTCCTCTCTATCTCCATAATTATTTCCACACATTCTTCCATCCAGGAATACATTACCCCTTTAATTTTCAACATAGTTAGGGGTATTGAAAATCATGATATATTTCTTGAAAAGCATTGATAGTACCCTAATAAGCCTTGAAAACTATGTATTTCTGTTATAATAGAGGGTTTTGGACATTCCTCATCTACCTTTGTTTTTAAAGGGTCCACAGAAATGCCCCCACATTGGATCACATGTACTAAAAATGTGACTTGCTACATCCATATTTTACACTTAATAAACATGGAACACCACTTCTCCATACATAATGTCACCAACACAAGCCTCATATGTTCTTTATATTCCTCATTTTTCTTGGAGTAGATGAGAATATCATTGATAAAACCTACCAAAAATTATTTGAGATAATTTCTAAAGACTATATTCATCAAATCCAAGATTATTGTAAGGAAATTAGAATGTCCAAAGAGAATCACCTAAAACTCATAGTGCCCATAACTTTTATGGAAGGAAGTATTAAAAATATCTTCCTTCTTCACCTTTATTTGATGATAACCCGAACAATGATCCACCTTTTAGAAGTAATGATATCCACACAGTTGATCGAACAGTTCATCAATCCTTGGAAGAGGATACTTATTCTTTATGGTGATCTTGTTGAGCTCATGATAGTCGATACATAGATGCATTGATCCATCCTTTTCCTTTATAAAGATCACTTTGTGCACCCCAAGGGTGATGCACTAGGGCCTATGTACCCATTTTCCAAATGCTCTTTCATCTCCTTTAACTAATCCAGTTCAATCAGGGCCATACTTTGGGGGAATTGTGAGATAGGAGTAGCTTAGTGTATGGGTTTTATTGAGAACTCTACATCATGGTTTGGGGGATGTACGAGTGACTCTTCAAGAAATAAATCATTTTATTCCCTCACAATGTAAATTTTCCTTAGGGTGATACCATCCTTTGACTCAACCATTTGAGAATGGTATGCTTATTCATAGGGAATAAACACCCACACCATTTGAGAATTTTCCAAAGGACATTCAGGATATTCCATTCATTTTTAGAGGATCATGGGATAGTTCAGAATATGAAATAATATTTTCTTTTCCCAAAAGATGATGTGTTCTCTATATAACTATATCTAATCCAACCACATTATAGTGTTGAATTCCACCAAGGGATTTGTCATGAAATTTTATGGGAGAATATTCCCAAATGTGCTAATAGAAGAAAAATCCAACACATGGGTAGCAATGATAACACACGTAGGGGTTTTATAGATATCTATACTATAAGGTTTCAGGGATTTGATTCAATAGTTCTATAAAATATTAAAAATATAAAGTAATTAGTAGAACCAAAATCAAATAAGACTATTTCTGTTCTTGAGTGAACTGGAAGTGTACCTTGTACGACTTCATTATATTGCTCCACTTCAGTGGTAATGATGGAATAATCCTTTCCTTATTACTATGGATTTTTGGCTGATGAAAATAGTTACCCTCAAGTACTTAAGGTTTAATGAACTGTCTTAAATAGTGCTTTTTCATCCTATGGTTTTAGCCTTGGACCATGGTGGGTTCTCTCCTTTCCATCAATGTATCAATCAACTTCTTTATCGATCGTCAAAATTCATGAACTTGGAGGATGTCTCTTACACACTTATAGAATTCTCCTAACCCATTGAGTTACTATGATGCTACTTCACACATTTTTCACAAGTGGGTGTTTGGGATTTCATTCCACCTTTTTCATTATAACCCCCAGTTTGAAGCATCATATTTCATTTCTTATCACCATTCCCACAGAACCATTCTTCATACTCCATATCCACTATGAGAGCACATCGAACAACATCTTCATAACTCCCAAATTCCTAAATTTCGAGAGCCTTTCAAGATGATTTTTTAAACCACTAAAGAATCTATCATTCTCTGTATCATTGTTGATTAAAAACCCCAAAGCCTACTTTACAAGACTTGTGAAATCTGCTTTATAGGTCATGATAGATTCAACTTCCTTCTTCTTCAGCTCTATGAATTCTCTCTCCCTCATTGTTTGAATATTTCAAGGGAAATACTTATTAAGAAACATTATCCTAATGTCTTACCACTCCATCTCTTCAATTTCATCCTTCATCTTGGTGTTCTTAATCAAATCCCTCTATTTATCGGCCACTCTATATAAATGGAAAATGGACAAAGACACATTCTCTATCTAAAAACAGTGAAGCACAAAAAAGATCTCTTCCACTGAGTTGAGCCATTGTTTCATGACTAGTGTCTCAGAAGATCCACTAAACTCTGGTGCTCATTTCAGCCTAAAATACTCGATTTCTAGTTGCTTCCTCTTAGGTGAAGGCAGAAATTCAACAATATTCAAGTTATCGTTGATAACTTAAAATTTTTGGGAAAGAATATCTATGAATGTTTGAACTCCAAAACCCAAGTAATTGAGTATTTCATTCATGAAATCACTACATAGTACCTCACACGAGTTGCTGGTCTAGTTTCTCTTTGTTTCTCCATTATATAAAATAGTAAAGGTTAAAAAACCACCTGATTCTATAAGTTATGAATAAATAATTTATTCCTTTGTTCAATTAAGTATAAAGGCATATATTATAGGATCCCAATGTTTAGAATTTTCTAAAACAAAGAATCATGGGTTCTTATAAATACATATTCTCATACTAAGGGTTTTCACTAGGGTTCTATAATCCCAATTCCCAAATTAACAAAAAATTTCTCTAATACCAACGATAGATACCCCAATTTTTCATACATAGTTATTACATCATTTAAATGCTAAACAACAAAAAAAATTAAAAACCCCAGATCCAATGGTTTAGTGACTTTGTAAAATTAGGACTATACATAAAATTTAAAAAATACAACTTCAAAATTTATTTAATTCCCTCTTCTTTAGCTTATTAGTGTACCTTGTATTCTTGCAAGTACATATAATCACTTGAGAATATACTTCAATGAAAGGGGAGATATAAAATTCTAGTAATAGGATAGATAAAAATAAGAATAACTACAAAATGTGATTATCCTAATCATTAGGATTATATCATAGTAATAGGATCATAATCATGAAAGGAAGCATTAAATAAAATCTTGGAATGTGGAAATGCATAAAAATGAAACATCATGTCTTAGTGGTCAAATAAAATGCATAGAACACTTTATCTCATGAGATAAATCACATTACGCAATGAATTAGAGCATTATATAATTCTAGGTGCACCCATTACATCATATCATTCACATGTGTTTTATAATTCCATATACACCCATCACATCATAACATTTTCATTATCACCCATGTCACATATAAAAAATATTAATCTTGAACATAAAATAGACCATTAAATGAAATATGTTTCATTTAATAAATAATATATCCATGACTAATATTTGGGGTTCCCAAAATAATGAGGGAATAATATGATTGGTATATGAATCATCAATTTTGAGTGATAAAGAAACAATCTCATGAGAAGTAAACGATGTGTTTTAAAGAAAGAAGAGTTATTTTGGAAAAATATTTGAATTTTTTATAAAACTAGGTTGGTAAAATGTATCACCCAGAAAAAATAAGATAATGATGAAGAAATGATATTTATTATACATAAATGGAATATCCATACTGAAAATGGGGTGAAAGAGGGAAAACTCAATGAAAGATAGTTAGGTTCCAGAATTCCCCTAACCTTATGTCTGAATGATTTATTTAATTAAATATAATAGATAATTAAATTAGATTCATTAATTAACAAATATAGAACCTTTTATAACTGAATTATTGTTTTATTAAGTTCATTTGTGGGATTTTTATGAGTTATATTGTTTAATTTTATCATTCAGAAGTGTCTGTTTTCATGGTTTTCATGATCAGTTTACTTCAATATGAGTATGGATGTTTGTATAGAATGGGTATAATTATTCATAATTGAAAAAAAATATTAATGAATATAAGGAGGTATAAATGGTTATATATATAATTTTTTAAATTGAATGCTGATAAATCATTACAAAAATAGTAAATGACAATCATTTGGGTTAATTTTGGCAATTTTTGATCACAACAAACTTTATTTGTTTAATAATTTTGTATTATATAAATATTTTAGTTCCGAAACATAAAAACGACAAAAAATATTTTATAGTATATACCAACCATTATTGGGTTTTTATGAACATAATTGAAGGTGTTAAGGGAAAATGAAAACCCATCATCAGTTATGACGGTAAATTGACACATCACTGGTGATGATTTCATTTTCAAAATAAAATAGATAGAGATAGGAATTTATTGATGGATATTAAATTAACATGATATAATCATAGTATATAAAATATTTTATTGTTATCAGGAACATTTCAATAATATATTTGATGATATAATAGGATGAAAAATAAATTTAATGAAATTTAAAGAAAAAGGAAGAGGATTATACCTCTTAGATCACGCATCCTTGAGAACCACCTTAGGGAAATGGTTTTGGTATTTTGATGATAGCAAGGGATAATGAATTTGGGGGAGGGTCATTGTATTATACATGAGAATAATTTTGATAGGGACCAATTTTTTATAGGTGTGCGGAAAATAGGTTGTGAGGGGTTGTATTTATAGTGGAGAAGAAGGGTACTTTCTCATTATTATGTTTATCAGTTTATTATTTTGTCTCAAAACTATGAATAGATTGAGAATTATCACTAAAAATATTAAAATAATGATCTTAATTACTATATATTGATTTTTACATTAAAATTAATCAAGTAATTTTCTATTTAACATATAATGTATATATACCATAAATTACCGTATTTCACTATTCACCAAAAAATTCATGTTTTTTAGAAAAATATCAAAAATTCACTCTAACCATTTTCTGATGTGTAGAATTCAAAAATGAACTCCATTTTATGAAAATAATTTTCTATATATGAAAAATTAATTGTTTTATTTAAAAAAACGATTCACTCAAAAAATCAGATTTTTAAATTAAAACTGATTTTCTAACAATTTCAAAAATTAATTACGGTAACATAAAATTATCTTATAATAATAAGAATTAAATTATTAATTTATGAATTCATTTTATTAAAATATATTTTCTTTTTAATTTTTAAATTAATTACAAAATTGAAATTAATTTTACATTTTTAAAACAATTATTTACTAATTACATAAAATAAATATAACATATTTCCATTCATAAGATACCTAAAAATTATTGGTGATTTCAAAGGTTAAGTTACTATTCTATTGGAGATATTATTATTCCTAAGGGTCATGTTATTATTCTGAAGGCCATGTTATTATTCTATTGGTATAGGTTCCTTAATTTTTAGAAATAACTATAATTCCATTAATTAATCATTTATAATGTTTTTATTTTGTTCTCTATGTAATTTTATGTGATTTATACCAAATTACATTTTTATAAGAAGAGTGAAATTCCATTGATAAATTTTTGGGTCATTACGAATATAGCCAACTCTGGATCATGAATTTTATAGTTCTTCTCATGAAAATTCAATTAAATTGGGGTATAGGCTATCACTTCATCATTATTAATTAGATTACAACAAAATCCCCTCTTTGAAGCAACATTGTGTATTATGAAATTTCCCACACTTGAGGTGAGTTTATTGACTAGTTCAATAATAAAACTATTTTTTAATTTTGTTAAGTATTATTCACATTCATTAGCCACAAATGAGGTTAACCCATTCCATGTCAACTTTCTTAATGATTTTTTCATTCATGAGATGTTTCCTAGAATAATCAATAATAATCTACTAGTCTAAGGAAACTACAGTTCTCTATTAAAGATGTTATTCTCAAACACTCCTCAATTTACATTGTTATATAATAGTCCATAGATATTCCATTTCTACTCATAGCATTCCCCTAGTATGATAATTCATCCACCTAAAACCCACATTTACTATAGATTTCATAAAGCTCTCTCTACCCATAATATTTAATAAATTATTCAAAATCTCCTCATTATCCTCCTTAGTTTTGGAGTATATAATAATATCATTAATAAATACTATATAAAATTATTTATGGTAATCTATAAATACTATATTCATTAATTTGATAATGTTTTATGGATAATTAGTTATTATTAAGTTTATCTGGATGAACTCATAGTGTCCATACCTCATTTAAAAGAAATTATTGGAGATATCATCCTTCATCACCCTTAATTAATGATATCTCTATTAAAGGTGGAACTCATAGAAATAAACCAAGTATATGATAGAACAAGTGATATATATATATATATATATTTAAGGGGAGAATTTTTCTTTGAAAATATATTTTTTAGTCCACATTAATCAATCAAGAGGTGAATTGACCCATCATTCTATATAATGAAGAGGATTGTCTTACCCCACAGTGAAGAACATGGGTGTATAATTTTTTTTATATATTATCTTTTAACTACTTCGTCATTACATCTAGAAAAAATATGGCCATTCAATAGGGAGTCTTATAAATAGGTAGATATTTAGGTATAAGTTAAACTGATAAATCAACCTCTTAGTCATGTAGAGAGCTAAATATATCTTCAGGGAATAAATCAATATTATCACTCACAATTGGAATATAATCCATCATTATTATCTCTTTATTTCCAAACATTTGGGCTAGAAATTATTGGTCATGAGGAAATAATAATATCCATGCTGGAGATTATGATTCCAAAGGATATTCATCATCATCTTTACTCTTTAATTGAATTGGAGAATGGAACGGGATGTGAAGAGTGATCTCCATCTCCCAAAAGTTATCGTTGGATTTATATATGGTACCCAATACAATCTGAATATAGAATCAAAATATGGTAAAGGAAGTAAGATAAGATTTTATATATGGTTTAGTATATAAAAAGTTTACTCAGAATAGTTATATACTCATATGTATCAATTGTTTTACTTTTTGTCCTCAAAAATAACTTAACACCTATTTTTTTAGGTAGAGTTTGAATAGTTATACTAAAGATGAAATATATTAAATTATGGGTAGAACCAAAATAAAAAATTATTTTATATATTCTTGAATGAAAACTAATTGTTCCTATCACTACATAATTATCCATATCTTCCTCAATTGTAGTGATAACATATTCCCTTCCTTGATCTCTAGGAATTGAGGGATATTTCCATTGATTATCTTTAACAACCCTTTGTAATACATAGTTGTTTCAGAGAATCCACATATTTATTTTCATTAAAACTATATCCTATAGGTTGAGTGTTGTTATTAACCTTCATTTCATATGTCACATCAATTATATTCCTCAAATCCATGTTGTATTGATTAGACTAATTCCCCTCTTTTCCACATTACAAGTATCTCCTGGTTCCATTTAGTGGGATTCCGAAAATCATCTTCCTAAAATTTTGACACATGGGATTTTGGATTTTATTTCAACAAAGATATTTTTCTATAGAACCTCATAAGGAAAACTACATCATATGGTTTTTAACTATAGCCTCATGAGACAATTGAGAGTCTTCATTATCTATCTAAACCTTGTGGGCATAAAAAAATATCTTCATTTATTTCAATGTCTCAAACTGGTAAATTTTTTTATATACACGGTTTTACCCCCAATAATGATATTTTCCACCTTAATTAAATTTTGATTAAAACTAAGAGTTCTACCATGAAATTATTTTGATTTTTTACATTTATTCCTCATTCGACTCATCTCTCATTTGGATCTGTCTAATGAACTCCCCCTATATTTTAAGGTGGAGAGTTTGTGGGAAATATTTATTGAAAATAAATTATTTAATCCTTAAAATTCAATGGAATATGTTCTCTAGTGGTTTCATGTACTTGATTAGTGTCCAAAATTGATCAGCTTCACCTCCATGATTAAAAACAACTAGTACAACATTATCTAGTTCCGATCATTATAGGATAGGAAATATCATCTCAATAGATGTAATCAATTTTTCTATGATAATGGGATATTAAGATCCACTAAAGTTAGGAGGTATTTTTCACATTAAGAACTTGAAAAAACCTTAAAATATTTCTATTGATAATTAGGTAGTTCCCCATGATTCATGTTATTTTTAATTTAATGAGTTAGTTGATCTAGTAATAGTCTGATGTTCACATTTCCCACTCTCATATGGTTAGACAACTCATTAGGGAAATGTTCACATTGACTTTCAAGTTGGTTTTCTGTACGATTCCTTATATTTTCCACTATTAAATAAAATAAAGGAAAATTAGATGACAATACATTAACTAGTAATAATATAAAAATAAAACCATGAAATTAGAACGAAGAACAATTAAATGTCACGTAAACACTAAATTTTGAGTCTCTGGGTTTCAATATATGTTGTCTATTGTGATTTCACTATTAATTTTTCCGACCTAAAAATCTATTTAATAATATATATAATGGTTTACAAATATATTTTGAATTCTAAATTAATATCCCTTGAGATTATCAAATAAGGTGTGAATATGGCCTCTTTTTCATGAAATAGGGGATGATCAAGTCAATTCACAATGCACCTTTTTGTATTATTACCCCTATGTACATTTTTTTTATAGCCACATCCACTTATAATATCCTGACATACATATTATTCATCAAACACCAGTAGTTATATACTTCACTAAAATTCCTATATATTTTCCTACACATAGTTTTATACCTAAGGTTCTCACTAATGTATTATTTTCATAATCCACCAAAAATAACTAGACCATCCTATGATGAAGAATCTATTGACCTAAGGCCTTTTCATATATTATTACATTCTTTTTAACATAAATATAAATTAAATAAAACTAATGGAATGAAAATACATATCTATTTTGAATAATAATATAATAATACATTAAAGTGAAATAAAAAATAAAAATAACTTTTAAAATAACTATAATGTTCTCCTAAATCCAATAGAGCTCCTAAAACTGCATAGAATAACCGAGGTAAATACATAAATAAATGGGTCAGCTAAAAATATCTATAAGATAATTTTCATGATAATGAATCATAACACATGATTGAAATTAAATAACCTAATATCATAAAAGGGATGGCTCGTGAATAATCACATGTGAGA
Source organism: Viscum album (assembly GCA_963277665.1). Classification (NCBI taxonomy): domain Eukaryota; kingdom Viridiplantae; phylum Streptophyta; class Magnoliopsida; order Santalales; family Viscaceae; genus Viscum; species Viscum album. The sequence goes on along the minus strand of OY728120.1, from coordinate 937,303,612 downwards.
AAAACATAAGAAACATGGTGTAATATTATTATTGAATCATATGAATGTTGAAGTAATAATAAAAATTACATAAGTATAATTCAATCAAAACCGGCAATAGATCATCACATAGTGGGTAGAGTCCCATTGAAGATTAGGTTCACTCTCTAATCCCATTAATAAATTCTTATGAGACAAAGACAATACACAATGATTTAGAGTTCAATTTAGGTGAACCCATCATAAAATGTACATGTATATGTGTTACACAAAATGAAATCAGTAATAAGGAATTATCATAATAAACTTCCTTTGAAATAAATGTTTTCTATTATCTTCCCTCTTATCATAATCAAAGGAGACTTCACAAAAAAAGAAATTTAAGAAATAATCCTAAGGAATGTATTTTCCCAACAAAGGATGATAAAATAATCTTGGTACATATGTGATTGAGATATATAAAAAATTTGAGAATTGTTATATAATATTTTATATATAGAAAATTTTATTTAGAGAGAAATTTCATAACCCAAACAACTTCACTGTGATATAATTTCTAATTTCAGTGTTCTGAGAATGTTTGTTTTAGGGTTTCTTAGTCAGATCACTTGTAGATAATTTTTTATGTTATTTTAAAATGGGAATAAAACCATATAAATGAAATTAAATGTTATAAATTTACTTAATTAAATTGAAATGGTACCAAATATTATTTTTTTCTGTCATATAAGAGATTATTTTAGTAAAACATTAAAATTATTCAATTTTTTCATTTAGGAGGATTATACGACCATCATGAACTAAATTATTTTAATTTTTTAAATGATATTAAAAACATTTAAAAACATGAAATAAGTTTTTCTATACTAATTATCATCTTATTTGACCACAAAATTTTTTTGTTACCATCCTTGAAGGTGGTGGACAAAAATGAAATGTGTTGTTCATAGAGGTAGTGAAAATAATTAAAAACAATGTTTTTGTATTAGAATATAAACAATGGACTGTGGAAGAAGGATATTCTATTAATATATTAAAATTATATTATATTTATTTTAATTGAGTCATAATTTTTTGATGTATGAGTCATACATGGAAAATATAAAAGAAGAAAAGAATTTAAAACAAAAGGTATGAAAATATTACCTCTTGATTGTCACCTTATAGTAATTCTATTTAAGGGACATGGAAATGGTATTTTGGATAGAGAAATAGTACTATGATTTATCATGGAGGCTAGAAAATATATTTTTTATAAAATTTGGCAACATCCATTTCTTAGAGTGTTTTAGGAGAAGGTGTGGTGAGGGGTGGTATTTATATGCAGAAGTGTGGGGTATTTTTAAGTATTATATTCATTAGTTTTTTATATTAGTTCATGAAGAAAAATATTATTTATTATTAGTAATATATAAAATAATTATTTCATGTTAGTTAAAAATAAAATATTTTTACACCATCCATGACTCAAAAATTCTGGTATTTGGCTTATAATGTTTAATACCATATTTTACATCATTTCATTATTCACCATAAAATAAACTATTTTAATAAGATAAAATAATACCTACAATTTTTTAATGTGTAGAATCCAAAATATGGATCCCATTTTCTGAAAATAATTTTATATATATTACAAATTTAATTTTTAAATAAAATCATCATTTATTTGAAAAATGAAAATTTTAATATTATGATCAATTTTCTTACCTTCGGAAAAATAAACTATATTGAAATAATAGTACAATATCATTATAATGTAACATAATATTAATATATAATTCTATTTTATGTTAATAAATTTTTTTCTAATCATTATATTTATTATTAATGTGAAATTGAAACATTTTTTTACAAAAATACAAATATGTAATTTATAATTTTAAAAATATTTAATAACTTGTATTGTGGTTTAAATATATTATATTTACATTTTATAGAACACGTAAATGTAATGTTACAATTTGATAGGTGATTTTAATATTCTAATGATCAGATCACTATTATTAATGTTAAGATTACTATCCCAATGGTTAGGTTACTATTCTAATGGTAAATTTTTAATTGTTTTAAGGGTTCCTAAATTATTATAAATAATTCGTATGGCATTATTTATTCATTGAATTATATTTTCTTTCATGGATATATATAAATATATATTCATTTTCTGGATGAATATTTTGATACTAATATCATATTTCATTTCAAAAGATTTGTTCATGAGTACGATTAGACATTTGGATCAAGTTGATAAAAAAATCATATAATATTTATCTTATTTTATATTTTTATCCCCTATAATATTTTCAACTATTATGTCCATTTTTATTCTCAAAACAAATTTTCATGATATTATAAGAAAGTATAGATTATTTTATCATGTGGTGCACGTTCATTATACTAAATTATTAAATATGAAATATATATATTTATATAACAAGGTAAATTCCATTGATAAGACTACTTGTCATTTTAGTTTTATTACAATATACCTTCTAAGGAATCAATAATAAATTACAAACAGTCCATGAATCCATCAATCATGATTCATTCAGCCTCATAGGAATTGTAAAATTGATCCACTACCTTTATCAAAGCCTAAAACAAATTCGATGGAAATTCCTGATTAATTCATCAACCACTTTCACCAAACACTGAGCTTTCAACCATGTGTGAAATATCTAATGATCTTAATCCCTATTGATTTTCATAATATTTTTGATAAATCCATGACAACATCTAGTTTCCATATTTTCCAGAACTGAATCAAACTACAGGAATTCTTTATGGAACTATATTCTCTCAGGTTCACAATATATTAGGATTTTTGAGTCACCAAAATCATCCAATAGTTAGTCTTTTTCACGACCACACCCATTCCACAAAGAGAGTCATCAGTAGTCATAGATTGATGCCCCAACATAGGAGTATCCTTGTTTTTGTCTATGTATTGCTTAAATATGTGTTCCTGGCCAGCAACTAGTCCATTGCTAAAAATAACAAATAAACATATTGTTGGACTCTTCATGTATTAATCATGTTTTAATGATCAAAAATATTATTAAACCTAGTTAAATCTAGTCAATTATATCAAATAATGTGTATTAATGTTTAATGTATTCTCATGCTTTATGAAGATCCATTCAAGATCTTAATAGCTCTACATTTAGTTTAATTGCTTTGTACTATCTTTTGACTAACTTTATAATGATTTATTTGACAAATGATTAAGTCTAATACATTCTAAGATCATCATTTCTTAAGTTTGAATATAGTTATCTTGAAAAGTCTAAGACATCGTGAGTATGCCACTAGTTATGTCTTTCAGACACCATGAAGCAGACACCGTGAAGCAAACACAGTGAAGCAGACAATGTAAACATTCAAACACCGTAAACATTAAGACATTGTGACCATGAGACACCATGACCATGAGACACCGTGAAGCAGACACTGTGAAATGAGACACTGTGACCATGAGAAACCGTCATCATGAGACACCATGAAGCAGACATTGTGAAGCAGACACAGTCAAACAAGACATCGTGAACAAGTCACCGTGAAGCAGACACCGTGAAGCAGACACCGTGAAAAAGACATCGTGACCGTGAAACACTATGACTGCGAGACACTGTGGCCACAAGATACTATGATCAATCTAGACACTGTGTGAATGAGACTCCATTTCCATGACTTACTTTGACAACATTTCTTAAACTATTTTTTAGTTTTTGAATTTAATATCTAATGGTCATATTTGAAGATTTCAAATGCACTGTCATAATTAATGTTTCCTTGTAGACATATCATCTGACAGTACGAGGTACGATGAGCAATATCCATGAAACCTGTCATCTTCAACACATGAATTCCAACATAAAAGTGAATTGTATCCAAAAATAAAGGAGTTCGATATAGAAAATGAAAAAGGTTGTGATCACGATAATGAAGAACACTGAGAGAATTTCAAAATGAAGGATTGTCACATGTGTGCAACCCGACTCTGATGAAGAACATACGAAGGTCACTGGAATCCAGAGAATATATTTGCATTGTCGAACCTCATTGGGAACACAAGATGAAACACGACACTCTATTTTAATAATGAGGACTCGAGATCTGCATCTGCTTCATCTCAGGAAGTCCAGAGAAACAAAGACTAACACTCAGAGCACTTCTAAACTCGTCTCCATATTTCTTCTCTGTTGTGGATCTGTTTGTTACCTTTTGAGCATAGTGTGTACCTGTAGAACAACACACTCTTTCTATAGCATTAAACTAAATGATATAAGATATCCTTACTCAAATGTCTATTTACTCTTCGATACCCACTGAAAACTATGGAAGAGGTCCCTGTGTGGCCTGGTTATTTATACCCACGAAAACTGTGGAAGAAGTCCATGTATGACCTGGATAGTCTGTGTACTGTTGTTAACACCGATCTAGGGTGTGGATCAAAGTCTATTTATATAAACTTCTTGGTGGTAGGTTATCAACAAGTGGAGTGGATTAGGTCTCGGCTTGAGACTGAACCACTTTTTCATATCAACTATGCTGCTTAAATTAGTCTTCTCTATTTTATTGCTTTACTATATAATTCAGGAATCACTAATTTTACTTTGATAGATAGTCTTGAAAAGAAGTTATAACTGTATGGTCTTAGCAGAATAACATCAAATGTAATATTAATAACAAAAATTAAGATTAATGAGAATTAATCAATCTTCTAAGAAGTTACTTAAACAATCAAACTCTTATAATATTATAACCTTGATTAACTGGGCTGTATTTAATTTTTGTGGAAACCTTTTTACAAAAAATTTTATAGTTACTTAATTCAACCCTCCCCTCTTGAGTATTCTACTCCGAACAACATTTGGTATCAGAGGTTGTTTATTGGGACTCTTTATAATCTTATTCAACTGTGATTATAGTTGTGATTTAAAGATCTATAAATTTCAGTTAATTCTATATTTCTTTCTCTTTTAAAGAAATACTTTATTATGGATATTAGATTGGAAGGTGTTGTAACCAATAGACCACCATTATTTTATAGAACCAACTATGCTCAATGGAAAATTAAAATTTAAATGCATTTATGGAGTATGAGTTTTGAAATTTGGCCATCCATTATAGATGAATACAAAATTCCTGCTACTGATAAAATCTCATTGGATAAACCTACCAAAACTTCCTACAATAACAAATACAAAGCTATGAATGCTTTATACTACTCCTTAAGAGATGATGAATTCAATAGAATTTCTTCTTGTAAAACTACCCATGAAATTTGGGATACCTTGTATGTCTCACATGAAGGAACATCTAGTGTAAATGAAATGAGACTTAATAATTATACTATAAAATATGATAATTTTGAAATGAAACATGATGATCCAGTTTTTGACATGTATCTTAGGTTCCATGGGATTGTCAACACAATGATTCCTCTTGGAAGAGAAGTCACGGCCAAGGAACAAATCATGAGAACTCTTATATGTCTACCTGAAAGATGGAGGGGAACCTCTGTCTCTATTAGAGAATTGTGCGGCATCTGCAAGATTCCTGGAAATGAACTAATTTTGAAACTAATGATGTATGAAGAAGAGTTAAAAGTCAACAAGGAAGAGGAGGATAAACCCAAGAGGAAATATGTTGCATTTAAGACCACCACCTCTAAGCACAAAGACAAAGGGAAACTGGAATCTTCTATAGAAAGATCTACCACTGAACAATCATCACATGACAATGACGAGGAGATGGATCAACTAGCTAGAAGATTCAAACAATTTTATATAAAGAAGAAATTTTTCAAAAACCCTAACTTCATGTGAAAATATGACCAAAAAGGAAACTGGAAGAAGGAATGGAAAAGAAGTGACAAAACTGATGAAATTGTATGCTATGATTGTAAGCATAAAGGATATATCAAGGCTGGCTGTCCAAATCTCAAGTACAAAAAGATATATGAGGACAAGGACAGGAAGTATAAAAAGTAAATGAAAGAATCCTAGAGTGCTTCTAAGGATAGTTCAAGAGACTCAGAGATATCACATGATGAACAAGCTATCAAATCCAATATGTGTTTTATGAAAAACACATCTGGGGTAACACTAGACACTTCTGTACATAATTCATACTATTCTAAATATGAAAGTGACTCTGAAAATATGACTAATGAAGAAATTTTTGAATAATGTAACATGCTAGAGGTAACATGCATTGAACTAAAAGACAAATATATATCATTAAAGAAACAACATGCTCTTACTGTAACTATTAAATCTGAACTCACAATTGAAAAGGAGAAAAATGCTCAACTGCTCAACGAAAACAAGCTCAATGAAAACAATGAATTTAAAATGTCTAATGAGCAATTAAAGAGTGACCTAAAAAATTTACTAATGGGAAAAATACCATTACCCAAATGCTAGGAAAACCAATTTCCCCTAAATACAACATTGTCATTAGTTATAAACATGGTAAAAGAAACCTTGGTAGAACAAATCTAGTTTCAAGATCTATGACATAAAGTTTTACTCCCAGTTCTGGACTGAAATCAACTAATTCAATCCATGACACATATTCTATTATTTCAAGTTTTTGTGGGCCAAAAACAATTTATTTTTCAAATTATTTACACAATGCTTATATGAAACCTATGAGCAAAATATGGGTTCCTAAAGAAATTATTACTAATATTACTGGACCCAAACAAGTATGGGTACCAAAATATGTTTTTGCAAAATCTTTTTGAAGGAAATATGCTTAAAGAGCTCCTACAAAAACTATAGTACTTAGACAGTGGATGTCCAAGGAACATGATAAGAGACTACTAATGATTCAAGAACCTCATAAAAGTAGGTGGAGGACATGTCACATTTTTTGACAATTCCAAGGGAAATATTATTGGCCTCGGCCAAATCGGTAACTCTAACTCAGTTTTAATTCCAAAAGTACTGGTTGTTGATGGATTAAAATATAATCTTATTAGTATATCACAACTATGTGATGATGTATTTAATGTTATATTTGAAAATTATGCTTTTAATGACTTTAATTATAATATTGAATTAGTATTTTCTGCATTAAGAAATGAAAAATTTTATTCTCTTAATTTAGATTTTTTAGCTTCTCAAAATGTTTCATGCTTAAGTGTATTTCATAATGAATCATGGCTCTGGCATAGGAGACTAGGACACCGTAATTTTCACTCCCATAGAAATAAAACTAGAAAAAGCCTAGTTTAAGACTTTCCCAAACTTTAGTTTCCAAATGTCAAAGTGTGTAATCCCTTTTAAAAGGGAAAACAACACAAAGATTCCTTCAAACCAAAGAAAGAAGTGTCAAATTCTCAACCTCTCGAACTAGTTCACAAGGATTTTTTTTGGACCATCTAGAGTTTCTAGTTTAAATTAGAAGCACTATGTTTATGTTCTTGTAGATGAATTTTCTAGATATACTTGGACCATCTTTATGGCTCATAAATGTGAATCCTAGTCTTTTTTTACCAAATATGCCATGTCTGTAGAAAATCATTGTGGACTAAGAAATAAATCATTAAGAAATTATCATGGCCGCGAGTTTGAAAATCAATAGTTTGAATCCTTTTCCTCACACAACGGTTATAGTCACAATTTCTCTTCCCCTAGAACACCTCAGCAGAATTGGGTTGTAGAGTGAAGAAATAGAACCCTGTAAGAGATTTCTAGAACAATGCTTAGTGAATATGACCTACCTATTTATTTTTGGGCTGAAGCTGTCTATACAGCATGCTATATAATCAATAGATTATTGATCAAAACTATTCTTAACAGGACTCCTTACGAATTATAAAACAATAGATAACCCAAGGTTAGCTACTTCAATGTTTTTGGCTGCAATGTCTATATTATTAATACCGAATACAATCTTGAGAAATTTTCATCCAAAATTGATAAAGGTGTATTTTTAGGATATTCCATGTCTATTAAAGCCTATAGAGTGTTTAATAAAGGAACTTAATGTGTGGAAGAATATTTTCATGTCAAATTTGATTAAACCGATCCACATGATCCTAAAACCATCAGAGATAATTTTGAGGATGATGTACCAAATCTGAATATCAATTAAAATTCCTCAAATTCTTCTCTGAAAGAATATGTGAAAACTTCTAACCCTATAAATTCCTTAGAATCATGTCACAATGAACCTGAATTTGTTGATGAACATAAAATCACTAGTCCCTCTTTTTATAGAACTGTTAGAACCCTTAAGAACCATCCCATAGATGTTGTTGTTGAAGACTTAGAAAAAGGAACTCAAACTAGAGTTTGTCTTAGAAATAAGGTTGAACATCATGTCCTCTTGTCACAACTTGAACCTAAAAACATTAATGATGCTATCAATGCTGAATTTTGGGTGATGGGTATTCAAGAAGAACTTAATCAGTTTGAAATCAACAATGTTTGGAAACTTGTTGAAAGACCCAATGACACATTCAACATAGGCACTAAATGGGTGTTTAGAAATAAGGTTGATGTAGCTGGTAACATTGTTAGAAACAAGGCTAGATTAGTTGAACAAGGCTATAGTCAAGAAGAAGGAATTTACTATGAGGAGACCTTTGCACCAGTACCCAGACATGAATCCATTAGAATCTTTCTTGCCTATACTGCACATCTAAATTTCAAACAATATCAAATGGATGTTAAGAGTGAATTCTTAAATGGGTATATAGAAGAGGATGTTTTTTTAAAAAACCCCTAGATTTATAAACATCCTTTTCCAAATCATATTTTTAAACTATAAAAAGGTTTATATATTTTAAAGGAAGCTCCAAGATATTGGTATGATATATTGAGTACTTTTCTTATTTCCAAATGTTTTACAAAAGGAATAACTGATCCTACCCTTTTAATAAAATGAATTTCTAATGATGTTTTAGTTGTTCAAATCTATGTTGATGACATTATTTTTGGATCTTCAAAGAATTGTTTATGTGTTGATTTTTCTAAAATGATGCAAAATGAATTTAAAATGAGTTTAACTGGTAAACTAAAATTCTATCTTGGATTTAAAATCTTTCAAAATAATGATGGAATTGTTTTAACTCAATGTAAATATACTAGAGATCTTCTAAAACATTTTGGAATGGATATCACTAAAATTAGTGACACTCCCATGAGTACCACTTCTAAGTTGTACCATGATGAAGATGAAAAATCTATTGATCAAACAACTTATAGAGGAATGATTGTAATTTTACTCTACTTAACTGCTATTCGTCCGAACATTATGTTTAGTGTGTGTATGTGTTCTTGTTTTCAATAAAATCCTAAGGAATCTCATTTAAATTTTGTAAAGAGAATTTTAAAATACCGCAAGCTTACACCAAATCTAATACTTTTTTATCCTAAAGGACAGTCATTTTAATTAGTTAGTTATTCTGGTGCTAACTTCGGTGGCTGTAAGTTAGATTGAAAAAGCACATATAGAACATGTCACCTTTTAGGAAAATCACTTGTATCATGGTGTAGTAAGAAACAAAATTATGTTACATTATCTACTGCAGAAGCTAAATATATAGCTGATGGAAGTTGATTTGCACAAATTTTGTGGATGAAAAACACATTACTAGATCATGGATATCAATTCAGACATGTACCTATAAATTGTGACAACACAAGTTCTATTAGCATCTCAAAAAATCATGTTTCACATTCTAGGAAAAATCATATTGATGTAATACATCACTTTTTGAGAGGCCATTAACAAAAAGGTGATATCACTTTAGAATTAATTGGTATTAAATATCAGCTTACTGATATATTCACCCAACCATTAAATTCTGAAAGAATGGAATACATCGTACATGAACTAGGCATGATAAACATCAAATAGATATCTTACTTTTTACAATTTCATGTCCTACTGTTCAATATCTTACTGTTTCATGTTTCTGGTCTCACATTTTGTATTTTTTTATTAATGTCTGATAGTTACTATCTCACCGTAATGCACATTGAGAAGTTCATTCATTGTCTCACCGTGAAGTTCATTCACTGTCTCACTGTAACATGTGTTTACTATCTCACCGTAATGACCATACATGGTCTCACCGTAAAAATTCTTTATATTTTTTTTGTAAAAACTCATATCGTGGTAATTATCCATTCCACATTTCTGTTTTTCCGCACATTTACTTTTGTGAAGTCTAGTATTCTTAAATGATAAAATAATAAAAGTATCACTCAATTCTTCACTCAGGGTTTCTTATTCTTACTAATTTCAAAACCATCTTCATCCCTGAAACCCATCTCTCTCTCGAACCATTAGTGAATGCCATGAATAAAACATCCTTCATCGTTGACACCTGAGAATCGCATCTCAATGAAAAAAAAGATTTCACATAAGCTAGCACCTGAAGGACCTATAAATCTGAATTTGGTAAACTGCGTTGTTGTACCTGAGAAAGATATTTTCCCCAAATGTCTTTTTCTAGTAAGTCTCTGGTATTAAAAGTGTTAGAATAAAAAGGATGGTTAGAGTTGTTCTCGAAGGAAGATAGACCCATCTTCCCTAAGATAGTGGCTCAGTTATTCTAGTACGTACAGTTCTCTTTTGATTCTGGGGATAGTTATGTTGTAAGATGTTGGGTCAATGGCCAGAGATGCTCATTCTCTTCCAGGTTATGGGTTTCATTCCTTAGGATACCTCATGAAGGCATCTGTAAGGATTATCAGAGAGGATCTCCACATTCAACCGAATTAATTGATCTAGAAGATGATCTAAAATCCTTAACTGGAAATTGCACCTAGAGGAGAGCCATTGCTGCTGATCTAGATGGAGAATCAAGGATTTTGTTCAAGTTTATACATAATTTGATTAGTCCCCAAAAAGGTAATTTTCTATTTTGAAATATCAATATGTTTTTCTGATCCACCTTATGAAAAATGGGCATATGATCAACCTGAGAAAGTATATCATACACCATATGTGTGATCTGGTCAAAGTCACATCCAAGTCAACTTCCCTATTTTACTCTTGATAAATCTTAGTCATGCTTCTTTCCAAAGGTTTAGTTGGACCTAATGAGTAACTGAATAAGGATTGTGAATTCTTCCTCTCAAATTCCACTATCAAAAGAATGAAGATAAATTGGGATCCTTGGAAAAAGGATTGGGTGGAAGACAATGATAGAATTTATGACAAATTCAATCCAGTGGAACATCCCTCAAGAACAAGAAATATTTCTGATAATGGTTTGGAACCATATGAGATTATTGAGTATCCTAAAGAAGAGGAAGAAGAGGCTGAAGTGCCACCTAGCGAAGCTGTTTTTGTTGAAGAAGACAGGACTGCAGTTCCTCATGAAGTTCTTAAAGAAGAAATCCCTGCTCCTAAAGAAGCTATTAATCTGGAAACTCAACTCAAGGCTGAAACAGAATCATTTTCCAAAGAATCTGAAAATCATTCCATGGAAGAACCTATAGTTGAAGAACTACCTATTATGCAAGAAACCAATCTAGAGGAACTCCCTATGGAACAATCTATTCCTGAAATCATCCCTTCGACTGAAGAACTGATGGTGCTAGCTTTTCAGTTGGCTAGACAGGAAATGATTGAGGAACTTAGAGATGAGTCTATTGAATTAGACTGAGGTCCTAAACTTCTCAGTCCTGAAAATGAGGTACCTGTTGAGGGGGAGAAATCCCAAAATATCGAATATATTGAAGCTTCACATCCGACTGATTCAATTCCTATAGACACTCATTATAAGTTCCCCAGTTCCTATGATATGGATGAATCTCAACAGGTTTTATAAACTGGACTTGATCTTTCCTCTATATTATAGTTGAAATCAGTCTCCAATATCGCACCTGAGAAGGAACCTAAGCATGTACCAGTCCTTATTCTTGAACCATTATCTAAACAACCATCTTTTTTGAGTAAGGATGATCTGAAGGAATTTTTTTTACCCTCTTGTTTGGAGTTGAGAAACTCATTAATACCCAACCTCTTCCAGTGACCAATTTATGTGAGGCAGATTCCTCGCTATTATTGGAGAATTTTATTTGGAAAATAAAACCTAAAATGCTTCATGAGATTCAATAAGTAAGAGTTGAAAATAAGCTGCTTAGTAATGAAGTGAAGGCCTTAAGAAGTATGGTTGAAGACATGAAGAGAGAGCTGCATTTGAGATCTGAGCCTATTTCTCCTCCTATAGAACATCTTGTTCCTCAAATCCCACAGGTTGGTGTGTCTCAGATTCAACCTTATCTAGATTCCTTAGATGAAAAGGTTGCTGAAAGGAACAAACAAATTGTGACGAAAATGAGAGAGCTTGTTGTCAATCTTAATATACTCCCTGAGGAGTATATCATGTGTCAAAAAAAGGTGCTAAATCAACTCAAATCATTGACCACAGTTGTCAATGCCTCTAAAGAATATGTTCAATCCTCTAAACCCTCCTTAGATTGTGATCTTCTCAGAACTATAGTCAAAGAATAGCTTCAGAATTTACTCAGTGGTTTCAACACGACATCTCTATCGGTTGTTGTCAAGAACAGTGACAGAGTTCTAGACCTAGTTCAAATCCACTCAAAAATTTCTAATGATGCTCAACATGAGATTACCAAGAAAGTGTATTTCTTCTTCAACAGAATCTTCTCCAAGGCCAATATGACAAATCATTTCATGTATCTTGAAGAAAATTTTCGGATTCCTCATGTGAATTAAGCTTTCAAGACCCAAGTCCAAAAGCTTAGAGAGTTTACTATATTTTTGGATATGTTTATGGAGAACAGTGATGATTTTGAGAAATCCATGCAGTATGGTGGAGACATCATTACAGATTTCATTAAACTCCTAGGGCCTTATCTTCATGTCCAGAGTATAACCATTGTTCCTCAAGCAACTTCACCTCTAAGACATGGGCCGCCTACCTTCACCTCTGCCCTAGCCTCCTCCACTATGTCTGTCATCCAAGTACTGAGTCAGATCAGGCATGTGATTCTTGGTCAATAGCTGCCTAGATCATCTACTTCTCCTACTTTGGCTTCATTTGTCTTCGAATTCCTTCGTATACCCTATTTATCAACCACCTCACTCCCTTCTTCTACCTCAGCCTCTGCCCCTCTAGCTTCCTCTTCTTCCACTGTTGCTAAAGGCAAAGAGAAGGCCAGCCCCTGAAGAAGAACTGCGATTACTCCTTTTTGATAGGAATGATATTGATTTTCTATTTCTCTTTCTTTGTACTGAACCTTATTTGCTATTAATGGAATGTGCACTTTTGAATTCTTTTATTACATATTTTTGATAATCCCAAAAGGGGGAGAAATTTCTATATGTTATCCATTTATCTCTAGAGTTGAATCCAATATACACTTTAACTTTACATGATTTTTGATCATCAAAAAGGGGGAGATTGTCGGACTCCTCATGTATTAATCATGTAATAATGATCAAAAATATTATTAAACCTAGTTAACTAATTTCAATTATATCAAATCATGTTTATTAATGTTTAAAGTATTCTCATGCTTTAATAAGATCCATTCAAGATCTTAATTTCTCTACATTCAGCTTAATATATTTATACTATCTTTTGACTCACTTAATAATGATTTATTTGAAAAATGATTAAGTCTAATCCATTCTATGATCATAATTTCTTAAGTATGAATAAAGTTATCTTGAAAAGTCTAAGACACCATGATTTTGCCACTGGTTATGTCTTTCTGACACCGTGAAGTAGACACCGTGAAGAATACATAGTGAAGCAGACATCGTAAACATTCAGACACTGTAAACATTGAGACACCGTCACCATGAGACACTGTGACCATGAGACATCGTGACCGTGAGACACCGTGAAGTAGACACCATGAACCAGACATTGTGACCATGAGACACCATGAAGCAGACAGAGTGAAATAAGACACCATGGACAAGACACTGTGAAGCAGACACTGTGAAGCAGACACTGTGAAGCAGACACCGTGAACAAGACAATGTGACTGTGAAACACTGTGACCGTGAGACACCGTGACCATAAGACACCATGATCAATATAGACACCATGTGAAGGAGACCCCATTTCTGTGACTTACTATGACACTATTTCTTAAACTATTTTTTTGTTTTTTAATTTGATCTCTAGCAGTCATATTAGATGATTTTAAATGCACTAACATAATTAATGTTTCTCTGTAGACATATCATCTGACAGTACGAGGTATGAGCTGCAGTATCCATGCAACCTATCAGCTCCAACACATGCATTCCAACATAAAAGTGAAGTGTAGACAAGAATCAAGGAGTGAAATATAAAAAAAAGAAAAAAAAAGATTGTGAGCTCGATAATGAAGAACACTGAGAGAATTTCAACAGGAAGGATTGTTACATGCATGCAACCTGACTCTACTAAAGAACATATGAAGTACACTGGAATCCAGAGAACATCTTCACACTGTTGAACCACACGAAGAACAAAAACAGAATCAGAAAAATATTTTTTACTAATGAGGACTCGAGATATGCATCTGCTTCTTCTTAGGAAGTCCAGAGCAACAAAGACTAACACACAGAGCACTTCTAAACTCATCTCCATATTTCTGCTCTGTTATGTATCTGTTTATTACCTTTTGAGCATAGTGTGAACCTATAGAACAACACACTCTTTCTCCTACATTAAACTGAAGGATACAATATATCCTTAATCAAATCTCAATTTACTCTTTGATACCCACTTAAAACTATGGAAGAGGTCCCTGTGTGACCTGGTTATTTAAACCCACAAAAAATGTGGAAGAGGTCCCTGTGTAACCTGGATAGTCTGTGTACTGTTGTTAACCCCAATCCAAGGTGTGTATCAAAGTCTATTTATATAAACTTCTTGGAAGGTGATCACCAAGTGGAGTGGATTAGGTCTCGGCTTGAGACTGAACCACTTGTTTCAAATCTATTATGCTTCTTAAATTAGTCTTCTCTGTTTTATTGCTTTATTGTATAATTCAGGAATCACTAATTTCACATTGATAGTTAGTCTTGGAAAAAAGTTATAACTGGCTTGTCATAGTATTATAACTTCAAAAGTAATATTAATAACACAAATTAATATTACTGAGAATTAATCAATCTTCTAAGAACATACTTAAACAGTCAAACTCTTATAACAGTATAACCTTGATTAACTGGGCTATATTTATTTTTTGGGGAAACCTTTTTATATAAATTTTTATAGTTATTCAATTCACCCATCCCCTTTTGATAAATCTACTCCTACCAACACATGTTTATAAATTACAATTTTATTTTTAGGGTAAAACCATATGTTTTCCACACCTGGATTTTATTGGACACAGTCCAATATATATAATGATCCATTTTTTATGTTCATGTTGTTATCTAGTGGGTTAGGTATGAGTTATGAATTATAACCCAAACAGTTAGTATCTAGCCATGCATTTCGAAACATCGACCCACAAAAACTCTATCAACCATTCTACATGATTTTACTATACTATAGTACCCCGAACCAAAATCGATTCTATGTCATGCCATAGAAACATCCCCAAACACAATAACTTATGGGATACCAAGCCCTATGAGATTCATGACAAAATACTTTTTGAAAAAATTTAAGGATCACCTTCAACAAAATTATCCATGAAAAAATGTCAACACCTCCTTCAGGTTCAACCATAGAACCTGAGACATTCTCAAGAGTAAGTTCACCACTCAGTCCATTAATTTAACCATCCTCTCAAGTAGTCACTGCATAAACTCTCATGTATAAATATTCTCCCAATAAAGGCACAAAAACACCCCTCACTACACTAATAGTGTAATTTTTACTATGTGGCATAAACCTCTTGGACTTGGATCATTCACATTTTTAAGTTTGTATAGAACAAGGAACCAAAAAACTAACTTGATCACCCCCAGTTCCCCTTATTGAATCGAGAATCACCTTCCTATGAGTATTACCCATGCACCACCACTCAAATGGGTATCAACTTGAGTCATTGTGTTTCCTCATATACTCTAACCCTCCTAGTTCTGACAACCTAGACACTTTGTTTCCCAAGATATTTTCATTCTAGCATAAGAGGATAGAAAACCCCTCGTCATTCCTTTGATTCTACTAGAATCAAAGCACTATGAAACATATAATTGTAACATGATTACTTGAACTCTAGTTATTATATACTTATGGGTTAAAATAAACTATAAATACCTTCCAATAAGACTTTGAATGGTTAATAATATTTGTAGGGATATGTTTTCAATGAAAATGGTCCCTATGGAATTAATCCTAACTATACCTTCATAATAAATAACCTCATTTGTGATACTCCAAAGAAACATGAGGCACTGTCTTTGTTGTAAGTAGATTCACATATCTAATCCCAAAAGGTTTTATAAAAAACCAAAATATGCTTTACCAGGGGTCACATCTTAAAAAAACAACTTCTTGGCACATCTCTAAATACTTTCCATGATGGATTCTCTCTTATACTAACCATATAATGGAAATATATGGATGTTTCAGTTAAACTGATTGCCACTGGGATACATGGTCCACACCATATAATTATAGTCAACACATGAGTTAACTTCACCTATCCACCAGATACTGGCAAAAGGATCTAACTAAGTATATTAATTCCTGGAAATGATGTAACAAAAAATACTTCCTCCTCTCTGCATATATGGAATGCATATTTGTCAATGTCATCATCACTTTCATCATTAGCATCATCTTCATCACTATCACCCAAGTTAACAATAACATAACCTTATATGACTTGCTATCATAAGTAGATACACACAAGGGTTCGTCTAAAGGAATGCCTTCAATAACACATATGTGTAAAAACAATACAAGTTGTTGGAACCAGTAGATGATTTCTCCATCATTAGATCAATCACACACAAGTAGCGTACATTTCATGTGAACCTTACATGTAAAATTTGATTCATGTGAAGCCTCATGCCAATATGACCAAGATTCAAATCCATATGAAATCAAGAACCAAAAAATCAATGTGTGTCACACAATATTAAATCATATAAAATCATAAGAGAAAAAACTAAGTACATCAATCCCATGACTTGGTAATCCAAACACCATTTGGGAATGGTGTTCGTGATTCAATAGACTAAGTCACACAACAATATCTAAAACATTCTTATGTCACCTATCTACTGAATCCCCCAAAAATCAATATAAAGACTCATGGAACTGAAATAATTTTCTAATATCTCGAACTAAATCATTAGGTCAATTTAGGAATCCACATGAACTCAAGCATACCTACTTGAATGCTATAGGGTATCGAGTATCATTAAGGGTCTAAGGTGGAACCATGTAAGCCGACACCCTCTAAAAATTTTCACAGTACTATATAAATAAAAAAACAAATAATAAATATACAATTAGAGTAAGAGGAACCCCAAAACATACAAACTACATGAATGAATATAGAAACAACAGACCATAATATTAATATATAAAAACATATTCACTGATCACCCACCATGTTGATCACATATATAGTAGTGAAGAATCAGAAATACATTATATAATACAACATGAATCCTCATCTCATACAAGTCTCCAAACTCATAGAGATATATCACATCCTAGGATAAACCCTTACCTTAGACCTACCTGCAAAGGTAAAAAGTGAGCGATATAGAATTTCATAATTTTCAGGGATGACAGAGAATGTTGTGAGTAAAAATTAGTGGGGTACCACCCACACGATCCGATATGAAACTAATAAATGTAGAATATGTACATGTGAAAAAATTTAGTGAATGTAAATAGGCAATAAAAAATCTATAGAAGATTAATTGATATTACTAATCACACACAATAAATAACAATCATCTGTCAAGTGGTCATACGCTTACCCGACCACCATGAACATAGATCGTACGTGCTTCTTCTCCATGAAGGAATGATAGTCACAAAAGATGTCAATATTGATCAATAACAATACTCAAAAACGGTCCAGTTGGTTTCAAGATATCTTGTCACTCAGTATCCATTTTTCATTTACTGAACATGTCTCTTGACATCCATAAAATATTGAGTGAACATGTTTCATGGCATCCTTAAGTCATTGTGACAATATGTCACTTGACATCCACATGGAATTGAGAAATCATGTCACTTTGTGGCATCAATGCATTAATTGAACATAAAATTGGAAATTAATGTGTTCATGATGTCATGTCACATAACACCCAAAATGAATCTAGTGTACATGATACTCATTATCCATGATGAATTTTCATACCCCTACCACCTCTTCCACAGGTAATTCCTCAAGGTCAACATAACCCACCCAATGATGAGGTCCTTTATCACCAATGCTGCATGCTTTGAACAAACCCCCTAGGGGGTATAGTGTCAAGATCATCCACCCATGCAGAGTACCATAGTAATTCCTCTGAGGGAAAAAATAATCACACATATCATGGTAGAGCATTAAAGGAGGAGCATAACCTGTTATCATAAGATATCAGTACCAACAACATAATATGTGATCATCCTCATGAATAGTATAACAAGATACATAATCAAACACATTAAAAAAGAGAATCATATATGTGTTATATATATGATACACACATACCCATATATGGTCACTATCAACTATAGATGATTATGCTCAATCAACACAAGTATCACCTCAGTAAAACAAGTTTATTCATATAAACAGAGGATGTCATATCATTATGAATCAAAGAAGTTACACAAATGATCAAGGTCAAACATTGTCAATTAGGAAACCTAGGAATACTCATGGAATAAATCATCATGAATGTTCTTCGGGCTCTATGTATCATGAAGCACAACTACACAATAAGAGGGTACATGTAATATAAGAACCCTTCATTGTTCAAGCCCTTTCCATCAAAATATGATATCCAACTAATGTACAATGGACCATCAAGGCCTATGATATGTTTTCCAATTACATTTGGAATGTTTCCATAAATTAACTAAGATACAATGATGATTAACTATTTAATAATTTATTATTTTTTAAATCACATTTATAATTTTAGGGGTCATTCACCCAAGTTAGTGAACCTCACATCACATACCATTAAACATTTATAATATGATAGGTTAGAGTACATGGGACCACAAACCTCAAATGGAGTCAAGTCCATTCAAATAAATTCCAATTTATTTTTACAATCCTTCTAAGTCCATTCAGCCTGCTTTGGTTTCCACAATATTTTAATTAAGACCATGCATTACAAAATTTATTTATTGTAACCAAATTATAATTAATTAATTTAATAATGAAAAAATCACCTATAAGATGAAATGGTTGGTTATAAAAGAACTTACCTAACATAATTGAAAAGTCCAATTTAGTTTAATTAAATTTAAACCTTATAAAACACATTTAAGTGAGACAATTTAGTTGTAATTCCCATTAAATACACACTTTCATCACTACAAGACATCCTCTACCCATTCTAATCCAAATCTATATCATTCTCATAAAACATACCTCAAGAAATGATCGAATTATCATCCAATTCATTAATCAGGATTAACCCAATGATCCATCATTGATCATTATAACAAAGAGAATACCTTTCAAGTAGAATTTAGACACCATGTATCATAAGTGAAAATAAATACCAAGTGGTTTAATTCGTGATGAAAAAAATAACAATCCATCAACACATGATGAATAAGGAAATAAATATTGATGAAGAATGAAGGATATTGCTCAGATTAACCAATGGAGATAGATTTTGTGCCAATATAACTCCAATCTCAAAACACCTCAAAAGATCTAACAACCGCATCCTCAATCCATGGATCCAATCTAATGAAGAATAATCTATATGATTAGAACACAAATAGTGAGAGGAAAACATTCTCCAATCATAAAATTCCATGCTTCGATATATCTGGATCTATCAAGAATGAAATATGAAAGGTGTAAAACTCAATTAGGAAGCCATTATAATTTTTAATATCAAGAGCCATCAAGAATATGGAAAAAATCATAGGATTAATGGACAATTAATAGATATTCATATCATTATGTTCTTGCATGTATGGTATGGGTACAGGGTTTTTCATACTGTATTAACACCATGCATGGTTATTTCTTCTCCTAGGTTACCCAAACATTTTGGTTGCATATTTTTTTAAAACCTTAATTAATTTTACTCCTGTCCACAATAGGTTCTTGCATGGTTTTTCTGGTACGGTCCCATAATATGTTAAATTGTGTTCCACCCAAGTGTTTCAACCTAAAGTTGTATAGTTTTAAGGGGAGAATCCAATTGTTTCACCAAACAGTTAACAAAAAATAAACCCTTTAAAAATTCCCATGAATTTAAATAAAACAAAAGAAGTTTAACATTGAACTTCTCCCAAACCACCAATGTTCCAAAAAATGATAAAAATGAAATTTAAATGGGAATTTCGACACATAACAATGTCGATTGATACAAATATTTTGAAGAAAATTTTAGAATAATAAAACTTCTAATAAATTAAATAATTATATTCAATTATTAGGGAATAGAAAATAATATTAAGAATAATTAACATTTTAATATGGATTTTTCAATAAAATTTTTTTTATATTTTATTTTCTTATAAAACATTAATTTTATAATTTTATAATTTTTTTAAATGAAATTAATTGTTTATTTAATTAATTAAAAATTATATAATGATTTTTTTTGATTTTTTTAACATAATCATTTTACGGTGTACAATAAAAAAAATATTCTTCCAATATTGTCACATTTATTACATTATCATAATAAAATAATGGCATTAATGTTTTCATAACATTAATTTATACTAATTTATATTTATAAATTAAAATTAATCCTAAAAAGATAATATGTTAAATTTTTAAAACCTATGTTTATCCTTTGGGAATATTAATTAATATTGTACTCTAAAATTTGTTTTTCACTTATATTAGAAATTATTTTCGTCATTTGTATAAACTAAGTATAAAAAATTATAATTTATTTTTTGAATCTAAATTTTGAAATTATTTTATAAGATCAATTTCATTTTCTACATAAAGGTATTATTATTAATATGAATGTTAATGACTATGAAGACGGTGAAAGGGTTTATTTTCAATGAGTTATTTTATTAATTTTGTTTAATTTTTTTTCCAATAAATTCAATTTATAAATTTTATATAATGAATTTGATATGGTTTTTAAAAATTTATAAATTTATAACTAATTTAATAAGAAAGTAATGTTATATAATATAAATAACTCTTAATGTTAAAAAATAAAATTTTTCTATAAAACAATTTTTTTATATAATAAATGATTTAATTGAAAAATTAATTTATCATATTTATAAATTTATTTATTATATATATAGACTAAATTTAAATTTTATGAAATAAAAACGTTTTAGTAATGATTACATTATATTTTTAATAAAATTAAAATTACTTGTGCAAAAACTAGTTTCAAAGGTATAAATAAAAATTATAATAATCTATAAATCATTTGGTAAAAGAAATTAATCATGTTTAAAACAGTTGGGAAAATTAATATTAGATTCTTTCATGACCATATTTATCCCAAAAATTCATTATTTCTAACTTATATGGTCTTTGACCCCTGAATATTTTCATTTCATCTTTGAATAGGTAATGGGTATTTACAAAAAACACATTTTCATCAGATGTAAAAGGATATCAATACACCACTTTTCTCCAAAACTCAAAAAGTTTTCGCTCCACCAAAACACTAACATAGTCTCTCCTAAAAAGTATCCCCACATTGTATATTATTTTTCCATTATAAAAGATGATGTTGATATTCCTTAAGGTGTTACCAAAGGGAGAACATCCCAAGGGGGAGGTAATTTTCTCATCTCGGATTGATTAATTCATTATTTTTTCAAAAAAAAATCATTTTAATTTCATTAAAGTATGATAAAATTTTCTTTTTAAGTACTCTAAAATTTTACTATTCTAATATAATACTAATTTATTACCTTCCTCCAAAAAATAGAAAAATGAAAAGGCTGTCATGCATACATGCAGACTTCCACCTCAATGAATAGTGTGCTTGGTTTTTCATCACCTCCTAACATTGTATGTTATAAATGTTTATTTCATTTATTAATATAATATTTATAAAATTATTATGATTCAAAAATTATAATGAATTCTCCATATTCCATGTGATCTTTAGATAACTAGCACGCCAACCATGCATGCATGAAGACTACCACCTCCATAAAGGTAACATACTTCATTATTCACTCTAGAATTTTATGATTTATCCGAGAGTACTATAACATGATTCAACACAATAAAAACATCAAAATAAAATAATTATTCCTCTATAATACATATTTTATTCCTATGAAATCAATTTCTTAACAGTAATGACTCAGATATTATAGTTAGACCATGTTTGAGTTAGTTTAACCCCATATATGAAAAACGCTATAAATTTCTATCATATATAGAAAAGGAAACATAAATATTGACGATATTAGATAATAATAACTAAATTATGTATTTTTAGTTCTTGAATGGTAATGGTAATATTTATCCTTTTATAAATGTAACACCCCTTATTTGTGAAAATTACCAAAACAATATCGTCATTTATATAGTCATCATGACTAATAACTAAAATACTTAGGAAATAAAGTTAGATGTTGCATCAAAAACCCTATTATCCACACAAAGTAGTTCTATCAAGTCGATTTCCACTGGCCTTAGGCATGCCTCCCCATATACAAATGGTTGATGTCTAACAGTGAGGTTTTAAATGAGTATTTTGGGGAGACTATACCATTAGTGGAATGATAAAAGAATATTCTGAGTTCATTTATATATAACTTATAGTGGAAATAAAGACTCAGCAGACTCAAACTAGACCCACCAAAGATAGAAGAAAATTCAATATCAATAAAAAATAGTAGAATCATAATTAAACCATTACATTGGAAATAATTAAACATACTAAACATTCCACTTATAGCACTAAAACATAGAATTATTATATATAAATTCATACATATCAATATCTAGAAAGGGGTGTCCCATGGATGACCTCTGTACAATACATACATACATAGCCTGGAAATATAAAAAGAAAAAAAAAGAAAAAATTCAGTAAAGGTAGGAACCTCAAGGTCCCCTACAATTCATCAATGCAAACTCAAACTGGGATCCAGCTCTAGATCCCAAAACCTTACATGAATGTAAAAGTAAAAAGTATACACACATCCTATAGGGATCTGGTAGGGTGTGAGAATGAGTCTCATTAGGATACCACAAAAGTTTTCAAACCAAACATTAGTGTTTATTAAGTTGTGGACTAAAATTATGAAATTAATAATAACAATGAAAATAATTTAAAAAATGCCTCCATGGTGCTTAACAGCCTCCAGTAAGTTATCACTTTCCTTGGCCAATGTCAGAATCACTAAAGAGGATAGGATACTTAAACCGTGTCCCATGGTATCCCCTTGATATAACAAATCTAGGTGAACCCTCATGTTCCACCTTCAATGTCACCAGTACCTTGTTCTATCTAACACATCTTGTCCCAAGTAAAACCACTAATGCCCCAAAAGAATCCTCAAAATTAAGTAACCGGCCCCTCATATCCTGGCTCGAAATAACTCATTATCTTAAAGCAAGACATCCTGAGGCACAAAGATATATATCCTCAAATAAACATCATCAGTGTCTTATATCACAAAATCTAGCGTAACATCGATCTCTATCCTCCAAAAATAGTAAAGTCCAAATGACCGAAATATGGTGATCCTCATCCACAAACTAATAGCCTCGTCCCTATCAATTGGCGTCTCCTCACCTTCCTCACGGATTTCTATAGAAATAACCCCAAACATACTTACCAAAGATTCACTAATGGGGGTCTCTACCCATATAAGTGGTCAAAACATCTCATCACTGAGTCATCAGATGTGCACATGGCTTCAATATGTTCTTTGGCCATCACGGGGGAGAAAAAATCACCAAAATATAGTACCTATGCCACATCCAAACAAAAACATGTTTCTCCCTGACATTGTTTCTCAAATATAGTTTCTATTACATCTAATAACATGGGTCAATCCCTAACCCTACATCCTCTCCACCTCATCTTATGTCCATGTCTCCCAACTAGTGGTCAACATAACTCAAAATGTCTGGGCCAAGCCCATCCAGATGACCACATCACCTCAATCCAGATGGCCATTCCACCTTAATTCCTCAAGGAAATACCATAATGATATGTTGAGTCTCAGAAGTATATCTTAGAAAATCAGATATATATATATATATATAACTCACATTAAATTAAACAAGCAATTTGATGTAATTGAATTTCACGTTTTGAATTCTATAAACAACTCACTTACAAAAATTCTCTCACCCCAACCAAACCACCCAAAGAATGATCACCACTAACCTGACCTAGGTCAAGTAAACATGGTGAGGGAATGCCTAACAAAATTACATAAGGTTATAAAATCAATTTAATTCCAAACAAATGGGTCTATCTCAATTACCCAATAGTGTGGTAAAGTACACAACCCCAAAATGACTGTGAAAACATGAAGAAATTTATACACCACCTAAGATAGATTCAAAGATATAGGCACATATGGCATTAGCCTCTAACTCTAATCAAGCTAGAGGAAATTGATGATTCCATCGAACGCCCTAAAAATAGGGTAAAATGGCTCAGACAGATTTAGCACCCCATGAGGAAAAATCAAAATGTGATGGAGGCATGGGTGAGATAATCATTACTGAGATGATTCTATTGCACCTAATGGAGACCAAAATAGATCACTGATAAAGGAGGGAGAGAAAATCCAAGGGAAGAAGTAAAATGAAGGGTTTACCCCATCTGTATGCATGGTATGGCAAGGATTATGGGGGAAAAGAGTATATATAAGGAAAATAGAGGATGGTTAGAAATGAAATTTCTTCTCTTTAATGGGGAAACATGGTTTTCCCACACGGTTTGTAAAATCATGCTCCACCAATGCGACCCCCACTGCCCAAATATCCAGGTCCACATGGCTTCCCCTCACAGTTTGCTAAATCGTATGGAAACTATGTGTGATCCCTCTGTTAAAATTGAATTCATGGTTTCACAGTCATGCACCTCCCCCACACAATTTACCCAACCCATGTAGAAGTTCAAAAATGGGTGACACGGTTAGCTAGAAGAGGTCGCACGGTTTACCCTAAACCGTACACCTTGAACTGTAACTCCAAAACCAGTTTTTCGGCTCTCCAATGCTCATGAATCCATTTACAACACATTAGGAACTCTCCAAGACACTAAAACCACCAATAAAAAGGATATAAGGTTGGCGGAACTCTCATAATTTGTTTCTAATCAACAAAAAATAAAAAGGCACCATGCTAATTCAAAAATTCAAAAAGGGGGAGGTTTTCAACTCAATTCAAAAACCAAGGACATTGAAATCTCCCCACATTAACATATCTCATCCCCAATCTATAAAATTAAACCTGAATATTGCACCCAACATACCCATACTGATAAAAACATTCCTAACTACCCTGGTCAAAAGGGTAGAAGTTAAATACCAAATGGGGGATCCCCACCTTTGGAGTGACCCACCTCGGTCTCAATAGACCCCAAGCACAAATCAAACAATTCACCATAAACCAATTCTCAGATTCAAAGTCCTCTCATGACACATCATCCCTCTTACAACTCATCGGGTTCTCCTATGCCATACAATACACCCATCAACATCTTATACTGCATCAGTTCCAACCTCTTTCCCAAGGAACACATGGCACCCATGAGGTCTTGTATCTCAAAAGATCCTCAAAAAAATTCTTGATACCTCACACCTCTATCAAGAACCACACTAAATCGGTACCCAAATACCTACCCAACTCATATAACTAAATCCCCTCAATGCCTCAATGCCAAAGCACCTCTATCCTCACAAATAAATTGATTCTGAAAAATAAAACATGGTTCTTCACACCTCATATATATATACAACACACCTGATCTTATGTCAACCTATTAATTAGTGGTTATTTAGTCCATATATATATCATATTCACCTTTTTTAAACAAAATAGACATGCTTCAAATGACATACCATGAAAAATAGAAGAAACATATATTTCTATAGTGTACCTCTTACCATCATCATCTCACCATCCTTCTTTAACCATAGAAGCTCTATGACATGCATCTGACCTAAAGAATGACTTCTTTAAGCATGGCATCCTTGCGGTGATTTTGTTGGAAACGAATACTTACCCCACTAACAGGTCTTTATATCTCTTACACGGCCTCCTCGTGCTGCTAAATCATGGATACCCTCACCGAGTACAACTCTAGGAACAACCTCATAAGCCTAAGTCTACCATGATCCTTGAATTCTAGCAATCTGAGAAGGATTCTTGTATTACCTTTCAAGGTTCCCAACATTTCCATATTCCCGACACTCCTTTGGAGGCCTCCTACACTAAGTCAAATCATGTCCCAATTTCTTAAATTGAGATAAACCCATTAATAAACCACTATGAAATGGTATTCCCCAGTCATTGGAATGAATTTATTGATAGAACTCATCTATTTATCGCTTCCTACAATCTGAAGAATTTCCCTTGAAATCACATGATGATACTACCATGATCAAGTACGGTATGTGTGTCTGGTTTCCCATAGCTATAAGCACATGGTTCACTTCCTTTTAGAATGATTCAATCCTAAATAAGTTTACCTACACCCAAATATCATTATGTAAACCATCCTCTATTCTCCTCACCCTCGAAGATTCATCACTCACCATATCGGGTGTGAAGTAAGAAAATTCAGTGAAAATATCTGCATATTATATGACGAACATGTCTCCATGCTAAAGGATCAAGTAATATTGGTCTTTTCTACCCTCGGCATCTCTAAGAATGTGGGATTGATGTTACATACCTAAAAATCCTTTTATCTAGTCCCTCGTGTCTTCCCACATGTGCATGCAAGTACAACCAATGATTTTCTGATCCTCTAAGCATGCACATCACCAGCTTCACCCTCCACCCTTTAGGAATCTATATGTACTCCAAAATCATATTTATATCCTCAATATAGTTCTTAGACACCGATGGTCCACTGTCATCAAGAATAATTGGCGAGTATTGTGATTGGAAATCTTAGGTAAGACATTCCATAGATGGATCTGATAATTGAGCACCCCTATCGATTCCATGTATCACAGGTTCCATGATCTCTCTGGGATGCTCAACAATAATTATCCCAAATTTTTTATGATCTTTCAACTTCACCTCCTACACTAGAACCCTTTCCCTATCCTTTTCTTATTCTTGACCCTCATGGGTCAGAACATCATCACAATCCTATTACACCAATCCATCACCTTCCTGATGCGTCATCCGAGCCATCGAGGAGGAACCTGCTGAATATGATACACGGTAAGATATCTAATATAAAAATTATATATATAACACAAATAGGGAAATTAGTAACAGGTAGTAAATCCTCACTATCTTTAATTGTTCCTTTTTCAATCAATCCACATGGAATCCCGACCTCATGGCCTCCTAACCCGCCCTTACCATAGCCAAGTATAAAAAACCTAGCCCATGGACTTCCTGAAAACCAATGTTGCCTCAATCTGATGACCATGTTACCCAGTATAGAGATAAAAATCACCCCATTTATTCATATCAGCCTATTCTCATAAGATTCAAACTCATTTCACATAACAAGTATAGTTTATATATATGTCACTTAACATAAGAAATTTCATAATGCATATCATATTAAAAAATAATTTCACAAATCACAATAATTATTCAATGGTGCATGATGATTCATAATTAAACACCCAAACATGTTCCAAACCAAGAGCATAAACAAGAATCACATATCAAACTCACCTCAACTTACCAAGCTATGGTTTTTAATCTCATTCCTTATCATACCAGGCCATGGTCATAAGTCACAACCAATAACAATTCAAATTTAAAGAGTACCACTCAAGGTGGAAACCATATATACCATAAATTGAGTGAAACATGCCAGAATTCCAAACCTTATAAAATGAATCCATTTATCATACATTGGGTTTGAGGGACCCAAGAACGATATATGACTCTAGTTTCGACAACACCTAAAATCGTTCCAACCATAACCCAAATAGTATGACTAGTGGAAAATAAATGAAAAGGAATTCTAGATATCATTATTATCCATCCATACAGTGGTACTAAATCCTAGTCAAGAACTTCTCTAATATCACTTTTATCATCCCTGGACTGATTAGCCTCTCAAACAGTGCTATCAGGATGACTGACACTACCATTAGGCATGCCTCCCCATACTCTAAAGGATATCAACTAGTAGCGAGGATGTAAATGAGTGTAGTGTGAGGAGTATAGCCTCATGGGAATGATAAAATAATTTTCAGAGTCTATTTATATATAGGTTCTAGCGTTAATAAATAAAATATAGACTTGAACGAGCCCCGCAAAAGGCAGAAGCACAGTCAATATCTATCAAAAATAGAGGAAGAATAATTAAAAAATTACAAAGAAAATAATTAATCAAAATGAACATACCAGTTGTAGCACTAAAATTGAGTGTTCTTACATATTATTTCATTCCTTTCAATATCCAAAAATGGTTCACCCATGGCTAACCACATTACAACACATACATACAATGCATATTGATAAAAAATAACAATAAGTAAAACTCTTGCTGTGGAAGGAACCTCAAGGACCTCTACCATTAATCAATTCAAACACATACTATGATCCATCTCTATATCCTGCACCCATACCTAAATGTTAATGTATAAATCATACACATTTTCTGAAGGGCCTCTGTGGTGTATGAGAAGGAGTCTCGATAGGATACCATCCAAGTGTTCATACCAAACATAAGTGTTTAAGAAGGTGTGAACTATAAGGGAAAACAGATTCATAATGAAATTTAATTAAGAAATTACATCATTGATTCTCAATAGCTTCCAAGAAGCTATCACCTACCTCAACCAATGTTAGAATCACGGAAGAGGAGAGGATTTGTGGCCCATGAATTAAGGTATCCCCCTGATGTAACAAGTTTAGGTGAACCCTCAATTTCCACCATTAGCATCACCGACACCTCATTCCATTTGTAACCTCATGTCCCAAGTAAAACAACTGATGTCTTAAAGGCATACCCAAACAAAAGAAACAAGTCCCTCAAACCTCTTCTGAAAAAAAACTCATCGGCTCGAAGCATGACATATAGAGGAAAAACAATATCAGTCCTTAAATAAAAAAACACCATCATCTCATAGAATTATGTCCCAAGGAATGGTGATCTCCTTCCTCCCAAAATATTCCACTCACAATGGCCCCAATACGGTAATCCTTAGCTCCAAACAAAATTCTTGATCACTATCAATTGAAGTCTACTCACCTTGTTCTATGATTTAAATGGTAATCACCCCCAATTCATTTACCTAAGGTACACTACTAGGTCCTCTACCCACACTAGTAGTCAAACCCACCACATTACTGAGTCATCTATGTGAACACGACTACAATCAGATATTTGTCCGTCACGGGTGAGCTGCAATCACCAAAATATAATACATATTCCATATCCAACTGAAACCTCGTACCCCTACGGTCGTGTCTCTTAAATCTGATGTTCATTATATCCAATAACATGGGCCATTCCCAAAACCGAACAGCCTCACCACCTCAAACAAAGTCCATGATTCCCAACCAATGATCAATATCATGCAAAATGTCTATACCAAGCCCAACTTGATGACCATGTCACCTCAATCCTAATGGTAAATCCACCTCAATTCTGCGGGCCAATCCTATCATAACCCCATGGGTCTCGTCATTATATATCAAAAAATCACTTATATATATATATGTAACTCACTTTCAATTAAACAAGTAATTAAATTTAATTTAATTGCACATTTAAAATCCAATAAAAATGACTTTTAAACAAGCTCCCACCCATGCCAAACCACCCAAGTAGTGATGGCCTCTAACTCAAACTCGCTCATATAAACAAGGTGAGTAAATACCCGACAACATCCAATCAGGTTATACAATCAATTTAATACCAAAAAAGGGGTCTCTCTCAACTAGATAATGGGGTGATAAAATATACACCCCAAAAATGAACATAAAAAAAATAAATAAAGTTTTTCACCACATACCTTGGATTCATAGACATAGGAACATCAAGAATTAGACTCTAACTCCAAGAGGTTTGGATTAAATAAATGATTCTGTTGAACACTGTAAAAATAGCGTAAAATTTCTCTGATGGATTTATCTCTCTTTGAGTAGAAAGGAAAAAAAGATAATTATTTATGGGTGAGATAATCCTAATTGAAATAGTTCTATTTCAACTGACAATGACCGAAACAGATCACCAATGAAGGAGGGAGTGAAAATCCAAGTGAGAGAGGAAAATGAAGCATTTCCTCCTACGGTGGACAAAAAAAAGGAAGGATAAAGGGGAAATATATGAGAAATGAGGAAATATGGGAAGGTTATAAATTTAATCTCACCTCTTAAATTTGGAAACATGGTTATCACACACAGTTTGGTATACTATGCGCCAACTGTGCAGCACCCACTACCCAAAGATCCTTGTCTGCACGGTTTCTATGCATGGGTTTCCAAACCATGCGCAAACCATGCATGATTCCTTTATCAAAAAAAAATTACATGGAAACTTACCCATGAGACTCCCCACAAATTCAACCCAAACCATGCGATTTTTTAAAAATGGGTTGCTAGGTTTGTTGGAAGAGGCCACAAAGTTTACCCTAAATCGTGCGCCTTGACCTGCAACTCCAAAAAAAGTGTTTTCGGCCCATAGATTCTCTAGAACCATTTCATAAACTAGGGGAAATATCTAAGACACTAAAACCTCCAAAAATAAGATATACGAATGAAAAAACTCTCAAAATCTGGTAACAATCAACGAATAAGAAAAAATCACCCACGCAAATTCAAAATATTAAAATGGGAGATGTTTTCGACCCGATTCAAAAACCCGAGACATTACATTATAAAATTATAAATATTCATAAAAAATTTACTTCAATTACTATAATTATATTATAATTTTTAAACATGGATCTTTAAAAATTATTTAACACCACCGTTACTAAACTATTAGTAAACAAACAATCAAATATAATAACATCCAATTATTAAAATAAAATATAACTAACTAATATATTTGTAATAAATGGTTATAATTGATATTTATAAATGGTTATATCTATGAATAATTTTTTTAAATAGGTTATTAAGATAGCTTTTTTTTATATGAGTTTATATCATTCTCATTTAGGCATTATTAAACATAAGGATTTTTATAATTTAATTTTTCTTCATTAAGATATGATGTGTATTCACATCGTATTTATTTTTTTCTATGAATATATCAAACAAGAATTTTTCGATATTATCTAATGAAATATAAGAAATTGAAAAATATATCTCATTTTTCACCATCTATGGATTTATATTTAAAAGGGTTACAATTTTTCAAGGTTGTTTCACCTCTATTTCCTTTATTTGATACATGTTTAGTTTTTTCCATCTAGTTTCCTTTAAAGGTTTTTTATTCTATATATTTGAAATATTATATCCTGAATAATATTTTATTATTTTTATTTAATTTCCAATTTCTTTCCCTATCTTTCAAGGGTTTTTTATTAAAATTATTCCTAATCCGTAAAGGATATTGATTACCAAAAACATCAAACTTTGAGTTATAATGTTTCATCAGGAACTTATTTCTTACATGAATAGGTTCATCCACCATAAAATTTTATTTTATCTTATTTTAAATTAATTTATGGGAAAAAATGAATTTCTAATTCAAATATCCTTGTAGGATTATTTTAATCTCTTATAATTATAACGTTTTTAAAAATAATTCCATCATTCCCAAGTATGATCTCTTTCATATATAACCCTGTTTCTCATTCCTACTAATATTCTACTTGATAATTATAAACCATATTTCTTTCTGTCTATTAATGTTTTCAAATTTCCATTTTCAGTATTTGAAAATATTTTTTAACTTTTCATGATGTGGAAATTCATGGAAATGTATTTAAAAATATTAAAATTGGTTTCCGTAGAGGATCACTTATTTAATCATTAAATGAAAATTTAATTCAGATTGTATTGATGAATTTTTTTAGGCTAAAATATATATTTTTTCATTAAAAAGTAATATTTTTTTAAATAAAATCAATTCAAATTTTTGAAAAATTACTTTTGAATGTGACCCATAACATCTTTATTTATAATAATGATAAAGAAATTTATAAAAACACTATTTATTGGTTTCAATTCAATTTTCCTCTAAATATTTTAATTATTTATTTCCTTGGAAATTATTATTATTTTGAATCATAATTTAAATAGTCTATTGAAACACAATTATTAGGTTATTTTATTTTTGGTATCAACCAATTATATTCTTAAGGAAAATTTGGGTGATACATACTATAAATACTACAAAAAAAAATTTCTTTCCAAATATTTCTTAATATTTAATTAATAATTATTTTAAATTGTAACGCAAATGTATGTATGATTCATGTAAGATTTCTTAAATCTCCCTCTAATTAATTATTTATGGTTTTTTATCTAATGAGATAATGAATTTATGTATAGGTTTAATTATAAATTACCTATTCCCACAAGATTGTGTATAGGTCTAATTATAGTTAAGTTATTCCCACAAGTTCTAGAATAGTTTGAATTACAGTTATGTTATGTTCAAAATATTGTTTATGGTTGTAATTATGGTTAAGATATGCACACTATATTGTTCATCAGAGTAATTACAATTACGATATGTTCACAAGTAAGTGTGTTGATATAATTCAAGATAATATATGGTTACAGAGATATATTTTCCTATTATTTTTTTTCTATAATATATTATTATTTAATGTTTTAGTGACATTCAAAATTTCTATGTAATAATATGATGATCATGTTTGATGTGTATTTTTTTATCACAAACTCGTATGCCATGGTTCATGCTTTCTCATTTGATATACATGTCCTCCATTCATGACTTATGGAAAACTCTTATTATTCCATGTTCTTTTTATTAAGACACTTCTCCCTTGGTAATTTTTTTCTTACATGATTATTATTGGACCCTTTGATGACACATTGATGAGTTTTACCTTACTGAGCAATATAAATCGCCCCTTTATTTTGTTTCCTTTACTAAATTTAAATTTATTCAAAAAAAAAATTTAGATGGTTGTTTTTTATGGTTATTATTCGTGGGAGATAATAAATATATAAAAAGGAAATATTAGTATTGTAGTAAAATTTCATTATTAGATGAAATATACATGGGAGATAAGCCTAAAAGATAAAAAACATTCTCTATTAGGATTACATGATTATTAAGATTTGTAATGTCTATCTTATGGGAAAAAATATCTTTATGTTTTTATTAGATAATTTCATTTGATATCAAATCCTATGTGTAAGGTATTTTTTCCTGAATAGGTCCAAAGTGTGTGGGTTTGGGGAACCGTTATCATTTTAAAATATTAATATTACATGTACTCATTAAATATAAATTAAAATATAAATTGGTTTCACTCTATTATATGCATTAAAAATATAATTTATCATTATTTAAACACTATTTAATTTCATAAAATAGAAATTCATACGGTATAGAAAGTTAATTTTTCATAAAATACATTTTAAGCATAAAATAAATTTATTGTTATTATATACCATATAATAATTTGTGGATGGAATTTAATTTATTTTAAAATAAAATCATCTCTTAGTCATGAGTAATTAGAATACATAACACTTTAAATAATCATTATTTGAAATACAATATATTATATGAAATAATAATTACCAAATACCATTAAAATTAATTATTAACATTTTATTATTTTATTATTTTAAATCTATTGATATAAAAATATTTCATTGAAATTTTTGAAATTTAATATATAATAATCATATGTTTTGTATACAATTTTATATTTTTTATAACAAAAAATATTAATTACATATTTTCATTTTGTTTTATTAATTAATTCTCAAACAATATTAATATTTATAGTAATATTTTATGTCAATAAAGTTTATAATATGTTGTTTTATGTCGGTGTTGTATGAGACCCAAGAAATCCAATAAGGTTTTTATTTAAAGGAAAACACATTATAAAATCAGTGTGTGTTACATTATATACCATTAAATAAATATGAATCCTAGAAAATTTATTCTATTAAATATATAGGGGAATATTTTATATATATGATTGAAATATGGATAACCAGTCATACTAATCCAAATTATGAAGTCTGATTCCCCATGATACACAATATCAATTATATTCATTATTATAATTCCTTTAAACCATTCTATGTTCCCCTAATTACTTTATCCTTGTACAATTAATACATGTTCATAGAAAAGGGAATTAAATAACATTAAAATTTGTAAATAACACTATGATTTTAATATATAGTTTTGAAAAATAATTTAAAACTTTTCATACAATAGCTAAGTATACAATTCAACTTGATTTATTTGAATAAGGGTTGGCATTTATGATATTCAAAAAATTCAGAAACAGAATAAATAAATATATTTATAAAAGGATACCCACCTTTATAGTTGAATAGAGGGTTATATGTCTTGTTTATAATACATTCAATGTAGGAACTTCCTGAATGGATAAGATGGGTAGTTGGTTTTAAAATCATGATCAATAGTTTACAATAATTTACCAAGATGTCAAAGTATAGTAGATGATTAAGATAAGTCATAATGAAATTTAATTTTAATTTTAATGTTGTAAAATGATTATAAATCATTTGATATATATATATTAATGATTATTGTGATTAAATCATCTATGAGAGATCGATTATTTTGTGGAACTTCTACCCATCTATCTGAGTGTTGACTTTTACTATGTCGGATAAATTTTTATAGTTAATATGAATATATATATCAATAATAACTTTTAATTATTGATGTATTGTGGAATGTTTTAATTTATTATTACTATTTATATATATTCAACTTTATGAAGGGATAAAAATATCAAAAAAACCCCTAACATACAATCTTATAAAACACTAACTTTATCATATAGTACTTTAGGTTTAGAATTTGAATTTCATTAAGTTGGACTCTATTATACTTCAAAAATTAATCACAAGAAAATGTGTGACTTGACATTATCATAAACATTATAACTATATTGTAATCCCAAAAATCAATGAAATGTGTTTTTTAAAAATTCAATATACACTATATACATAAAATAACATGTAAATATTATATTCTTTAGAAATATATTCTCTTAAAAAGATAAAAATGTTTTCCCCAAAAAGATAAAATTTCTTTGTCACCAAATAGCCTTTCAATGACCATGGATGTTTATAATGTTCAACATACACTCCCAACATCAGTCAACCTAAATCCAAATTTATTCCAACATCAAATATATAACAACATATTAAAATCCTATATAATTATTTATAGAGATCATATTGATCAACTATATAGTTCCCTCCCTGAGTGTCCAATATTGTGTGTGGTTAGGCCCACTTGTCATGAACCGAGCGAATCAACCAACCATTTTTATGGTTATTAACCATATGGGAATTTATGTCAGGGACTACAATAAATTATTTTTACCCTGATGAGGATGGTATTTATAAGAATCAACATACTCTATATATTACCAATATTGTAGTATGTTTTCATATATTTAGTATCATCCAAAGGGTTTTCACTAATTTTCGGTACCCGTAATGTCCATAAATAACTAAACACTACTCTGATACCAACCATGGATAACCAAACATACTTATATTCATATTTAATAATTTTACATGAATATATATTTTATCTCACTATAAATAAATGTCTAATAGTATATCATTAGCAGATCATACCCAAATAAAAATTGTTCATGAGACATAAATGATGGATTTGAGTAAACAATTTGAGAAAAATACACCCAATAAATATTATTATGAAAAACATAAGAATACTTCATAAACATAATCATTTAAACCATAATATATTCAATCTTGAATCACCATCCTGCCTCCCATAACATAGTGGATAATGAGACTCATTCCTTACTCACATATCTTAATTGAATATGAATCACATTCCTTCCTTCAATGATTATATAATTAGGTATAAAACATTTCCCAATTAATTGATGGCATAAATAATGTTAGACCTGTAGATGACATAATAAAATTCCACACATATGTGAGTGATAAGATCTTTGAGATATTTATTTTTTCTTCATAGGCTAATTAAATTTTTCAAAAGAAACAAGTTTTATTGTCCTAATCTTTCCAGATAAATAATATGGAAGGTGTCACTTAGATGATATTCCCATTGTAACATTAGAATCATTTAAATATGTTTACATATATGTAAATTACCTTCACATAAATATTAAAAATACATGTATAAGGAAGAAGAAATACCTTTTTTAGTATTGATATATTTTAAGAAAATATTTTTAAAACAATGGAATATAAATATGTTTGAATAAAAATTAAAACTATGAGATGAAGGTTGTAAAAGAAAACTAATTATTACAATTGGAAAAAAAAATTAGAAAACATTTAAAAGTATATTCTATCCACATTTTGGAAATATGGTCAACGCCTGTGGAGTTGGCCAATGCTAAAAATATTAAAATAATACTAAATTTTTTATGATAAAGTAAAATTCAAGGAAATAGACTTTAATAAATCATGGAATTCGGGATAAGACCATCCCTACAACCAAATAGGGAAAATAGACATTTAATAAATGTATTCCCAAATGAAATATAGCGGTATTGATAATTTCTATTTAAATAATCACTCCGACTTAATAACGACTCAAATAGGAATTAAAATTGTTAAAGGTAATTTAAAACATATAAAAACCTAGTGTAGAATTAAATATATGTTGTTTGAGAGTGAACTATTATTCAATTTATCCACATGGAAACTTTATCATAACAATCTCAAATTCAAAATGAGTTTGGAAAAAATATTTACGTATTTGGAAGCATTTGTATCAAAATACCTTTAAAGAAATAAAATGATACATATTTGTAAATTAATTTATTTAAATTTACTATATTAACAAATTTATCTATATGAATGTATATAAATAAATAAAAATAAAAAAATTATGAATGACATATAATTGAGTGAGAGATGTTTAAGACTAGAATACCATACCCTTTTGGTATTATATGAAAGGATAGTGTATAAAGGATGGGTAATGAAAACAAGTAAAATAAATGATGAAATCCTTAATAATTATAAGAGGGTGAATTTGGTGGTATGTAGACCATATAAAATATTAATAGGTAAAAAATATGAGAGCATTACTCATTAATGGTAAATTGAGATGAGAACTCTTACATTTAATTTCAATGTCCATTAAAGTGATTCAACCATTACTATAATAATGATAAGTATCTTAATAACACATTTCATAATCTTATTCACGTATATTAACTTTTTACTCTTCATTTATATTCATTACTCATACAACTATTTCTATGTTATACTTTATTTTCATCATTAGGGGTTAATAATTTTTTTCATTTCATACAAGTTTCATAATGGTAATGTTGGTTCATGTCTGTTAAAGTGACCATATTTTTATTTTGTTTTTTAAAAATATGTTAATAAATATGTGTTGGATTGTAAATTAGTTTCTTTAATTTTTTGTTGAAAAAGGAGGAAATGATTTTTGATAAATATTTTATGTTTGATTGTGAACAATTCAAAATGTTAAATAACGTGTGATGAGGGTGTTTGGAATAAAACATGATTTATATAAATGAAAAAATGAATGTTGTTTGTATAATATTTAGATCTATTGGGTAATAATTTGTGATTTTATATAGATTCCCATTCTAGAATAATTAACACATTATTATTTTAACTAAGTGTTAAAGAATGAAGTTTAATAAAAAAAGGATCATACATAGGTCTTCCAATGAACTACCACAACATCATCCACAATGAGATTTCATTGGAGGAAGCTCATCCAAGATATCTAAAGAGGAATATGATAGGTGATAATAGCATATATATTATGAATAATGAGTTCAAATATGATCGATCACATGGGCATTATAGCGCATTCTAATATGTGGATGGTGTGAAAGTGTTGTACACTACACACCAAATTTTTTCTAGTTAGGTTAGTGTCTGAGTGTATCTAGGAGACAATATGTGTTCCATGGAAAGAAATATAAGGTAGTGTACACGGTAATGAAGAAATAAATGACAGAGAACAATTTGGATGTGGGACTCAATAAAAGCACACAACAATTCATCTATGTCTAATATTTACAAATATAATTTAGGTAAAATGAGATCTTCATGAATGTATAATATCCTTACTTTTTCCATAAACTAATATTAATGTATGGTTTATATATGGTAAAATTATTAACCCCAAGCACTAATTGGTTTGACCGAGCGCCTATATTTGAGATCAACCACACAAACATCACCTGATTGAACACATTATTTGGAGTGACTATATGAAGGGAAGTATGTATACCATAATCCAGTGTGTAAAATGAAGTGAATATATGAACAACACTCAACCTACTGTGTATAACATTGAGATACAAAAATCATACAAGATAACAAAAATACAAATCTTAACCTACTACAAAACAACATAACACCACACATTAAACAATGAGTGACCACAACCTAAGAAGACTTATGGAATAACTTCTCACGATTGTGAGGTGTGTGTCAACCAAATGAAAAAACTGAAGATGCTTCACGAGTAATCCTACTACACGAACTGAGATAGAAATTCCATGAGTTTTAGATTAACTAATACATTAATTGATGTTGAACTACAAAATTAACTATAGACTAATCAAATAGATATCTTCATATTGGATTCTTTCTTACACATTCAATGACAATAGAAAAACTCATACATGATGTTATCCAAAATGGTTGAATATGAGGTAACAAATATGGTGCCTCAAGCCACCATGTATGTCTGAAAGACCTAACATGTTTTCACCAGCTATATAAAAAACTTACATCTACATCAAGTAAGTATGACTTGCAGCGTAATGTAGGAGAGAAGTAGCTTCTATAATGTGAATAATAAATACATCACAAGGTCTTTTATATGTGATAAAGATTAAATAGATAACCCTTGAGATAAAGTATGATTTCATTGCCCGATAAATAAGAGTGCATTCTGGTCTTCATGCATGTGAGAATTAAAATTATAAAATGTTATTGTAGACATGTTCATACATGGATATAAAAGATTTTATGTCTATGTTATTCCATTTTTTGTATTTTTATAATTAATGGAGAGATTGAACCGTCATTTTTTCACAAAATGTAAAACCTGGATGTTTTTAAGAAATATTTTGTTTAAATAATTTTAATTCTTCAGTAGATTTCAATGCATGAAATCACGAGTTTAAATGAACCAAGATACTTAATTTGTATTAAATTACCATTATATCCTTTACATAAGGTTAGTAATAATAAGTATAACTAACTTATAAAAATTTATTGTGAATTTATTAGCTACCAATTAATTATGAAAAATATAAATCAATTAAATATCTTTTTTTTGAGTGAATTACTTTTGGAAGTGAAATTAATGAGATATATATATTTTATATAATTAATATGATATTTTTATATTCATCCAATGGATATTTTAGTCATAGGGTATGCATAAACACTATTTGATGTATAAAAACATATTTTTAGGGTAATTGTACGCCTATGAATGGAGAACCCCATTTAAATTGATATTTTGAAACATTAATAATTATTATATGACAACATAAATTTTTTTTGAAGTAGGATATAAAAATTTACTTTGGTTGAATTTATGATATTTTTTTAATAACTTTCATGTTTTGATGAAAAGTAAAATACGCTAAATTTAATGAAAACATCTTTTTCCATTGAAATAATTTATATGATTAATTATAATGTGAAATTATTTTAAAGTTTAAATATAATAAATTCTTATTATTTAATACAATTTAATTCATTATCATAAATTTTACATTGAATTCAAATGTAAAAATATTTCAATCTTTTGCAATGTTTTATCTTTTAAAACTCATTCTCTCTTTCTGACAAAGAGATTAATTTTAAATTATATACTGAAAATTATATGTTTTTAATTTTTCAAAATTAATTTATTATTTGGAATCATATTTTTCCAAATTATTGAAATTTATTTATTTTATTTTTGGGCATTATGAATAGTAACTTTGGTTATTTTTAGTATTACGGTAAAATGGTAAACCGGGTAATTAAGGGTCGGAATACCATTATAAACTTAACCTAACACTTGTAATAATATCATTGGATGATTATTTTTTATCCTAACTCATCCTTGGGTAGAAATGTTATACATTTCAATTCACTTGTAAGAGATTATGGCATTTAATTTAATTTATTTAAATAAAAGTTAAATAAGTCTCATTCAAATCTTGATAAGTAGATCATTTTTAACATATAGTTATTCTAAAGATAATTTCGATTATAAATACTCATTTTAAATATAACATTTTATCCTTTATCATGGTAATTTATATTTAATTTTTAGGAAATAAATAAATACCTTAATAGCATATACATTAATGATGTGGAAATTATTTAATTGATTATAAATCAATAATATAGTTTTTATTAAAATAATAACACCCATTAAAAGATCCCAAAACTTAAAAAAAATTATTTTTTTAGTGTATATCTATCCTAATAATCAAAGGGCCATTTTATGGACCATTTAGAGCCTTATAGAATAGATTATCACAATAATATTAATTTATTTAATGTGATGTTAAAGTTGTCACCTTCATAATTTAATAAGTATAACATTTTAAATATTGTATTTTCTAGAATATAAATTCTACTAAAAGTATTATTAAGAAATATAGTAGATTTAAATTGATTATAGTATTTTATTTTTAATTTTTATTCAAAAAAATAATATATTAAATAATTACATAAAACTATTGTAGTA
Source organism: Viscum album (assembly GCA_963277665.1). Classification (NCBI taxonomy): domain Eukaryota; kingdom Viridiplantae; phylum Streptophyta; class Magnoliopsida; order Santalales; family Viscaceae; genus Viscum; species Viscum album. Next base: position 937,262,488 of record OY728120.1, on the reverse strand, counting down.
ATTATTTTATTAAGAGAAATATCAAATAAAGTTATTAAAATTTTTAATGTAAATATAATTTGGAATACTTAACATGTATAATAAATTTTATAGATGACCTTAAACTTCTATGAATATAATAAAATTGTTTTTTCGAAGGTATCTTGTTATATTATATTTTTTAAAAAACAATGAATTGAATAGTGTCAAAATTGATACTATTGATTGTTTAGAAAAATAATGTTTTATTAAATTATTTAAAAATAATTAAACATTTTTTAAAATTATATAATAATTATTATATTGTATGAAATTATCAAATATATTTATTTACGGTCTATTTTATATCAAATAAGTAATTGTTTTACCCTTTTAATAATGAATTATTTATTACCTAGTTAAAAATTAAATATAATAACTAAGTGTAAATTAAACAATAAGGTTTAAATTTATGGAAATACTTGTCCAAAATTTATTGTTTGTTTTGATTAAAACCATATATCATCTAATATTATAAATTGTGACATTTTTGTGTTTTTTTGGTAGGGTTTGATTATATTATAAATTATTACTTTTGGATCTTCCAAAAGTGCCCCTCACCTCACTTATAAAAGGGAACCTCCTCTCTCACCTCTTCACATAAAATTGAGTTTTCAAGATCGAACATAGCCTGAACATCTTCCTTCCCAACTTCCCAATTAATATTCTAGAGGTTCTTTTCATCTATGAAGACCATCTCTAGTTCTCAAAGAATAGATTTAGAGGAATCATGTCAAGGAAGAAGTAATCTTTTCTACCGATTCATTCAATCTTCTCCCTTCTTCAACATCCTCTTCATAGTTTTTTCTTTTTAATGTAATAACATATGTATCACTCATATACTAATATGTTATTATAATTATTAAACAACCATATTCCACTATCTATCCTTCCTACGATAAATGAAAATCATCATGCATGTGTACGTATGGCTTACCATCTCCACATTGTGGTGCGATCTATATTTCACCATATCCTTACTTTATTGGTTATAATGATGTAAATAATAACTATATATGATTATTATTATATTATACTAATTATAAAATATTATACACCATCCACTTAAATACAATTCGATAATTAAGGGAATGATATCGTCGCTTGTGTGTAGGTACGACCTACCATCTCCACAATGCGAGGTGATTCATCCTACATTATCTTCATTAAACCATGATTATGTACATGAATTTAATGAATAAATATGATATATATTATAGTAATATCATTCTGTAAATGATATAACTATAAATAAAAAATTGGAACGCGAACTTCTCTGAAAAAAACTTCTATAAGAACACATAGCAATTAATATCCGTATAATGAGTGATAACAAAATGTTACAAACAAAAATATTCTAATATGATCATATATGATATAATAAAAATTAATATTATTCTGGAATAATTAAATAACTTTATTTAAATAATTATACATGAGGATTGGATACATTCGAAGGATATTGGACCTAATGTAAGGGATAATTTTTCAATCTCATTATTATCTGAGATTGTTTATTTGTAAGTATTTCCTAGGGTATATTTATCATCTACATCCATGTTCCTTAAATATTTTGTACTATTTATATTATTATACAATTTTTTAAAGTAAATTTTACCCATTTTTTAATTTTTATTAAATGGTATGAAAGTAATATTTTTTGGTTATTTGATACGTGGTACTTTTTGACTTTTTCATCAAAAGTACTAAGAGAATTTTTTTTAACTTATACGACATGAATTTATTATTATACATTAATGATTCCTTATTTACATGAATCATACCTTACAAATTTTAATGGTTATTTTAAATGAAATTGTTTTCTTTTAAAATTGTGTTTCAATTTGAGAAAAGAAAACATTTTTGAAGAAGAAAGGATAGTTTCCTCAAGAATTAATTTCATATATTATATCTACACTATTTTTCATATAATATTTCCTTCATTAAATATGGTTATGTTTCTATCTATAATATTAATATTAATTTATTATGTTTATTATGTAATTCTATTTATGAAATCTATTTGTTTTAGATGGATTATGTTATGATGGAATGATTTTTATGAAACCCATTTTATTCCTTGGGTTATGCCATGATGAATGATTTTTGTTTTTGTTCAATAAGTAAGAATGATTTAATTATGATATGGGTGAGACCAATATCTCCCTCCAATTCAGTGGGTAAAGATTTATATATCATGGGATAGATATAATTGGAACGACATGTATATCATGTTCAGAAATACAGGGCTAGAACAGAAACTAAACCCAGTTCAGTAATGGAAATTGTTCACTATGATGGTCTTGTAACTAAGCCTTAACTGATATGAAATTATTTTCTAATCTTATGTGTATGCCACAAAACTTCATTTCTTATGTTAAGAATTTTTGGAATATGTACATTGATTATTATGAAATTTTATCATATCACATGATATCATGACCTTTCATATGCATGATAAGACATCCAAATATTGTGTTCTTAAGTCTTATTATTAAGATATGATTGATATTTCTATTATTTACCCTTACAGAGAATTTTAAATCACCATTTCATATGATTCTTTTCCCCATGTCATGAAGAAGGGTATTAAGTAAGATATGTTAAAAAGGTGTCTAGTTATGAAGAAATAAGCGTTAGACAATGTATATGTTTTATGAACCAGTTTTTTATGTTTCCCATTTTTTAAAGACTTTATACTTATATGGTCCTGTCATGGATTTATTATGATTTCTAATTAATATTCTTCAATTTTTATTTAATATCAATGTATATAAATTATGTGTCATTATAGTTGGTATCAAAGGAAAGGTATAGTTATCCTTTAGAAACTAGGATGAGATATACATAGTAATATACCTAAGTTTATGTAAATTATGGGTCATTATATGGTCCTATTTGTTTCCCAGTGATGAATTTTGATTGAAAATTCAGTTTAAGGGGAGTAGAATGTAACACCCAGATGTTTTTATGAAATATTTTCTTTAAATAATTTTAATTCTTCAGTAGTTTTCATTTCACACAATTGTGGGTTCAAAATAAATACAATATTCCTTTATAATTAAATTACCATTATATCCTAGTCTTTAGGATAGTAGGAATAAGTATAACTAACTTTTAAAAATTCATTTTGTATTCATTAGCTACCGATTATTTATGAAAAAATAAACAAATTAGATATTTTTATTTTTTAGTGAATTTTTATTGTAAATTAAATTAATGAGATATATATGTTATCTACTTTATATAATATTTTTACATTCATCTTATGGATATTTTAGTCATAAGATATGAATAAATATTTTTTGATGTATAAAAACCTATTTTTTTAAAGTTAATTTTATGCCTTTGAATGTAGAACCCATTTTAAATTAATATTTTTACACATAAATAATTTTTATATTAAAACATAAAAATCTCCTTTTAATTTGGTATATAAAAATATACGTTGGATGGATTTCGGATATGTTTCTGATAACTTTCATGTTTTGATGAATAGTAAAAATACACTTAATTTTATGAAAACAAATTTTTTCATCGAAATAATTTATATGGTTAAATTATTATATTCAATGGTTTTAAGAATAAATAGAATATATTTTTATAATTTAATAAAATTTATGTCATTAGCATTAATTTTACATTGAATTCAGATGTAAAAGCATTTCAATCTTTTGCAATTTTTAAGCTTTTAAAACTTGTTCTCTCTTTCTGACAGTTGGATTAATTTTAAATTAATTTTTAAAACTTATGTTTTTAAATTTTGAAAAATGGAATCCATTATTTTATTAGTATGATCAAATTAATGAAATATATTTATTTTATTTTTTGACATTGTGAATAGTAACTTCTGTGGTTTTTTGTATTACTGTAAAAGGGTAAACCGGGTAATTAAGTGCAAGAATACAACTATAAAATTACTATAACACTTGTATTAATATCATTATATGAGTGTTTTCCAACCTAAATAATCCTTGGTTCTAAATGGTATCTATTTTAATTCACATAGATGAGATTAGGACATTTAAATTTTTTTAAAGAAAAGTTAAATATTTGTCATTCAAATTTTAATAACTAAATCATTTTTAATATTAGGTTATACTAATGATAATTCCGATTATAAATAATCATTTTATAGATAAAATTTTTTCCATTATAATGGTATTTTATTTTTAATTTTATGTAAACTAATATTTACCATAATAGATTATACATTAATGATGCATAAATTATTTAATTGATAAAAAATAATTAATATTGTTTTTATTAAAATAATAATACTCATTAAAAGTTCCCAACACTTGACCAAATATTATTGGTCAGGAACATCTTGACCATAATCATCCAAATCTTATGAACAATTTGGAACCTTATAGAAGGGATTATGACACTTATATTATTTTATTTAAATTGATGTTAAAGTGGTCACCTTCATAATTTAATAAGTATAAGATTTTAAATATTGGATTTTCCAGAAGAAAAATTCAACTATAAGCATTATACTGAAATATAAAGATTTATATTCATCATCATATTTTATTTTTAATTTTTATTCAACAAATAATCATATTAAATAGTTACACAATACCGTTGTTGTAATTATTTTATTAAAAGAAATATCAAATAAATGTTATTAAAAATATTAAAATATGTAACATTTAGGCTGATTAACATGTATAATTAATTTTATATATGTCCTTGACCTCATATTAATATAATAAAAAAATCAAAGTTATATTGTTATATTAATATTTTTAGAAATCAATGAATTGAATGGTGTCAATATTGATACTATAGATTTTTTATCAAAATAATGTTTTGTTAAAATATTTCAAAATAATTTAAAAAAATACAAAATATATAATAATTATGATTTGGTATAAAATGTTCATATATATTCATTTATGGTCTATTTAACATCAAATAAGTACATATCGTATCCTTTTAATATGTAATTATTTGTTACCCTAGTCAAAAATAAAATAGAATAACTAAGTGTTAATTAAAACGATAAGGTTTAAATTGAAATAAATACCTATAAAGAAATTATTTTTTGATTATATTACAACCCTATCTCATCTAATTTTCTCAATTGGGATATTTTTGATGTTTTTATGTACGGTTTGATTTTATTTTAATTTATTATTTATGAAGCTTCCAAAAGTGCCCCTCCCCTCCATTATAAAAGGGCACCTCCTCCATCACCACTTCACTTCACATTGAGCCTTCAAGATCATCCATCCCCTACCCTTTTTCCCTTTCAAATTCCCTATTTACATTCTATAGGTTCTAGTCATATTCAAATACCAACTCTAGTTATCTAAAGTTATATATAGAGAAAGCATGCTGAGAAAGAGGTAATCTCTTCTACAGATTCTTTCAAACTACTTTCTTCTTCTACTTCCACTTTAGAAGTTTTTTTATTATAAATTAATAACATCACTATCACTCGTAAACTAATATGTTATTATAATTATTAAATAACCATATTCCACCATCTATTCATCCTACAAAAAATGAAAATCACCACGTATGCGTATGTACAACTTACCATCTCCACAAAGTGGTGTGATATGTTTGTTACCTCCACCTTACAAGTATGGGTATAATGATGTAAATAAAATATATATGTTATCATTATAAAATTATATTGATTAAGAAATATTTTACACTATCCAATTCAATACTATTCAATAATTATGGGAATGATATCATCACTCATGCATATGTACGACATACCATCTCGACGGTGCAATGTGATTCATTCTACATGATCTTCACTAAACCAAGATTCAATACATTAATGGAATGAATAAATATGATATATATTATACTAATATCATTATATGAATGATATAACTACACCCTAATAAATGCAACATGATCTTATCTGACAGAACATGCATAAGAACACAAAGTAGTTAATATTTTTATATTGAGGGACAATGAAATTTTACTTACAAACGAATGATAATATGATCATATATGATATCATAAAAATTAAAATAGTTATGTAATAAGTCAATAATGTTATTTAAATCATTATACAAGAGGTTTCGATATATATGAATGATATGAGACCAAATGTAAGGAATAATTTTTCAATCTCATTATTATCTGAGATTGTTTATTCGTATGTATTTGTTAGGATATATTTATCATCCACATCCATGTTCCTTAGCTATTTGATACTATTTATATTCTTCTATAATTTTTTAAAGTCAATTTTACCCATTGGTGAATTTTCACCAAATGATATGAAAGGAATCGTTTTTCTTTATTCGATACTAGGTACTTGTTTACTTTTCAAGAAAAAGTACGCATAGAATGTTTTTTTAACATATACGACACAAAAAGATCTTTATGCTTTCATGATGACTTATTTACATGATTCTAAACATACAACTTTTCACTTTTTTTTCAAATAAATTATTTTATTTTAAAATTGTGTAGTTTTTTTATAAAATAAAATGTTTTTAAGATAAAATGATATTTTCCTCAAGAATTAATTTCATGTGTTATATCAAAACTATTTTCCATATAAGATGAAATTCATTAAATACAGTTATTTTTCTATCCCTGTTATTACAATGATTTAATTGTTTTTATAAATGAATATTATTAATGAAATCCATTTGTTTTACATGGATTATGTAATGATGGAATGATGTTTAAGAAATCCATTTTATTCCTTGTATTATGCCAAGATGAATGATTTATGTTTTTATGGAACACATAAGAATGATTTAATTATGAGATGGGTGGGACCTATATATACCAACAATAAATTGGGTAAATTTTTATGTGTCATGAGATATACATGAAAATAATGTAATGTAAATCAAGTTCAGTAATACAAGGATTGAACGGAAGGTAAACCCAATTCAGTATCGAACATTGTCTGTTATGTTGGTCTTGGGAATAATCCATGACTAATATGAAATTATTTTAGATGCTTATGTGTATTCCACAAAACTTCATGTCTTATGTAATTACTTTTGGGATTATGTCCATTGAGTATTATAGATGTTTATCCCATGATATGATATCATGATCTTTCTTATGTAGGATAAGACTTTCAAATGTAATGTTTTTGTGTCTTATGATTATGATATTATTGATATTTCCAATTTTTACCCTCAATGATCATTTGAGTTTCCCCTTTCATATGTTTCTTTTCCCCAGTTCATGAAGAAGGGTACTATGTAAGATATGTCAAAAAGGAATCCAGTTATGAATAAATAAGCGGGAGACAATGTAGGGGTTTTATGAACTAGTTGTTTATGTTTCCCCATTTCGAAAGACACTATACATATACGATCCTATCATGTATTTATTATAGTTTTTTACAAATATTCTTCAATTTTGAAGTAATATGAATGTATGTAACGTGTGGTTCCTTATACATAATACATGGATATGTTTGAGGGTCATTGATCCTAGTATTGTAGTCCTTCAAGCACGAGTTGGAAAGTTTGATTCGTGCATGTAGATTCTATTACATGCATATAAATAAAGTTTTGAATGAAAAGGAATAATCTCTATGTTCATATCAAGATCATAATATGTTATGAAATCTGCATGCATTGTACCACAATACATACATGAATTAATTTTCAATATAAACAATCCTATATGATAATATGAATTAATAATATAACAATGTAATGTGATACCGGTTGATATCATGATGCGGTGTAATTAATAAAGTCCAAATAAAGAATAATTATTCTCTATTTTCATTCATAAATAATATATGAGCAATAATTTAATGAATTTATGTAAGTATTTGTTGAGTGGATTTAAAATGAATAATTTTATTTCAGGATTAGTTGAGATGATAAGGATGTGATGATCCAATTGTCATGGGAGAATTATTTGTTGTGTCATCTCGAGATTTTTAATAAGGACTTATTAACTCAGTAAAAAATTATATTGAAGTCCCATATTCGAATAGATTAATTGAGATTTAATTGCCTATGAATTTTGGTAATTAAATATAAAATCATATGTTTCGGTGAACATAAAATGGAATGAAAATATTACCCACTGATGATATCCTATGATAAATAATATCCATGTATTAGTTCATGAATACATGTTCATACAGTTGTAGAATATATTTTTCTAACAATATTAAGAAGCCTAGGACAATGACTATTATGAGAAAAATGAATCTAAAAAATAACTTTAGATCCAAATGAATTTAGTAGTTTCTGTGGGTTTAAGATAAATAAAAATTTATGGAAGAAGAAAAGATCGATGATGTTAATCTTGTATATATAATTATATAAATACTATTAAATATTGAGATCTAATATGATTAAAATTAATAATGAGGAAGGTTGAATAATAAGTATAATTTTTATAATGTGTTCTTGATCAAATCCTAGAACTTTAATACCTCTTCATTGATTTATATATTTTCACAAACTAGGGGTGTCGGTATAAACAATGACATACCCAGTGAGAGATGAATACAGTGGGATTATATATAAATTAATTTAATGATACCTACACAATAATTGTTTTTTCTTATAATTAATCCTTATATTAAATTAAATTAATATCAACAATAAAATTCATGACTCGAAAATATCTGAGTAGGATAAGGAATATAATTTATGAAATGTGAAACACCTTTTAAAAATACTTATGTGTTGTTCACTTGATTATTATTTATTGAATTTTAATTTTATATTCATAAATTAATTAATATATCTATATCTCTTAACTGGTAATGAGGTTTTAGTCTAATGGGGGATTATTTAAAATAAGAGAAAACATGGGAAAAGGGGTTACCTAATTCCACCCTCCCCTTCTCAGATGTGTACCTGATCCTATTAGGCTTTAAATTTAGTGATATAAATATTAACCCTCCCATATTTTTTGAAGGTACTATAATTGGGGATTCATCATGATTGGTAGAGATCAAATTTAACTCTATTGTAGTTTTAGGGACATTAACTAATATAAAACCCATAATTGTATTGTTTTAGTAATTTCTTAGGAACAAAATTCCAAATCTTAATAATGAGTTGAAATTTAAAATTAGAATTCTAGAAAAAACATTATATACTTATTAGTATAAAATATTACTATTAATTATGTTTCTATTTTCCTCAATGAAGGAAATTTATTGCATCATTTGTTTATGTGGTTAACCTAATTCAAATAAGTACATGTTATAATCTATGGGTGATGATAGTTATAAGGTGATTATAATGTAATAATTCTTGAAATCTAATGATAAAATTTATATTTTATTAAAGAGATAAATTATAATTTATAAGTGGTGGATGAATCGTATTAGAAAAAAATCTATTATCTACAAAAATGTAAATGTTTTAATCTTAGTATGCTTGTTTTATGTGATTAAATTAACAAAGATACATTATTGTTAATATTAATAATATAATGGCCCATTTATATTTCATAAATATTGATGATTATAAAATAAGTATTTTATTCACTAAATAAATTATTATAAAAATCCAATGAATGTGGTTATGAAATATAAAATACATCATTCCTGAAGGAGGCAGTCTTCACATATCACGATCGACGTTTTCATTTTCTAATGAATGGGAAGAAGGTAGATAATGGTTATTATATAATCATTATAAAATTTCAGTATACTAATCATATTGGTGTAAATATGTTAGTGTGAGTAGAATATATTTATAGGATGTGGAAAAAGAAACTACCAAGTTATCTTAGTTAATAACATTACATCTCCTTTTGGATATCTTCTTTGATACCACGTCATAAGGCCCCTATAATTAAGCTTTTATTGCAACCAAAACCCCTTGGATATGATATATAGTATTGTAGAGTGGTTATAGAAAGATTTTATTTAGATAAAATTATTTTACTGTCAGTAGAAATATTTTTGTACATGAATCCTTTTATATGTGAGAGGGATGAGACAAATTTTTATGTGAGTAGAAATTTAGTGGTGAAGGGATCCTTTTAAATATGATAGGGGTGAAAATTTTTTAAATACCCATAACATTTTATTTATGGAATTTTACTTTAAAGAGTATTTGTCTCAAAATATGAAAAATAATGTAAATTTGATGATTTTTTGTTGAGACAACTCTCATCCACACAAATATGTGATATAATTTGAGATATTATAGCCCCTTTTCCCAAAATTTATATTTTTTTACCATAATTTTTTTTATCATGGTAAATATTCTTTTTTCCTGGGTTACAGTTTTTATTAAAGAAAAATAAAATTTATTTTATTAACTAATTCAGATAATCTTATTACAAATATGCAAATAATTTTCCGATACTATGTATTTAATTGTATTAAAAATTAATTCTATGATAAATGTATAAAATATTAAAACTATTTAAACAATATATAAAAAAGGTTTTATAATTTTAGGAATGAGATTAAAAATTAAACATAACATTGTATACAACTATAATTTTAATTATTAAGAACAAATTCTTTCAAGAAAAAGTTTTCATAAATTTTAAATAACTCTTTATCTCTTAATTATGTGATATGAGTCTCGGTATTTTTGAAAATAATATTTTTTATGAATTTCCTAAAAATTAATCCTTTAAGAAAAATCTAAGGAATTTATCTTAATTTAATTTTTTTATGAATACAAAAAATATGTTCATTTTTTTCAAAAAAAAATAATGACATTAGGAATTTAACATTGATATATAAAGATAAAAAAATTTAAAACACCTTTTTAAAGAAAAACACAAATTAATATATTAACTATTCTTATTAATATTTCCATTCAATTAAAAATTAAATTTTTTTGAGTCTATTGTTATTATTAAAAATATTATTTATCATAAATTAAATATTATTTTTCGTCATAAAAAAATCATAGTTCATAAAATATATATATATATATACTAAAAACCACTTTAAGCATAAAATGAATCTATTCATATTATTTTACCTGATATACCAATTGGATGAATATTAATTAATTTTTGTTAAAATAATTATGTAGTAAATATTAATTTATAATAAAAAAACTTTAATAAATTGTTCACTTAAAAACATTACATTTACATTAATTAATCTTAACTAAATACAATGATAATTAATTATATATATTTTAAAATTTCTAATCTTCTGATATTAAAATCAGTATATTAATATTATAAATACATAATATAGTAATAATATGTGACACATTAAAAAATTATATTTAAACATCAAAGTTAAATTTTATATTTTGTCTCATTATTTCATTCTGCTAATGTATTAATGGGTATCTTGTAATATTTTACCTCTATAAAATGCATCATATTTTTTCCTATTTTGGTTTTTAATTTGACATTATTTAATCAATATATTATTTATTTAAAGTAACACACATCCTAAAATCTAAATGTGTTACAACATTACTAACAAAAAACCACTTGAAGAATGATTAATGAGTTTTCTAAAGGATCATGTCCAAGGTAAAGGTAAATTTTTTAACTAAAATATTCTGAGTTTTTCCTCTTCCACCACCTCCAAATCCATTATTCTTATAATAAAAATAATTATATTACTATAACTAGTATAATAAATATAATTATTTTAAGGTAACAACCATTGTTAAATGTTCATTCATCTATTCCAAAAATGAAAATGTCTCCCGGGTTATGTGAGAACTACTACCTCTATTAACGATTCTAATTATTTTAGTGAATCCTTACATAGATGATCTAAATTTTTTAATGACTTAATATGCTATTCATAACATTAATATGGTCCTATCAAGGTAATTTTTACATTCTATTTAAAATATTTACAATAAATGATCATTTAAAATGTAACCTTTTTCAACAAGTATATTGAGACACTTTCTAACTAATAACTTCTTTTTATTTAACTTATTCAACTACCAATTTTTTATTTTTTCATAAATATATATATATATATATATATATATATTTAAATCCTTATTCTTCAATAAGAGTGATATTATTAGTAAATAATAACATGTTTTTACTCATTAAATCGTTATAATGTGTTTTTCTTTTGGTCAGTTTTATTGATTACATGAATATTTTTTAAATGATTATATCTTAAATGACTAATAAATCTTAAATACTAGTAATAAGATGTAATAATAATTAAATTAATATGTTTTTCATAATTATGGATTGTAAACATTCAATATTATATTTATCAAATTAACAAAATTGTATTGTTAATTAAATAATCACAGAAAAATTGACTTTTGAAGCATTTCATGAGAAAAATCACAATAAGTACATGAAATAATTATGGAAATCAGAAACTATATCAAAAACAATAATTTTATTATCATTTAACTTTTAGATATGATTAAATTCTGAATAATATTTTCTAACCAAAACTAATAAGAAATAACATTTAAGGTAAACATAACAGTTGACACAAGAATGATAATTTTATAAATTAAAAATCAATATATAGTTAATAAATGAATTATATATGGATATAATAATGTAAAATATATATGAATAAGTATCTTATTTTTAGAAATAATAATACAAAATTTATTATATATGTGGTTAGATCTTGTATGGCTAAGAAGGAATCAAAAGTAAAAATATTCTTAACTCAATTTCCTTTCATTGGGTTATATCACTTCTTGAATGACTATGTTAGGACTAGATTATGTGTTCCATGTACATTGATACTTAATGTAATATTTTAACTATTTTAATGTTTATTTACATTTTTTCAGATACTCAATTCATTAATTGATTCTTACTTTAAATTTTATGATCCTTTTAAGGGTTTCAAATATAAATATTCCATCCATTTAGATAAGATTCATATTTTGAAATTTTATTCATTTAAATGGGATAAATGTTACCCATGGATGTAAATTATTCATACATAAAATAAAAATAAAGGGTTTTAAAACTCTATCACATGTTATATCTATTAATGTATACCGGTTCAAAAGTTTCCAATCCATAAGAGCTTCTTTTCTAATTTAACAAATTTTTAGGGGGAATTATTTTTCTCTCATACGTATATTAAACATATTTCATCAAAAATTCCCTATAATATAATTTAATCATTTATTAAGGAAAATTTATATTGAAATCTACTTTCTATTCAAAAATCTTAATGAACTATATTTTATTTTTTTCCATAAAAGTCGTTTTTTCTTTCTTTATAGAATGGTTAAAACAATTTAATGCTTTATGCATGCATTAACTTTAATTATCATAGAAAAATGCTTCTTAATGACATTCCCCAACATGTTTTCAATTTTTTACAAGGATATTTATATTCTATTGTATTTATAGATTTTTTAAAGAAGTTATAAAAATGTAAAGTGCCTTTATTCTTATTTAACCATATAGATTTTAATGCCCCTTTAAAGGTGTTTTTCATTTATATTGACATACATTAATTTTTATTAATCTAAATAGTAGAGTCTCTATTTATATAATCCAAATTATTTTTTATAATTTAATATTATAATTTTACTAAATTTATAAAAATCATGGAAATATTTTAATTACTTATTCTAGTTTTGTAATATGGATGTTTATTGATTACTAAGGTATTTATATTATGTGTTATATAATTTATCCATATTTTCATATAATTAATTCTTTATAATTATTTATTGATTTGTGGGCATCAAAAATATATAACCCATAAATTCATCGCTTGGTCTCATGAGACGAACTAAGAATTTGGCATGTCCTACCCTTTTATTAATAATTTATTAGATAAACCATTAATAGTATAAATAATGTCCTTGGAGTTCCATGAAGATAAGATTAAGATGTCCAAAATTATTTATTCAATCACTGAGAAATTATTTATTATTATCTCTATGATTATTTATATTTTTAGGTTTTCCATGGATATATTTCATGCTCATGTTATCAGTTATATAAAATATTTAATTACTAATTACACCAGTCAAATTACTCAATACATTTTATGAAAAAGGATTTATTTCATGGCCCAAAATTTATATTATATGTTCCATTTTTTATTATTTTCTCATCTTGTGTTCTCATAACCAAATACTCATGTTTTTCAATTATGTCTTTCAATTGTGATTTCCAATGTTTACCATTACTGTTCTTATAAACCCACCATTCGTGTTTTTATAATTCCTTAAGATATAATGAATTGTATTGGGGAAGATTGGTTTATAAGGGTATCATGTGCTGAGAATTTTTGGGAGATTTTGTTTGCATATGGTAAAATAATAAAATAATAGGTATATAATTGAATCAATGTTTTTTATTTATATTTTAAATAAAGATTTTTTATTTTTGGTCACATTAGTTGGTATATAATCTAGAATTTAAAGATTTTGTTTTTAAAAATGGATCTAAGTGTACAGACCATGGGTACATTTCTTGGTATCTAATCGAGTATATAATTAGTTTTTTTATTACTATAATTGATTATATGGGTATGTGGTGCCAGAATTGGAATCAAATATTGGGTTATAAAACATTATAATATAGTATTTTATTATATTATGGCAACTTAACAACTGTAGATAACATTATAGGATGATAGGTTTAAGTAAAACAATACATTCAAAGGTATATATACCCCTTTTGAGGTATTATGTGATTGTATATTGAGGTGATTAATAGTAATTTTTATTTTTTATTTTAGTTTTAAAAAGAAAAATTGATTGATGTATAGAGTTACATTTGGTTTAATATGTGATTTGATATAGAGGTAATTGTGGTTTAATAAGATAATGGATGAATTGATATTGTAAATGTAACAAACCGAGGTTTTATAATATATATTCGTTTTAATTTCATTCATATATTCTGTTTTACGTTACACCAAGATTATCTTGTGCTATACGCAACACCGTATTAGCTTGCAGTATACGCAACACTAATCTTGGATCGTGTTACACACAATTTCATGTTTTTTTATAGTAATTATTCTACGAAACATTGTGTATATATATATATTTTCAATGTATTTTGTTATAGGCAACAAAAAAGGAGTCATGCGCTACACACAACCCTGACTTGGCTTACATTACACGCAATCGCGACCTTCCTCAAAAGCGTGTGTTGTACGCAATACCATGTTTTACTAAACAACGATATATTATTATAATATTACTATGAACTAGCCGTTATGAATAGTATTAACTAAATTTTGAATTTTATAACATTATTATTCATCTAACACATTTTCTAGAACATGGTATAAGAACAAAATAAATTTTTCGGGTAAAATAAGTATTTTTCAAAAAATGCAGTTTTCCCACCTTTTGATGGGGCACCCACTTTAAATCTAGTTTTTGACATGCTTATAAGTTCAATATTACAAAATAAAATTATTCTTTGGAATCAGGATATAAAATTTTACCTTGGATAAATTTTTCATATTATTCTGATAACTTTCATATTTTAATGAATAGTAAAAACACCCTATATTTTAATTAAAAACAACTTTTCTCATCGCAATAATTTATATGGTTATATTATATTTTTAATTGGTTTTAAATTGTAATTAGAATATATTTTTACCATTAAATCCAATGTTGGTCATTGGAATTATTTTCACTTTGAAATTGGATATAAACAAGTATCAATCTTTGGATAGTTATTGTTTCTTAAAAACACGCTATTTGTTTTGATAACGGGAATTAATTTTAAAATTAATTAATGCCACTTATATGTTTTGAATTTGGAAAAATAGACATCAATTTTTAATTCGGAATATCAAATAATTCTTAGGCTGAATTTTTGGTATTTTTCTGAAAAACATCAATTTTCGATGAGTAGTGAAACCACTTAGTGGTTGATAAAAAAACTGACTTTTTCTTTTAAATGAAATTTTACCACAGCTGTGAATTGAATTTCGAAAATCCGAGAGACACAGTTAATATCAAGGACTAAAATGTGGTTCAATGAGATGAAAATATTTTTTGGGTGAATAGTAACTTTTTACTTTTATTTAGCACGGTTAAAATTAAATAGGATAATTAAGGGTAAAATGATATTACTATTACCCTGAAACATGTCCTAATTCTATTTTATAAGTGTAATTTGACTAAAAACAACCTTAGGAATAAAATATGACCATTTAGGTCCACTTGGATTAGATTAGGACATTTATTTTTAATTTATTTAAAGAAGGGTTAAAATAGTTAAAATCATTGATTAATAACTAAATCATTTTTAATATAGGGTTATACATAAGATAAATTCGACTATAAATATTAATTAGAAAGATAAAAAATATTTTCTACATAATGGTGTTTTATTTATAATTTTTAGACATTAAATAAATTTATTTATTTATGACACAATGATGATGCAGTAATTGTCTTATTAATGAAATATTGACATAATTGATGTTATAAATACCCAAATAAATGTAATTTGAGACTTTTTATGAATTAAAATAATTTTCTAGGTTAATAAGACATGTTAGTATTGATTTAATTAACTTTTTTCTATCTAATCATTTTGTTATGATTTTCACAAAAATCAATTACCAAATAGTGTCAAAATTGACATAAAATAGTTTTTAAAACAAATATTATATTATTAATTTTTATTTTATTTCTAAAAATCAATGGTTCAGAAAAATGACTTATATAAGGTTATATATATTAATAATAAACAACGTGAGGTTCTATTGGCCTGTTATAGTAAGTTTATTAACATTATAGTGTAAGAAAAAAGAAGACACGGTAAAAGAATAATTATTTAACATAAAGTTAAATCTAAATGATAAGGTTAAAATAGAAACCTAAACTTGACTAAATTCTATTGGATGAGAGGATTTCGACCCATACCCACCTTAGCTTTTAAATAACTCAATTTTGAGCTATTAAAAACCGAATATGACTTTATAATAAAATAATATTTTTAGTTATTCCAAAGGAGCCCCTCTCCTCCCTCTCTTCCTTGCACCATTTTGAGCCTTGAAGCTCGGCCAAACCCTGCCCATTTATCGTCTCCACTTCCCTAGAAACATTCTGGAGGTTCTGGTCTTCTCAAAAGACCAACTCTACTTCCTTAAGATAATTCTTAAAGGAGGTGTGTCGAAGAAGAGGTAATCTCTTCTTTCGATTCTCTCAAGTTTCTTTCTTCTTCAAACATATTCTTATTTAGTTGTTTCATTATAAAGTAATAAAATCAGTATCACTCATATACTGATATGTTATTATGAATATGAAACAACCCTATTTCACCTTCTATTCATCCTACGGAAAACAAAATCACTACGCGTGCGTACGTACGGAATACCGTCTCCACGCCGTGGTGTAATCAGTTTTTCCACCACCACCTTACAGGGATGGGTATAATGGTTTAAATAAATAACTGTATATGGTTATTGTAAAGTGATATTGATTCTGTAACATTATAAATACACTTCAATACAATTCCATGATCATGGGAATGATATCATCTCTCGTGCGTACGTACGGACTACCATCTCCACGAACGCGATGAGATTCATTTTCCATGATTAACCATTCAAGAATGATTATAAAGTATATATAATGAATAATAATGAAATATATGACATAATGAATCTACTGGATTTATGTATACATATATATATATATGTCATCTACTTACTTCCATTCAAGTCAAAAAAGAAAGGAAAACATCATTCATGCGTACGTACGGCCTACCGTCTCCATGAACGGTGTATTTATTTCCATTTATCAATCTATTATATATGTGTGTATTGTGAATATATATTTATATAAATCATGGTTTAAATTCTGGAAGTAAGTAAATCATGATATAAGTAATAATACTATCAAAAACAACAAGTCCAAACACGTACGATAAAGGAAACAATTTTACCCAAAACACTACGTTAACATGGAATTGACAAATGAACGGGTAATATAAATACCTAATTGAACCATATATGATATAAAAAAATGAATATGATTCTTTAATAAGTCAATGACACTATTTGAATCATTATACAGGAGGTTCGGATACATATGAAGCATATCAGACATAAGGTAAGGGATAACTTTTTCAATCTCGTTCTTATCTGAGGTTGTTTATTCATATGTATTTAATGGGGTTATTGTTCTCATCCATGTCCATGTTTCCTAAAAATGCTTTCATGTACGCTTAATGTCCTTTTTACCCATTTTTTAATTTTACTACATGGTATGTATGGAATCTTTCTTCTACGAGGTACTTTTTGACTTTTCCGGAAAAAGTACGAGAAGAATTTTTTTTAACTTATACGGAACAAATGGATTTTTATGGTTTTATAAAGCCTTATTTTCATGACGGTTCCTCCAAAATATTTCATGACTATTTTCAACAAAATATTTTTCTTTTAAAATTTCATGATGTTTTGGGAAAAGAAATTGATTTTTAATAAGAAAAGATATTTTTCTCAAGAATTCATTTCAAGTGTTTTATCAAAACCATTTTCCTTCTAAGATGACATTATTTCATATGTGTATGTTTCAATTATAATGTCTCTATGATTTACATGGTTTCACTTTTCTTATTATGAAATGATGTTCATTTCTTTTATATGGATTATGTGATGATGGAATGATGTTTATGAAACCCATTTTATTCTTTGGGTTATGATAAATGATTTATGATTATGTTATGGCACAAGTAAGAATGATTTCATTATTAGATGAGTGGGACCTATATATCCCTACAATGCATTGGGTAAATATTTATATCTCGTGAGATGGACATGGCTTGAATGGTAAGTTAATAAGATTCAGTGTTACAGAACTGAAACGAGGAGTGAACTTGATTCAGAAAGGGACTTTGTCCACTAAGATGGTCTTGGCAGCAATGCCTTGGCTACTATGGAAATCATAACAAGTGCTGAATGGTTTCCATATTTACATGTTTTATTCCCATGCTATTTTATCGTGATTGATGTTCCATTATTATATATGCCTTACGTACTTCCAAGATTTATGTCTTTGCTCAAGGTTTTAATGTTTAGATTTCATGTTCATGTTTTTTTTGCTTTCAAATGGTTATGGATTGTTTTATGTTCTCTATGTTTTCCCTTACTGATCATTTGAGCTCACCCTTTTTATGTGTTATTTTCCCCAGGAAATAAAGAAAGGTATTAGGTAAGGAGACAAAAAGGGGAAGATCGTTATGGGAGATGTTGAAGATCTTTCAACATGATTAGAAGTTTATAATCCGAGTTTCCAAAGACACTATACAATTACGGTCCTTGTGTGTCTGTTTTTGTTATGTTTTATGTATTCCAAAAAAGTAATGTAATGTCCATGTACATCAAGCTTCGGGTCTCTACAGTAAATATAATTTAAAAAATATACATAACCATGGGAGATAAAAATTTATTTGGATATAATATTAATCACATTATTATTTGAACATATTGACATATTTTTTGGAATATTTAGAAATATGATAATATTTTTTGTTATGTAATTAATGTTTTTTGGTATAATGTTTTAGTAAAAATTTTAGAGCATTGATTTCAAAAACAAATTGGGTTTAGAATATATTTAGAAAGATCATTATAAGTTTGAGATGGTTATTTATTATGATTAAAAAAATTATTCATAGGATGAAACTTATGGAAAAATGGGTCGAAATGAAAAAGGATTATAGTTACCTAATTAAACAGAATCGATCATAGGATTAAATTAAGATGTTATGAATTCAATATTCGATGACCGACTCTTCATATAAATTTCTTTATCGACTTTAATCATTAGATTTTAATAATATTATTTTATGGGAAAAATATAATTAACATAGAGTTAGAAATGATATGTCTCAAGACACTCTTATGACTTATATCATGACACAAGAATATTTTTGGAATACCATCATCTATTTTCATCAGTATGAGAAAAATAAAATTTTGAGGATTTAATTTATTTAATAAGGTTGAATATAACACCATGCGATTTTAAAATGTATTTTCCATTAAATAAAAACATTATAGAATATATTAAATCACACACATTTCTAAAATATAATGAATCGTATTATATTTTATTATGGTAAAATATTAAAAATTTGGATAATAATTTAATAATTTTGAGTTTTTAATGTTAAACATCATTATGAAAAGTATTTGAAGTGTGTACACCAAAGTAAACAAAATGATAATAATTTATTATTAAAAATTATAAATTATAATTCCCTAAATAATATTATTATTATTTTTAAATACTTATTTTTTATATTATAATAACAATTAATTTATTAAATTTAATGGTTAACAGATACGTAATTAATTCTAGTGTATTATGATTAAAATAATTTATCATTAAAGGGATATTTTTTAAATAATTTTTTATAAAGAGTTGTCTATTGAAATTAAATTATATTTACTATTTATAAAATATTATTCCAATAGAATCTTTTAATTTAAAAAAATTAACACTTCTTTAATTAGTAACTAATATAATGAATGATTAAAACACTTAAATTTTGAAAGGTTGTTTTTCTATTAAAATAGTTTTCAAAAATTATTCTTTTTAATTAAATTCTAAATTACCATATATTATCATTATACTTTTAAAAAATAATAGTTAATTTTTTATTTTAATTTTCAAAATTAGATAGGGAGATTTTTAGAAATTTTCAAAAAACATTTATTTTTGGGTGAATATTAAAAATATGTTTTCGTAATAACTTGACATTTATTACATCATCATTATATAAGAATTTATTACAAAATTATAAAACATTTTCATAAAAAAATAATAATGTAAAATTATGCATTTAAAAATATTATTTTGAATTTAAAAATCTCTATATGACATTTTCCATCCCAATATATATTTTATTCTAATAAAAAAATTATTTTCATTATTTATCATTAATTAAGCATTCATTGAGATATTTTTATTATTTTAAATTAATGAAAATATTATTTTTAATAATAATCTAGTTACAATCATGTGAATTATTACTATATAATATTTTTCTATAAAATCATTTTGATGATTAAAAATGCATTCTTTTGAAAAGTGTATTTTTGTGTCTAGTATATTCTTATTAAAAATAATTTTTACCAAAAATATGAATTTAATATATTAACTTTTTCATATTTTAAATAATCATGCTCAATGTATTTTATTTTTTAAATTTTATTTTAGGAATGAAAATATGTTACCGAGGATAAAAAATTAGTTACCGCTGTAAAAGTAAATTATGGTAAATAGGTAATTTAAGGGGAAAAGTTCTATAATATTTCAAATCAAATCCTTTATTTCTTTTGTTCGATATGAGGATCGACAAAGACTCATCATTTATCTATTATTTTATTCTTTCATGGGTTATTTCAATTTAATATGACAGACCATTAATATAATGTCATTAGTTTCTACAATAATGAAACCCCTCTCACATATAAAGGGATCCCATATCCTCCCCATATATCCTTATATATTAAGCCTCTTATTTTGAAAAATAGCTTCCAAAATACTTCCCCAAAACTCATATCCATCTCTCATTGGTTATGCAATCAACAAAATACCATTCTACAAAGGCATGTTGATATTTTTAATAGATGATATCCAAGGATGATGATATTATTTTAACCATGTTCTTTCGAGTTCCCCTATTCTTTCTCCTCTTCAAATATATTCTACCGACATAAAAATAATTTAATCTTTATAATTAGTGTACTAAAATATTATTATTTTTATTGTAATTCTATTTTCTACCTTCCCTATACCCATTTATAAAATGAAAGTTCTTCCCATGTCATATATGGACTACCACCATAAGAAAATACATATTTTTTTTCTACACATCCATACATAGATGGTAATAAAATTATAATGAGTAATTAGGATATTTATAACATTATTTCAGTTTTTTGAAGGAATATTTTCCATTCTATTAACAATATTGATAATAATAGGTCATCATAAAATTTTACCACATAAAAAGAGCATACCAGGATAATTCTTAAGTGATAAATTCACACAACTCTTATTCATTATATACATATTGATAAATTTTTTTCACATAAATATATATTTTTTTAAATCATTATTTATCTATTAAATTGATATTATCACTAAATGATAAAATGTTTTTACCCATGAAACCAATATATATTATTCTTGTTTTTTTTCAATTTTACCACCTACATAAACATTGTTTTACTTTTTATCTCATGATTCAATAAAGAAAATAAAAATAAAAATAATAATTCAAAATAATTATGAATAAAATATATTTTCCTCATTATGTATTCTTAATATTAACATTTATATTTATAAAATTAATTCAATTATTTTATTAATTCAATAATCAGTAGAAAAATTCTTTTTTAATGGTTAACTATAACCATCACAATAAGTTCCATGAATTGTTATGGGAATATAATGATATATCATATAGATGAATTTAATTATCATTATCAGTTTGTAGATGATTATTCCATAAAAAACATTGAAGTACTAGAACCTCTAAATGAGAGCTAGTATGGGAAACTATGTAGTTTTCACCCAAATGTTCATATTAACCATAAAGAATTAATATATGGGTAGTAATGAATTATTAAAAGTTTATATAACAAAAAATAATCATGAATATTGTTCATATTTATATTAATAATAATAAAATTATTATATAGTAGGTTATAGAATGTCTAAGTAAGAGGGAATCCACTGTAACTCGATTCTTAAATAAATTTTTTTTATTGAATTACATCAATTCCCCATTGACTATATTAAAGAGAGATTATGCTTGTTATGACCTTTAATTATTTTATTTTATTTTTTCACTAATTTATTATTTTATTACATATGATTCACATAAGAACTTCATTGATTGATTCTTACATTAAATTTAAGAATCTTTAGATGGGTTTCTCATCTTAATATTTCATTCATAGACATATGATTCTTATTCTACACTTATTTTCATCCATGTATGGTATATTCTTGACCATACCACACATAATCAATGATTACACACATGATTTTATTATATTACAAATTTATATCATCCTAGACTACACTAGTTACAATGGTGTAGCATAAAGATAGTGTGGGGTTTAACTAACATGGACAAGATGGGGAAGCTGGAAACCTAGTGATAGGAACCTGACATATGGATTCATCATGTGAATCTTATAGGTTTGGTTTTCTAAGAATTACAGAGTTTGGTTTTACTTTATGAGAAATAATGGGATCTTAGTGATTTTTAGGGCTTATGCAAATGGTGCTCCTAAATCTTTCTTGGGATAGTCCAATGGATTAGGCTACAAAGCAGTGCTTATGTAACCAATTGGATACCAAAAATAGAAACTACTCTTTGATCTATATATAGCAAAAAAACTAGGTGAAATAAGCTTAGAATCATGGTCACAAATTGTCATAGGCTATTTTCCCTAGCCTTCTCAACTACACATATGTTAGGTTCCTTCTATTTTAATTCCATGTATTCGGGTTATACAACACAATGATATTAATAAAAAACATTATCCTTATTAATAGAAAAAGGGTTACAGAAATTTTTTTTAACGATTAAATAGGTTTAATAACCCATACTATCCACTCCTATATCTAGAAAATTAGCCTCATATGATTGTGATGGTATTAAACTAAAGATAAATAGATTGCATTCTTACCATTCTTATTAACAAAATCAAATTAATTAAATATATGAGTAAATAACTTAAAATTAAATCAATAAATTTCTTGAATGATGGAATAAAAAAGGTAACACATTAATTAGGGTCAACATAGTAATTGGAATTGAATAAATGTTATAATAAGAACATATAATCTACATGTCTTGGAATAATGTGAACTTTCAAAAGGAATAACAAATAAAGAATAAATAGTTCAAAAGTAGGTATGGAAAGGTGTAATGGATAAAGTATAAAAGAAAGTATAATGTGTGGTTATCCATCTTCTATCATAGTGTTCTGTATATAAATAATCACAATCACCTGAAAACATATAATGGTTTTACATTTTGAGATTTATTTAAAAGACTTCTACCTAAAAAATTTATAAAATGTAATGAAACATTACCTCATGTACTCCGCTCCATGAAAATTCTATGAACAAAAGGTCGCTCAGATTTCACAACTAGGATCTTTGGAGGGTTCATAATTACAAAAATTCATATCATATAATTATTTCACATCATGTATTTTTTGGTCCTTTAGGATTCACAACATTTACTACTTCTATAAGTTGGCCATCAGTCTACAGTTTTATTATACTCACAGAATTCACACTGTGAACATGTTTCACAATATGTAATATATAAAAAAATTTAAATTACAAAAACTCCTCTTTTGAGAACTGTGTTACTATATCTTAAAAGACCATAAAAATAAAATTCTTTTAATAATAAAGTATGAATAGATCTTAATGAAATATATCCAATATATATATGAATTCACATTATCATATTTCCACATACTTTAAAATTTTCTTATCCAAAATAAAAAAACATATCCACAAGGAATCAACCTTGAATAATTTTTAAATTGTAAAATTGTTTTATAATTTGAAAAATAAAACTATGTGTTAGTAGAAAAGACTAGTCCTCCATAATCACTCCTATAAAGAAAATCAAGCATGCCCATGGTTATGTTCATTATTTTAATCCATTATACCTTTAGTTAAAATTTCTTTACCATTCCGTAGAATCTATACCCATATTATAATTCACCCCACCATTAAATTTCTCTCATCATTCAAGGTATAAATAAATTTTAAGTTATGTTAATAAATTGAATATATATTCCTAACCACAAGATTTCATTAGTTATAACATATCCACTATATAAGTATAAACACAAAATTAATCATAAAGGCTTTTGAAATATGGTTTAAATGATTATATGGCTGAGGTTAGATTGGTGGATGGTAAAAATAAATCATATAAAGTAGGGTAAATACTAATGTATATTACATGATCTTCAGTTTCAATTTAATGAAAAAACACTCCAAAATGTTGTACATTGACACTCCCAAAAGCACAAGGAAGGTACATAGATAGAATTTAGGTTATAAGGATCAGTATATGGGGCATAAATAGCACCCCAATGTTTTTTTAGGTATATGTTTTTGAAATTAATTTAATTATTTTTGTATTTTTCATTTCACACAACACTAAATATATCTTTTTTATATGAAATAATTATGTATGTCTTGAATTATATTCACCATCATGTTAACATTTCACTAAAATAAATACTTATATTTGCTTGTGGTACATGAGACACAATTTTTATATTATTTTACACATAAGGGTGAGTTCTTTTGATAGCTTGTGTTGCGCGCAAGATCAAGTTTATTGAACTGTTATATACTATTAATATTGTAATTGAAATTTTATTATAGTTACCACCTTTATGTTGGAATGTAAATTACAATAAAGGTAAACTAAATTAAGAAAATATGATTTAAAAATGTATATAAAATTAATATTATGGATATAAATTAGCTATAAATGAATGTATGAACTATTTTAAAATAAACAAATTCATTTTGTAAGAAAACTATTTTTTATTTAAAAACACCATTTTATCTCAATAAATTATATAAACCAATATTGATGAATGTTTTAAAAAAATTTAAATATTCAATCAAATTTTTTTATGCTTGTCCAATAGATTTGATAGGCATAAGATAAGAATTTAGACACTTTTATAAATAAAATGATTTATTTTTACAAAAGGGAAAATCATCCTTCATTTAATGGAGATCCTATTTTAAATATAATTTTTGACACTTTTATTAATTCTATTAGACAAAATAAAAATTAAATTTGAAATTATGATATAAATTTTTAATTTCGTTGAATGTTTTTGTATATTTTTGAGAATTTTCATGTTTTGAAGAATATTAAAAATTATTATAATCAAATTTAAAACATCTTTTCCATATGAATAAATTATATTGTTAAATTTTATTTTTAATTGGTTTTAAATTACAATTAGATCAAATTTTTATCATTTAATATAATGTATGTAATTGGAACCAATTTTACATTGAATTTTGATATATAAAAAATTATCTTTTGAAAGTTTTCACTTTAAAAAACCATTTTTTCACCCCATTTATGGGATTAAATTTAAAATAATTTTATCCATTTCTATATAATGAATTTTTAAAAATGGATTCCATAATTGGAATTAGGAGGTCCAAATTTATTAAATAGTCTCCATTTATTTTTTGACAATATGAATATTAACATTAGTTAATTTTTTACCACAGTTAACTATAAATCAGGTAATTAAGGGTGAACAAAATATTATAAAAACAATAAAACTTCCCTAAAACATTCCCAAATATTGTTTGATGAATTTAATTTAACCCTTATAACCTAATTTTAAAAATTGAATTATTTGATGGAAACTTGTCCATGATAATGACTTTAATGTTATTAAAATAAAATAGAGTGACCAAATGTCACACACTTAATTTTATTTGTTTGGCTTATACTAACACACATATATATCAAATAGGATATGCAATCATCATTCGCATATATGGTGGACTGCCGCATTGTGAACCGATGTCATTCGGTCGTCCATTTCAATATTTCATGGTTGGGAATAATGATCTAATTTCTTATTTTATATGATATTTACGATATTTATGATGTACTAATTCTTCATGAATTATTATATAACACATTCCATCACTATTCCAATTTTTTTCTATGATATAACTTCGTTTTTGGTCATGTGGACTACCACATCCTAAAAGAAATGTGATCTATTCACAACATATATAGAATTTATTAAGGATAGTTTTAGTAAAAATATATGATATTTATGAAATAATAATTCTTCTATAATGATAATATATGTGTTTCATCTACCTTATTTCTTTCAATATGATATGAAAATGGAAACATCATTTATGCATACTTATTTTGTACCGTCTCCATGAATGGTGTAATTGATTTTGTAATTCTATATTTTATATATTATTATAAATATATATACTAAATATATAGGTTATTTATATCATGGTTATAGTTCTGGAGATAATCAATTCAGGATATAAGTAAGAAGACCAAAAAAATAATAAATCAAAACACATACGAGAAACAAAGCAGATATTACCCGAAGCATTACATTAACATGGAATTTTTAATAAATGGGTAACATAAAGTCGTAATCAAAAAATATATTATAATAGATATGATAATATGGTTCTTTAATATATTTATAAAAAAATTATATTTATTATATAGGAATTTTTCACGATTATGATGAGGGTTAAGACATATGGTAAGGGTATTTCTAGTATTTCTTTTGTTATTTTCAAGACTTATTCCTTATTGACCACTAATTTCATTTTTTTGGTGTATATACTACCCATGAATTTATTTTATAATCCATATACTTAAATTTATGTGTATTTACATATCCAGTTTATTATCTCTCTTTGATGAGTTATATGGTTCAAATGATACCAAATCGGTGTGGTGATTTTGTCTCTATTTTCCTTCTTTGTGACACATGTTATATTTTTCACCTATATTCTTTTACGAGGTGTATATACAACCATTTAAATTGATTTATAATGAATATAACTATTTTCTATATATTATATGTTTCATATAATTTTATTCTCTCTTCGTTTGTAAATCTATGCTCCTTTAAATCAATGTTTTTGAAATATGTTATTAAAAGGGTTTAAAATGATATTTTATGAAATTTGAAGGAAAAGGGATTTCCAATATGTCTAAAATTGTTTTCAACAATTCCTTTATATGTTTTCAAGTTTATTTTTAGTGAAATTTATTTCTAATTTTTTTATGATATAAAAAGAATTTTTCAAAATGGAAGTAATATTTTCCTTAATATTTATTTCAAATGATCCTTCAAAATCATTTTCGATCTCAAAAAAAAATTATTTCATTTTACTTATGTTTTACTAGTGATATAACCCAATAGTAACATTATTATTCTTCTTAATAATGGTTATATATTTATGATGGAATGATATATATGGATCCTATTTATTTTCCATTAGTAGTGTTATGATGAAGTGTTTATGAAACAAATTTATTTATATGGGTTCTTATATGATGAATAATTTATGTTCTTGTGGAACACATATGTATCATTTTAATTATGTGATGGATGGGACATTTGTATCCCCCTAATACATTGGTTAATTATTTATATATCATGTGTTAATGATAGGAAATAAGTTGGTGGACTTGATCAACTATGGGAAGTTATGGAAACCCCATCCATTATGGGAAGTTGGGGAAACCCGATCCACTATGGGATTATAGGTAAAACCGATCAACTATGGAAATATGGGTAAACCCGATCAACTATGGGAAGATAGTGAAACTCGATACCTTATAAGGGAAGGATTGTGAATGGGGATGGTGGTGTGTCTCTCCCAATAGGTATGGTCCCCATGAAGTTCCCTGATATGTTTTGGCAATGTGCCTTGAATTATAGGGTATGATATTACCTATTTATGTATATCAAAATTCCATTTCTTATTCCTATGTTATTCATTAATGGATTATGCTCTTGATTCACTTATGATTCATGTCTTATAAATTTTTAGGATTTATTCTATGACTTAAGATTATGATTATTGATATACAGGGTATAATTTCCAAATTTCATAATCATATTTGTATACCCTTATGTTTATGTTATAATTAATATCTCCTTTTTTACCCTTACTGATAATTAGATCTCACTCTTTATTTTGTTTCCTTTCCCCAGGTTACAAAGAATGTTTTTAAGTAAGATTATTTAAAGGTAATATATTTAGGGGAGATGATGGTGATATTTTACCGAATTATAAGAATGTGTTCTAAGTATCCAATGGCACTAAACTATTACGCTCCTCAGACATGTGTCTATGAAAAGTAATAAATAATAATCTAAAAATATTTAATATCTATGTATAAAAATACTGGTTCGTTATAGTGGGTATCAGAGAAAATTATTAGTCAACCTTAGAAAACTAAGATTGAAAAACATCAGTGAGATACATAAAAATATTTCTATGTATATGTCTACGGTTGTCTCTAATGATAAGCCTAAGGAGTTATATATTAAACACTGTGTCGTAATTTAGAAATCCTATAAGTGATTTTTCATAGTTATGTGGTTTTACACTATGATTTTTATTTTAGTAAATGGATGAAACTTGAAGGAACTGCGTTAGTGTTGAGTGTGATGGGAAATGCAATGATTTTAATCCTGAGAAAAATGAATGTTATGGTGGAAGGAATACAAAATCCTTTTTTATGCTCACACAACATTCTGAATCTATGAATCATGCTCGACTAAAAAATGCGAAAATGAGGGAATGATATTCTATTGAGTACTTTATGAGGCAGTGTCCACCTACATTCAGTACATTTTATAATCCACTAGGGCCTGATAAAATGGATCAGTACCAGTGAAAATAAACTTTTGGTTCTACAATGTCCAGAACACGATAAATTCATTTTGGTTTTCTATCGTTTTGAAGGTGACGTAGATCAACGGTGGAATCTTATCATGAATATGAGGAAACATGATGAAATTGACTCAATGGAATAGGATGAGTTCAAGAACTTATTTTTCAATAATTACTTTACTCTTATTATATATACAATGATGGAGGATGAGTTTACTGAAATCAAGAAAAAGCATGATAAATCTATTGGTACCTTTGAGGAAACCTTTACAGGACTTTTAAGGTATGGTTATGGTTTTATCAACCAACCTAAAATTAAGTCTGACCAATTCTTAAGTTGATTAAAACCATGTCTCTAAATATATTTATCCATAAGTTAATTTAATAGATATCAATAAATCATCTGATGTGTCGTCAAGGTTGAAATGGAGGTTGGATTTGTGAATCAATTTAATGGTTTTGATGATAAAATGAATATGGAGTTTTAATATTAATATAAATACCATGGAGAAAAGAAAATTAGTTTTATTTTATGTTCAATGTGTGGGAAGAATTATAGTAGAGATTTTATAAAGGGGACTGGTGAATATTTCAAGTGTGAAAAGGAATGTCATCTATCATATGAATTCCTATGTAATGGGATAAATAAGTCTACTGATGCGAATAAAAAGAAGTATTTAAATATATCAACCCCCACACTTCATTGCATTAAGTGTAAATAAATTGAGCATTATACTAACCAGTTACCAAATATGAGGTTAACAATAATGATCAATATTCATAAAATCATAAGGCCAAAGACAAATGGAAATCTCATCTGATCATTATTTCTGATGTGGAGTACAACAATGAAGTGGTGTAATAATACAGTGTTTATTCATTAGAATTAATGAATAATGTTATAGAAGTACTTTTATGATATTATTGAATAATTAATAATATAAGCATCATTCCACTATAGTTTTTTCTTAAAGATATCATTGAATATGTTGAATTGTACTAGTATCCATGAAAAGTGATTAAGGTGGTAAGGTGATATTTTTGGAAAACATAGGATTAAGGGAAGAACATCTCATAATATGTGCATGTTGTTCGGATATTAAAATACTTAGATGTTGTATTATGATAAAAAAAATGGGATAGTATTAATGAATATGGAAATAATAAGATGAAAATATGTTTTATGATATCCTGGATGGAAATTATAGGTTTTTTGGATTTAGGGAATGTGGAAAGAGTTTTTTTTGAAAACAATCAATTTTTCACTATGGTTTTATGTTAATTATAATCATTACCATAGTTCAATAGAATATATGATAAAAGTATTCAAATGTTTGGAATCTGACAAACAAGCGCGACATGAAGATATATGGGGATCAATGGTAAAATTATTTTGAAAAATTGAGTAACTTTCTTTCTAATGTTTCGGACTTTCATATTTCATAAGGGTTACATGATTATCCATTTATGAAATGTTTTATGTTAAACATCAAATGAGGATTTAGGGATATTAGATTTACTTTACAATAAAAGGATTTAAGCATATCAGATAACTTATGCTATCCTTTTTTTTGAAACAGACAGATGGAATGACCTATTATTCTATTTATGGATCTCTTGATCTGTTAATAATTCATGATTGGAAAATTCACCTTCATTTCTTGGAATAACAGATGAAGTGTAAATTTATCAAGGCATTACAATGAGTGATATTATAATGAAATAATGTAAGTATATAATCTCATGAAAATTCTTCATCATTAGAAAAATGGTTTAAAATGAAATTTTGTCATGTTATCTTCATT
Organism: Viscum album; assembly: GCA_963277665.1. Taxonomy (NCBI): domain Eukaryota; kingdom Viridiplantae; phylum Streptophyta; class Magnoliopsida; order Santalales; family Viscaceae; genus Viscum; species Viscum album. The sequence continues at coordinate 937,231,305 of OY728120.1, read as the reverse complement.
TTTATGATAACAATGACCTTTTTCAAGCCTCATTCGGTTATAGATTTGTTATTTTTAACTTTATCCAAACCATATTATCTATCACTATATATCTAAAAGTGATTGATATATTTATCTTACATGCCCATGCTTCCACATGCCACCTATGTTCTCCATTTTGGAAACCCAGTGATGAGTTACTTTTAGTAACCGTTATGTTCCAAAAAATTACTTTTTAAGGGGAGATTTAGTCTTCATTTTTACAATGATTTTTACTATGAATTTTAAATTTTATGTATTAAAGCATTGATAACCTATACGAATTTTGTGGGAGAAATTCACTTTCATGGAGGGGGTAGAATTCAACACCACAAGTATTTTTTGAAATATATTTTTTTCAAATAAATTTAATCATTTTGATATTTCTCATTTCACAAAACACTGAATATAGCCTTTGTTATACAAAATCACTATGTTTAGACAATGTTTTACGCACCATAAAGTTAAGATTTCACTAAAAAAATACTTATAGTATCATATGGTACAAGAAACACTATGTTTGTATTTTTTTTTTTGCACACAATTATGAGTTCTATCAATATCTTTCATTACACACAAGACCATGTTTTACCAAACTACAACATACTATTAATATTGTAATTAAAATATCCTTATAGTTACCAGCTAGCTATTGGAGTGGAAATTATAAGAAAATTTAACTAAATCTTGAAAATATTATTTAAAAATGTATATAATACTAATCCTTTGGTTATTAATTATCTATAAATTAAATTGATAAGTATTTGAAAATAAAGAAAATACTTTTCTAATAAGACACGTTTTCTATTTTCAAACACCATTTTCTCTCAATAAATTAAACAAACTTTTGAGGAATTATTTTAATAAAAAATTTATATGAAATTTTTAATAAAATAATTTCCATGTTCATCAAATAGATTTTATTGGCCTAAAATAATAATAAATCCACTTTTATGAATAAAATGATATATTTTTTCCAAATGGTAATTTTTTCAGAATTTAATGGAGAACCCATTATAAATCTATTTTTTTATGTATAAATTTTATTAGAAAAAATAAACACCCTCATTGAATGTTGGATATAAAAATTTACATTGGTTTAATTTTTTTCTATTTTTATGATATGTTACATGCTTTGATGAATAATGAAAAATTATACATTTTAATTGAAAACAGATTTTACACCGAAATACTTTTTATTGTTAAATTATAATTATAATTTGTTTTAAAGTATAATTTGATCAAACTTTTTATATTTTAATCCATTTTATGTCATTGGAATATATTTCAAATTTAATTTGGATATAAAAACAATTTCATTCTTTTGAACGTTCTCACTTTAAAAACTCATTTTCTCACCTCATTTGTGAAATTAAATTTAAATTAATTTTTTAAAATTTTTTGTTTTAAATTTTTTTAAAAAATAGACTCAATTAGTAGAATCTTATGGTCCAAAATTTTTAAATAGGTTACTTTAATTTTGGATAATATGAATAGTAACTTAAGTAACTTTTATTACCACTGTTAAGGGTAAATCGGGTAATTAAGGGTGAAAATAATATTATAAATATTATAAAACTACCCAAATATTTACCCAAATATTTTTTATGCATTTAGTTCTACCATTATCACCTATGGTTTGAAATTTAATTATTTAATGAAAAAAAATCAATGAAAATGACATAGATTTTTCTAAAATGAAAGAGGGTGAGAAAATATCACACTCTTACTTTTCATAAGTATTATATTTTTAATATGGATTAAAATAAAATATATGATATACTATATATTATTATAAAAAAACTGTTTATCTACATCATTTAAATTTATTTATAATTTTTATTGAAGAAATTATTATCATAAATAATTACATAATGATGATGGAGTACTTATTCAATTAATAAACAAAATCAATTAATTAAAAATAATAATATTAAAATAAATTTAATTTTAATTAATTGTGGTGATACGTAAATTTTATTGATTAATATGACATGTTTTGGGTGTATTTAATTATTTGTTTCCTAGTAATCTTATGGTATTGAGTTTCTTAAAGTTAATGTAATGAATAGTGTCAAAATTGACCCTTATGATATTTTATGAAAATAATATTTTATTATCTTATTTAAATATCATAAATTATTCAATAAGGAAAAGGGGATGATTTGTTTTTAAAGGTATATGAAATTATACATTTATGGTCTAATTGACACTTTATACCTAAAAAGTGTATCCTCTTAATATTGAAACATTTTTTTTCATACATAAAATTAAAATATAATAACTAAGGTTTAATCAAAATGATAAGGTTTAAAATAATACCAAAACATGTTTAAAATATATTTCTTAATGATTTTACGGTTTTATATCATATTATATTCTAATACATGGCCATTTGTAGGTAATTTTATTTATAGTGAATTTTTTATAAATTAATCTTTTGAGAAATTCAATAATTGTACATCCACTCTCTTATAAGAGGGTACTTCTTCTTCCCTTTTCTTAAAACATCATAAACTATTTTTTTAGGTAAAAAAATATCCAAATATCCTAAAAAATTTAATATATTTATCTTATAAGCCTTACATTTATCAAAAATCCAACCAAAGAATTCCTTTTATGCATATCAAAAAGAGATACCCAAAGAAGAGGTAATGTTCATCAACAAATGATTTTGTTTTATTTCTTCCTTAAACCCATTAAATTATTTTATTTAATGTTTATATAATAACCTCATTATCATAAATGTACTGTTATGTTTTTAGATTAATGTTCATTCCGACACTTACACACATGCTTCCATCAAATGGGATATGCAATCATCCTTACGAAGGACTACTGCCACGCGAATTGATGTCGTTCATTCTTCCATTTCCAAATATTATTTTTGGGAATAAGTATTTAATTTATGTTTCTATATGATATATACAATATCTATGATGTATTTATACTTCGGTAATTATTATTTAACATATAACATTATGCCATCCATTTTGTGTAAATACGATAACTTCATTTGTGGACATGTGGACTACCGGCTCATCAAAGTGAAGTGATATGTTCACACCATACATGGAAAGTAATAAGAATGAATTTAGTGAAAATATATGATATATATGACATAGAAATTATAATTTAATTAGAATATATATATATATATATAAAATTTACCCTCTTTCTTTCAGTACAATAAGAAAATGGAAACATCCTTAATTCATGTGTACGACGTGCTGTCTCCATGCACTGTGTATTTCATTTTATAATTATATATTTTATAGATTATTATAAATACAAATATGATGAATATGAATGATATTAATATCATTTTTATAATTAAGGTGATAATTAAATCGTGATATAAGTAATAATTCGAATGATATAACAAATCAAAACACATGTGAAAAAACATATATTACCTAAAGCATCCCATTAACATGGAATTGTTAATAAATGGTTAATATAAAGTTGTAATCAAAACATATATGGTACTATATATAATAATAATATTATTTAATATATTTATAATAAAATTTTATTTATTATACGAGAATTTTGTATGAGTACGATGAGATTTAAGACTTATGGTAATGGTATTTCTAGTCTCACTATTATTTTTGTGAGACTTAACCATATTAACTACTCGTTTATTTTGTGTTGTGTATATAATTCCCCTTAATATTTTATATAATAAATATAATTAAATTTATGGATATTTATATATCAATTTTATGATCTCTCTTTTATGTGGTCAATGGTTCAAATGTTACCAAATTGCAAAGATGATTGTGTCTCAATTTTTCTTCTTTGAGACACATGTTATGTTATGCACCTATATTATTTTATAATGTGTATATACTTCCCATTTACATGTTTTATCAAGAATATCCTTATTTTCATGATATTTTATGTCTTATATTATTTTATTCTCTCTTCTTTCAAAAATTTGTGTTCCTTCAAATCAATGTTTTCTAAAAAAAATTAAAATGTTTTAAATGATATTTTATTAATTTTATAAAAAACTAAAAGTTGTATAAAAAATTTTAAAAGTTTAATTTATAAATTTTCAAGGTTATTTTAAATTAAAATGGTTTTCATAATGTTTTAGGATTTAAAAAGTTATTTTCAAAATGGAATGTATATTTTCCTCAATAATTATTTCAAGTGATCTTTCAAAATCATTTTCCATATAGGAAAAAAAATATTTGATGATACATATATTTTAATGGGGATATGATCCAATAATAACATTATTATTCTTTATATTAATATTTAATATTTATAAAGGAATTATATTTATGAAATGTATTTCTTTTCCATAAGTTATGTTATGATGAAGTGTTTTTGAGACTCATATCTCTTTATGGGTTATGATATGATGAATGATTTATGTTTTTATGGTAAAAACTTTTATGTTATTCATTATATAATGGGCGGTGCCAATATATCCATATAATTAATTGGGTAAAAATTTATATATCAAGAGATAATGGCGGGAAAAAGTACAAGGGCATGATCCACTACAAGGAGATGGGGAAATGGGATCCACTATGGAATGATGGCGAAACATGATTCACTATGGGAAGATGGGGATACCTGATCCACTATGGGAATATGTGGAAACCTAGTACACTATGGGGTGATGGGGAAAGTAAATCCCTTACAAGGAAAGGACTATGACTATGGATGGTGGTGTGTCCCACCCAGTATTTATAGTCTATAAGAAGTGTTATGATATGTTTTGGAAATACGCATTGAATTATTGCGAATAATATTAAATGTTTATGTGTCTGTCACAATTACAATTCTTATTACTATTTTATGCTATCACGGATTATTCTTAGTATTCCCTTATAATTCTTATCGTATGAATTTTTATGTTTTATTCTATGACTCAAGATTATGATCATTGATATTCAGGGTAAAATATTCAAAAAAACAATTCTCATATTCTTATAACATTATGTTTATGGTATGATTGATATATCTATTTTTTACCCTTACAAATAATTTAAACTCACCCTTTCTTAATTTTAATTTTCCTATTTTATAAAGAATGTTTTTAAGTTAGAGTACTAAAGTGGATGATATTTATGGGAGATGTTGAAGATCATTCACCAAATTAGAAAATTGTGTTCCAAGATTCCAATGGAACTAAACTAATATGGTCATGAGGCATGTATTTCTAAAATGTAATTAATATTAGTCTAAAAATATCTAATATCCAGGTAAAAAACACTAGGTTAGTTATAGGATCCATATATAGATTCACATCAGATGTCATAGCATACTTTGGGGCTCAAGTGTAGTGCCCTTATATTTAGCGAAAGCCCCATATTCTAGATAAATATGATATCACTGGACTCCATATTCCCCATATATTGAATGGGATTATAACCATTGAAAATAAAGAGATGAATTGTAAGATGAGTGATGAAGCTATATTCCATCAATGTACCACAATCCCAACCCACCTGGTCCTCATAGTTGTGTCTGAATTGTTAGGCCATGTTGACCATAATTCCACCCATTGTAGTCGCCAAAATTAACACCTCTATTTGGATGACTCTCCCATAGGAATATCCTCAAGCCAACCAAGAATGTGTGATATTTTATTCACTATTCATAATGAATAACCCCAAATCTGGTTTCTCCTCAAAATATGTGGGACATAAAAGCTATGGGGTCGCAACCTATGACATCCAAGATCAATGGAGTTTTTTAATTGTTCACATCAATCAACACTTTTCATGAGCTGGAGAAGAAACCAAATAAATGGTATAAATACCTTTCCCAAAATAGAAGTCTCCCAATTTATTCTCCTAATGTTGGATAAAAATTTGAAATGTGAAATTCCCAACATCAAGCTCTAATATTTCTATGAAATATTAAAATAGCTCATGGAATGTCTCCTCACGTACATAAAAAATTATTGAATGTTGAGTCCATCCAATGATCACCCTAACCTCCTAACAAAAAAAATATTTACCAGGATATGAAGATAGAGGTTCCTTTTGGTACTCATGGGTTTTTTTTAAAGACGGACCAAGCGAACCTTCTACACACGATCAAAAAAGTGGACGCAAGTTTATAGGTGTTGGTGCTGGGAATCATCCTACAACAGGGTGGAAGTGGATTGGTAGTAGTCATAGAATGTGGTAGTTCCATAAGTATATAGGGATGATGGGTAGTATGTATTCCCAAGTGGTCGGGGAGGATTCAATTCTAGATTCTTTGGTGGAGGTTGATTGTCACATGGAGATGCTCTTTTGAAAGATATATCCCCTAGAGTCTTTGTGTTGGTCATGAAGATGAGAATGAATAAAAAGATAATAGAGGTAAATGTCATGGAAATCTTACTAGGAGATGAATTATGGGATGAATGGAGGAGGAGGATTTTCATAGAACATATGGAGGGGGACAGTAATTGGGGGTCCCTTATGCCCTAGACTCAAGTACTATAAAGATAGCACCTAATTTTCATTTCGTGTATCCTATTCATAAAATTTAAAATGTAGGAATTGATTTTTATAGACCTTGAAATATTCTCAACATGTAGTTTTTATAAAACATAAATTACACCATTTGTATAATTTTTTTGGAAAAGAGACTCAGACTTGTTACTAACATTTCTGAGCATTCCTAAACTTCATAGAACATATTCTACCTTATGGAACATATAACAAATTTCCTCCTATTACATGAGTTTTTAAACATAAATATCTCGAAAGGTATTTATTAAAATGAATTTTAGAAAATAAAAACTCCCATATTGAAATATTTCTTGATGAAATTTAAATCTTTGACCATTGACCTTGATTGGTGGTCATTCACCTCTTTAGATTTTCATTTTCTAATAGGGAAAAACATTGAAAACATCATAAAGACCTAACCATCAGGATTTCAATTTTCTATGGAATATTTTTATATGTGAATTAAAGAGAGAAACCTTATTCCCTATTATGAATAAATTTTATGAATTTCATTTGTCATTCTATATCTTTTTATTTATAATTTTTTGAATTTTTGTAAGCATCCCTCCTAATCTCTTCCAACTCATTCTTTTGTATAATTCATTTTTGTCAAGATTTTTCGAGCATTAGTTTTATAATTTCACAACATGATTGTTGTTAAAATTCCACCAGCAGGTAATAAGGATTCCCAAAAACATTTCAGAATAGAGTAGTATTGATGGGTGTTTTATACACTATATGATATGCCCAAAGTATATCGTACAATTTAAGACTCTAATAATCTCTAATTGTGCTCACTATATTTTCTATAATTTCTTTGATATCTTGATTGAATGATTCAACATTCCTACTAGTATGTGGGTGATTGGGACTTCAAGTGTTGTATTAAATTCAATATTTTTCAAGAATTACTTTAGAGAAATTATTTCAAGGATTGTTACCCAATCACTAATGAGTAATCAAAGAAGTAAAAAATATTAGAGAATTTTTTTATAAAAAATATGTAACCTCATTTGATGGGTCATGGGTTATGGATTCATCTTCCACCTAATTTAAATATTATTCGATGATGACAAGGATGTAATAGTTTTTATACGAATTAAAGAGTGGTCCCATGAAATCAATACTCCATACATCAAATATTTCTTCATAAAGGATAGGGTTGTGGATAATTTTATTAAATTTTAAAATACTTACCATATTCTAGAATCTATCGAAATGTACACAAATATTATCATCCTAATAGAGTTTGGTCCATAATATTATTCTTTTTCGGATCCTCGAAATGGTTCATTCAACCCCATCACGGACGCCCACTAGTGGTGTGGGACACATTTAAAGAAATTTTTCAATAATAATTTCATTTTGTATACATTAATTATTTTATAAGGCCAATTTATATTTACTTTTATTATAGAAAAAAAATTAAAGGAAATAATTTTCACATTTTCTATACAAGTCATTTTTGACATTCTTAATAAATTTTTGAAAATAATTTTTTTTAACACATAAATATTTAATGTTGATTTATTGTTTTAAACAATTTTTTATAATGAATATTATTATAAATGTTCCAATTATATTCTAAGTAAATTTTATTTCATTTTTTTAATAAAAAAATTATTAAAAAAGAAAAAAAATGCGATGTATATTTCATCATATTTCTCCACGTAAATTTCAATGATATTTTGGAGGAATTTCCATCAATGTAAAAACAAATTAAACCTTGTTATTATATAATGGTTATATTATATAATGATAATATCAAAATTCTTTTTATAGATGTCTTATGATCATGTAATTCCAATATTTTAATGGAGAAAATTTTAAATTCTATATACCAGAATTACATTAAGTATTTCAATTGATTACTAAGTAATGTTAATTATTTATTGTATTTATTAATAATTACATCATATAATGAATGAATTATGATTATTTAATAATATTTTGGGAATGGTATTTTATAGAATCTTGATGAATCGATAGGTCTCATGAGACAAACTGCATTGGGTATTCAGTGTATGATACCCATTTATAAAGAATTTCATCTGTGGGGCCTTGATAATATGTTTTATTTCTTCTCTCATGCCACAATGGCATGATTAACATGTTCAGAATTATTCATTTAATCATTGGTATGTTATTTATTCTTACAATGTGATAATTTATATCCATATGTTATCTATGGATACGTTTTATATTCATGTATTCAGTTATATAGTATATTTTTTGTTAACTTTTTCGGCCATATTATTCATTATTTTTTATGAAAAAATGATTATATCATGTCATAAAATTTATAACCAATGTTTTAATAGGTATTATTATCTTATTTTATGTTCTCATACACAAATTCACATCTTATACTTATTTATGATCTTCTATTATAAGTACTTATGTGTACCCTTACTAAGAATTTAAGATTACCACAATTATGTTTCCATTTAACTATTTTATAAATAATGGTATTATTTAATATATATATATATATATATATATATTATTTTATCATGTAATGATATTTTAATGGGAGATGCTAAAGGATTATTGTAAAATAAGGAATCCATGGTTTGATATAAAAACTGAACACATAGTGAGAATGATATGATCTAATTGTAAATTTAAATTTTTATAAAATCAATATCATGGGTTAGACTAGGAAGATAAAAAATAAACAAGAAATATTAATCACAATAAGAAAAAATTAATTCAGTCTATAAAAAAATTAACATATTGTATTTTTTCACCCATTAATGACTCTTATCAATGGGGAAATCTATCTTATTTTCTCACATCTGATGAAATTATAGAAGCAATTGACCATATTATCCCAAGTCTTAATATACATCTCTAGGTTGATTTTATTTTCAATGATACTATATATAAAAAATGTATCTTCTACACTAATCCATTTATATTGTTCCCCATTGGTCTCAACTCATATATTTAATTAAATAATGAAATTATTACCATACAATGGGACTTCTATTTCAAAACAATTATTAAAATATCAACTCTTAGAGTATATAATCATGTCTAGGTCATGTGTAGTTTAATCAATTCATACCTTTTCACTTTTTCAATTTCCTCAGTCCCACAAAGATATTTCTTACTGATAATTTCCCATGATTCTATTATATCCCATTTATTAGGTGTGAGTTCCTCATTTCAAAGATAGTCTAAAACTTTTCACTGTTAGTGACTTTATAAAATCTCCTTAGGCACTAACCTATTTTAATGTACCAAGGATTACATGGAAGAAAATATGTATCATCATAGGCTTCTTCCACCATTCCCATATAATCTTGTTGAGTATGATGGTAATTGTATTTTTTTTATTTTAGAAAAGAAACTACTAGAAAGATGACTCTTCCCAACGCTTATATACCAAAGGTTTGTAAAAATCGTTGGTATAGGTCACATTTCCCAGCGGTTTGGCCAAACCGTTGGGAAAGCCCACTTTGATGTCACTTTTCCCAATGGTTTGGCCAAACCATTGGAAAATCCCACATTGAGGTCACTTTTCCCCACGGTTTGGACAAACCATTGGGAAAAGTCCACTTTAAGGCCACTTTTCCCAACAGTTTGGCCAAACCGTTGGGATAGGTTCCCTTGTTTTTTATGAGTACATTTGTGGAATATCATCAGAGTAATCAATATATAAATTACATATAAATAAATATATATTTTTTTTTATTTATTTATTTGTCCAAATATATTCATAAAGGATAATCTAGGATAGTAGTAAAGTCATTGATTTATAACGTGGAGGTTATGGGTTCAATCCTCTACGGGAACTCTTTTTTATATATTTACATATCCCAATGGTTTCCTCAAACCATTGGGAAAGACCTATCCCAATGGTTTTCTCAAAACCGTTGGGATAGGGCTTCATATGGTTGGTTTTCCCAATGGTTTTTTGTAAACCATTGGAAAAAGATTTCCCAACGGCTTACTTACCAATGGTTTGCAGTACCGTTGGAATAAGATATACCAACGGTTCTGAAGGCTTTCCCAACGGTTCAGAACCATTGGGAAATTTTCCATTTCCAGAGTGAGATATCCCCATACAGGTAGACATTCTATGTTTTTGTGAAAATTGATCTTTCCTAGCTGATTTAGTGATCATTTGGTTGGGATTTTTTGATTATTGCATTCTCTTTATTTATTTCCTTACACTATTTAAAAGATAAAAACCTGTATAAAATTAAAATATTTTGAATTTTTTTGACCTTATTTAAGATTATTTTAATTTTAACCATTAGAATCACATTTAGAGAATCCTTATAAATAGTCAACTTCCACAATAAGCTCTATTATTGTGTCACTGGATCCATTTATATAAAGCTGTTTTGTTTTGTAACCCTACAATTATTTAAATTTGGATTGATTCCTTTCACACATTGGTGTATACCAATTCTTATATTCTACATTCCTATGATTTCTATGGATAGGATTTCAAATCTGTTGTGAAATATAACTTTCAAATTCTTCTCTAGCATGTCATAACCAACACTAGTGGTTATTGTATTTCCCTAGAAATTTGTATATTTAGAAGGATCAGAAGAAACATGACTTATACGCATACCACAAGGAACCATTCTAGGACACAACACATATATTTTTATCTTTTGATCTTCAAGTAAATTTATATACCACAACACTATATCCATATAAATGGGACCTGAATTCTCTATTAGAATATCATATCCATAATATTTTAAGACCATCAGACTATTGGAATATTTAACATTAAACCCCACATATACAGTAGTATTTTGAATATTGGCCTCAGTTTCAATGGGGAGAACTACTTTTTATGAAATAAGGAATTATTTCTATAACTATGGGATTCCAAATTCATGTTTTGAGCATAATTAGACACACTAACTGAAAAAATAAATTACTCTAAACTCACTAGAAATAGTATTTCCATTATTAAAAACAATTACTAGGTACGTCACTATTAAAATAATGTTTAGGAACTAATACATTTTTTATTGACACCCCTACATTGGGTGAGTAAAGTCCTATATATGATGACCCAATCTAGGTAATGAAGATTAATAATCAAAACCAGATGTAAAAATTACCAACAGATGGAAAAGAAATTATCCACTAACCTCGATCCATAATAAATCTACAAGATTCATTTATAAATCTACATCCACTCATATATACAGAGCTATAAAAAGATAGATGAACCTAAATTTATCATCATAAAATATAACTATTCCTACTAGATTATCTATAATTTTTAGAATTTAAATTCATTGAAAAAAATAGGTTAATTACTAGAAAATTAATCGGTGTCACTATAAAAGAGGATCACACATCATATGGAAATAGTTATATACTTTTGACAAGGAAAAGTGAATGTTTTAAACTTGACATGGACCTTTGGACCAAGAATAAATTCCACCATTGGAAAATGTAAAGATAACGAGAAAATGATGAGGGTACAACAATCTAATTCTCATGTGCTCCTTCAATTATGATGTTTCATTAATGAATCCGTCAATATTTTCTATCGACGAGTGTATCTGAATGAATCAGACAATCTTGGAGAATCTATGGATATATGGGGACTTAGTGAATCCTAGAGATATAGACTTTTCTTCAGGTACCTAAGGTGTAATGGACAACATTTTCAGATAAAATATATCTGGGGATATATGGGTGAGAGGTGGGATAGTAAAGAAGATGAGGGGAACATGATGGTCTAAGGGATGAAACCATCTCCCCTAATTGGTGATGGATATCAGGTGATATATCTATTTCCACCCTCTAAGGATCCTTCATCATGGGAGTGAGATAAATTTCTTCATGAGACTGATATAGTCTTTTTTATGTAATTTATTTTACAAATTATTTAAAACAATAAAACAAAAATGATTAGGGTGTGTAACTATATCAATTTGGGTTAACGATTTTGTAATTATAGGTGGTTAAATTTTGGTAGAATCAATTAGTATTAATCCTAGTATGCAGAGATTATTTTTTAGAATTATATCTAGGTAAAAATGTTCAGGGAATCTTGGTTTGTATCAAATGTAGAAGATAAATAGTATTTTTTTAAACAGGATATATATTTAAGAGTCTACGGAGTCACATCATAGACTTACATAATGGATTTTGTCTCCTTATATTTCCCTCTAGGATGATTCCAAATTATCCATGTATTTACAAATCTTTACCAATAATTTGGGTAAAAGGGGTGTTGATTAATACTTCATGTAGACATCTGACCTTTCCAAATATCCCTATAGTTTAATTTTAAATAATGTAATAATTATAGTTTAAAAGGCTAGTAGATTATAATATTAACATTTTTATTTCTCGACATCACAATCGTATGAATTTATGATATTATAGGATGTGATTAATAAAGAACGCAATATCAATATACCGTATAATATTATTAACCAAGGATGATGTTTAATATGGTATATTTATATCATAAGAGATTATTTACCCAAAAAATATGTTACATTCATATAAATCATTCAATTTCATAACTCTTATAATCCTTTATGATGCAAAAAATATAAATCATATTCCAAAAAGATATATGTAATAACATTATCAGATTATAGTTAAGTCATTTACATTTTAAACATAAATTGATTTCGAGCTTTTTTCCCTCCATTTGACTTCTCGTATGACATAATATTCTCTTAAAAATAAGAAAATAATTATTTCAAATATAAACATCTACTTTCACCACTTCCTTATAATATTTTATTGAAATTACGCTCTTGATGAATAATTTCATAGAAATGTTTTTTACCTTGTGGTTTCCCATTCATATAACTAGATTTTTTTATCTTCTCACTATTGATACCATATATTTGGTAAAATTATTATCTTCTATAGTTCACTATTTCAATAGAGGTGAACCCCATATTGTTGTCCAATCATATGGTTTTGATAATTCTACGACTTTTAGTTTCCATAAATCTATAGAATATTGAATTTTAATTCATTACCTACTTATTTTAATGTATGAATATTTTGAATGTTATCCTAAAATAGTCGTCAATATAGAAGATATAATATGATTAAAATTTTATACCCTTTTTTTAGTGGGTGATAAACAACCTGTATATGAAGTTAAGTATATGTGAATAATTTTTTTACTTTTGGATAAAACAATTATGAACTATAACCCCTCTTATGAATATATTAAAAATAAATCTTATTCGTCATTTTTTATTAGGAACAGCATTTACCAATTAATACTTGAAAATGTTTTTTATAATTTATTGATATATATTCATATGAATTTAATGAATTATATTGTTTTAATTTTTTACCATTGGAAAAATAATATTTGTTTTTTATCTATTAATATATATTTTTTTTCCTTCATTCCACATCTCAAATAATTATCATAATTTACTCTAATTGAGAATCCCCATAATGAATTTATCATTATGTACTAAATTGACATGTTGTCTCACACATAAAATGTTTTGATAAAGCCCATACATGAATAGTATATCTATATTTATCAATCCTTATTTCACTATCATACACTTTCCACAACCCTTTCTGTCCAGTCCATCATTACATCCATATTTAAACTATTCAATCTACATCATTCTCCATGCTCTTTTGTATAAATTAATTTCTCATCATGAATTATGATAACCCAAAATCATGTATCCTCATGTCACTATTATTTATTTCTTCAAATGATATTTCTTCCAACGTTCACAAATATTTTATTTTTTTTCCTTATAAGGGATTTTTTGAGAACATAATACATGATTGGGTCTCATTTGATTTCTAAGTAAATGTTTAGTAAGATCATTTTTTCTTTCTATGGGTATGATTTATTTTTTAATAAAATTTTGTTCCGGGATACTCTTTTAACTATTCTTATTAATACTATTGATTTAATTTGTGATTTCATTTTCCTGCAATAAAATTCTTTATGGTCATAGTTAAAATAATTAAAAAAATATCAATCGAATGAATTCTTTCTTTAATGTGTGGGGTGTAGTTTTATTTTTTATTATATTATTCTAGTCATCTTTATTAAAACATGTTATAGTGAAAATGTAGTATCTAAAAAAATTTCAATTCAATAATGGTTGTGGTTTCAATTTTATCTTCTCCATTAAATCTAAATAGATTTACTATATTGGTAATATTCTCATTGATTTTATTTGAGAGTAACCTACAACAATTTCATTTTTATTTATCATGGAGCTTTCTAAATTTATAATCCTTGAGTCATTACCTAACATGAATTTATTTAAAAATATATTATTTCTCACACCATAAAGATAATATTTTCTTAAACACTCCTCAAATTTTATTATGGATTTTTTTAAAACCCAAATTATATATTAATTTTTAAATATCATAAATTTAAAAAAACCTTGATTTCCCATATTTCAATCCCCATCCTTTATCATCATTAGGGATACAACTTAATTTTTAATAGATTCTATTTTTTCCTTATTCCTCAAAATATAATATCGTTTTTTCTAAAAATTAATTTTTCATTAATTCCCAATTTAAATTTATTACATTTCATAGGAATTCTAATAGAGTATTTAACACTTCTAAAACATGATTTAGTTGAGTAATTACTTCTAAAAACACATTAATATATTCAAAGGATTCTTCTAAGAGTCATTAAATTTTTCAACTCTAATTTATGTAAATTTTGATCTCTTTGAGTACCCCTCTTAATATTAAGTAAATTGAATGTTTGTTCAGATATTTACATTTCCATAATAATTATTCCATATTTATTCATTTAATCATTTTATTCATTAAATGGAATGTGTT
Source organism: Viscum album (assembly GCA_963277665.1). Lineage (NCBI taxonomy): Eukaryota > Viridiplantae > Streptophyta > Magnoliopsida > Santalales > Viscaceae > Viscum > Viscum album. Next base: position 937,216,009 of record OY728120.1, on the reverse strand, counting down.
TTCAGTTATTTAACTTTTTATATTGATTATGATTTGTTTATTTATTTTCATTTACTCATGATATATTCCACATTAGGTAACTCTTACAGAGAATCTGAGCTCACCCTTTTATTGTTTCTTTTCCTATGAATCTAGAAAGTGCACTAAGAATAAAATTCAAGGGTATTATAGAGGGAATAATTATATTCTAAAATATTATGTTCTTATTTTTTATATTTAAATTTAATGAAAGACTCAAGTATGTATCCTATTTACTAAACTACTAAACTATTCGGTCCTTCAGGATGTGATTCCATATATCTTTTTCCAATTTACTAATACATACACCAACTACAGGTTTCTAGGGTTGGGTTCGCAATATTTGGTATCAATGTAAATTTATTATAAACTAGGGGAACTAGATTTATGAGAAATTATATTAAGGAACATAACCCTATGATATAATTTGAGGATAAGTATAGTAGAATATCCTACAGTTTTATTAAGGTAGATGTTATGTGGTTTTTCATGGAAATACATCACCATCTTGATAATACAAGTGGATATAGTTCTGGAACAGATGTACCTAGGGGTAATAAATTCCAAAAAAAAATTGCATCAGGATTGACATGAGAAATACTTGGTACACAACAATGGGCCTTTCTTTAAACCTTGTTTGACACTCCCATGGTATATGCTTTGGATAATTTACATTTTCATTATAAAGGATTATGAAGGATTTTAATAGATGATGACATTTAATAAACTAGGTTAAACCTAAGGTGTCATAGATTGAAAATAAGGTGTCAGGATTTAGAAATTACATAAGTGGTTATTTATGATTATGTGGTTTCCCACAAAGATTATTGTTTCTCACAATATTCTTTTTGGTTTTATTAAATGAATAAAACTCAAAGGAATCATGTTAACATTAAAAATGAACTAAAATGTGTTGACTATGAGAAACCAAACGGGATTATGGCTGGAGTGAAATATTATCTGATTATGCCAAATCAACTTTCCAAAAATATTATTAACAACATATACGTTAACCAACTCCCATACTCAAAAAATAAGATAAATATGAATTTTCTAAGAGATCGAGTGGTGAAGACTATAGAGGAAAGAATCCTAAGATTCATTCATGATAGAAATGTGGTGAATGAAACCAAGGAAAGTTTCATAGAGTAATGGGAAAATATTTTATATGTGGAACAGAAGGTCATAAAGTAATGAATTTCCCTGTAAAAATGAAGTGTATGATTTATGGAAATAAATTTCATCCTAGGGATCCATTTATAGTTATTTTTCTTAAATGTGCAGAACTTGGGAATTATCAAAGTCATTTCCCCCTTTTAATGGTTGACTAATAGACCAATGATGGACCCCCTTTGAAATAAAATGATTGAACTATTTATTAGTATTCCATAATTATTTTGTAGAATTATTTTTACCAATGGTATTTTATTTATAATAATAATGAATTAACTAAGTATTATGTTATGTTTTGAAACATATATTTCTTAATTAACTTAATACTTATGGAAACCAACAAGTGTTTATGAGTTTAATATTGATTATAAGTTAAAATTATTGAGCACCCATTTTTAGGTATTATGTGATGGGATTCTACTAAGATTATAGATATTTTAAAAGACATTTATATCAATAAAAACCATTGATTTAGTATATGTTTTCCTAAAAAAGTTATTTAAGGATGAATTCCCTGACTATTTTTGGAATAATTTTAATGTTATTGGTAACATTTAGGGTTGATCATATCTTTTATGTTTAGGTAATTATAGGTTATTAAACTTCAGGAATGTAATAGTAATTATATTAATATGGTTTTAGAAAAAGGAAAACTTGCATGTTGAGTGAAAACTCATCACATTCGGTAAGGCTGGAGGGATTGAACATATAATCGAAGGGTGATAACGTTTTAACACCTACCATTGGGTTACTTGTTGTTCTGGTTAATATGTCATATTTTTTACATAAATTATTTGATGAATAAAAAATAATGATAAACCATGCAGGTTACTATTGAGTTTTAGAGTTTAATTCATTATAATAGATAACTTGTGCTAATAAAATATAATGACCCATACTTTACATACATTGTTATTAATTCAGAATTTAAGCACACTTATTACAACATATAACAAAACCAATAAAGGACCGTATAGGTATATTGTCTTTAGAAACTGGGAAACATAAACAAATGGTTCATAAAGAATCTACTTTGCCTCCCATTTATTTCATCATATCTAGAGTCCCTTTTGGCATATTCTACTTAACAACCTTCTTCCTGACCTGGGGAAATAAAACATACAAAAGGGTGAGCTCAAATGCTCAGTAAGGGTAAACAAAAGAAATATCAATAACATCATATACATAAGCACATAACTTTTGGAAATCTTAACCTGCAAAAGAGATCATAATTTCATAACATGGGATAAATCATAGTAGTGAAATGTGATCCCAATAATAATAACTTAAACATGAAACTTTGTGGCATACACACATAATCATAGAGAATCATTTCTTATTAGTCAAGACTCATTTCCAAGACTATCTTAGTGGACAAAGTCCATTTTTGAACTGAGTTCACTCCTCGTTTCAGTCTTTTTTCACTGAACCGGTATAACCTACCATTCCAGCCATGTCTATCTCATGAGATATAAAATCTTTACCCAATTCATTGGAGGGAGATATAGGTCCCACCCATATCATAATGATACCATTCTTATGTGTGCCACAAAATCATAAATCACACATCATTGCATAACCCATGTAGTAAAAATGGGATTCTTAAACAACATGACATCATAAAACAATTAATACAAGATAAAGGAATTCATAAAAATATTTCCATCACAACATAATCATATCCGTGTAATAATAGGGATAGAAATAGAACCCTATATTATCTTAGATGGAAAATAATTTTGATAAAACACTTGAACTCCATTCTTGAGGAAAATATCCTTTCTACTTTAAAAACACTTTTCCTTTCTTAACATGTCATACAATTCGAAACTAAGAGAAGTTGATTAAAAATAAACATGAAAACTTGTAACGGAAGATTCTTGGAAATAATGTTTTAAAAATCCATTCATGCCATATAAGTTAAAAAAACATTCTTTTCATACTTTTATCAGAAAAGTCAAAAAGTACCTCGTATGAAAAACAACAAAATATTCCTTTCATATCTTTTACTAAAACTCACCGAAGGGTAAAATTGGATTTAAAAAATTGTAGGTGGATGGAAATAATATTACATATTGAGGAAACATGGATGTGGATGATAAAATACACCCCAGTAAATACCAAAGTATAAACAATCTCGGATAAAAATGAGATTGTGATATTTCCCTTACCTTAGGTCTGTTTTGCTTCGTAAGTGTCCGAACCTCCTGTATAATGATTTAAATAATGTTATTGACTTATTCCAGAATCATACTTATTTTTATGATATCATATATGGTCATATTCTTAGTTTCTTAGTAGTAATATTTCATTGCTACTTGTTTTTCGGGTGTTTATAACTTTTTGTTCTTATGCGTGTTTTGTCGAGTAAATTCTTATTATTCTCTTTAGGTTATAGATACCACATTTCCAGAATGGTATTAGTGTAATATATATCATATTCATTCATTAAATTCATTTATATAATCATTATGAAATGATGATCATGTAGAACGAGTCGCATCACATCGTGGAGACGGTATTCCGTACGTACGCACGAGTGATGATATCATTCCTATGATCGTGGAATTGTATTGGAGTGTATGTATACTATTTCAGAATCAGTGTCACTTTATAATAGTAATATATAGTCATTATTTACACCATTATACCCATCCAAGTAAGGTGGTGGTGGAAAATAGATTACACCACGGCATGGAGACGGTATTCCGTACGTACGCATGCGCGGTGATTTCTTTTCTGTAGGATGGATAGATGGTGAAATAGGGTTGTTTCATAATTATAATAACATATCAGTATATGAGTGATAGTGATTTTATTACTTCATAATGAAACAACTAAAGAAGAATAAGTGGAAGAAGAAATAAAGATGAAAGAATCGGTAACGGCCATTACCTCTTCTTTGAAGTGCTTCTTTGAGACCTTCTTTTAGGGAACTAAAATTGGACTTTGAAGAAGTTAAGGATCTCTAGGATGTCTGTAGTGAAGTTTAGAGGAGGAATTGTCAGGGGTTGGTCGATCTTGAAGGCTCAATGTGGTGTGAGGAAGAGGGGGATGAGGTGCCCTTTTATAAGGGAGGAGAGGGGCTCCTTTGGGAAAACTAAAAATATTATTTTATTATAAAGTCAAGTTCGGTTTTAAATAGCTCCAAATTGATATATTTATAATCTAAGGTGGGGATGGGTCGAAATCCTATCATACAATAGAATTTCGACAAGTTTAGGTTCCTATTTTAACCTTATCATTTAGATTTAATATTAAGTTAAATAATTTTACTTTTACCGTGTCTTCTTCTCTTCTTATACTATAAGGTTAATAAACTTACTATAAGCAGACAAACGAACCCCAAGTTGTTTATTATTAATATATATAACCTTATCTAAGTCATTTGGCCGATCCTTATATTTTTAGGAATAAAACAACAATTACTAATATAATATTTGTTTTAAAAACTATTTTATGTCAATTTTGACACTATTTAGTAATTGATTTCTGTGAAACTTATAACAGAATGATTAGCTCAAAAAACGTTAATTAAATCAATACTAACATGTCATATTAACCTATAAAATTAGTTTAATTCATAAAAAGTCTCTAATTACATTTATTTTGGTGTTTATAACATCAATTATGTCAATATTTCATTAATAAGATAATTACTGCATCATCTTTGTGTCATAAATAAATTAAATTATATAATGTCTAAAAATTACAAATAAAATATCATTATGTAGGAAAGCTTTTTATATTTCTAATTAACATTTATAGTCGAATTTATCTTCTATATAACCTTATATTAAAAATTATTTACTTATTAAACTTTGATTTTAACTATTTTAACCCTTCTTTAAATAAATTAATAATAAATGTCCTAATCTAATCCAAGTGGGACTAAATGGTCATATTTTATTCCTAAGTTTGTTTTTGGTCGAATTAAACTTATACAATAGAATTAGGATATGTGTTAGGGTAATAATAATATCATTTTTACCTTTAATTACCCTATTTACTTTTAACCGTGGTAAATACAAGTAAAAAGTTACTATTCACCAAAAATTATTTTCATCTCATTGAACCACATTTTACTTACTGACATCAACCGTGTCTCTCATATTTTTGAAATTCCACTCACAGAAGCAGTAAAATTAAGTTTTATGAAAAATTCAGTTTTTTAACTACCACTTAGTGGTTTCACTATTCATCAAAAATTGAAAGTTTTCAGAAAAATACCAAAATTTCACCCTAGGCTAATTTCGATATTCCAAATCCAAAAATGAAGTCCATTTTGAAAAATAAAATTTATAAAATTTCAAAAAGTGGTTATTACTATTCATAACGGCTAGTTTTAATAATATTTTAATAGCATATCATTGTTTAGTGAAACTCGGTATTGTGTATGACGCAAGCTATCGAGGAAGGTCGCGATTTCGTGTAAAGAAAGACAAGCAAGTGTTGTGTCTAGAAAAATATTCCTTTGATGATTTATATAACATAAAAGTCTCAGGTGTTACATTCTACCCCCCTTAAAATGAATTTCACCCTCGAAATTCGTCACTTTGTAACAAACAGATGAGGATACCTCTCCCTCATCATATCCTCAAGATCCCATGTAGCTTCTTATAATTGGTGGTTCCTCCATAAAACTTTCACCAATCGAGTGGTCTTGTTTCGTAGGAATTTTTCGCTACGATCCAGAATCTCTATCGGCTGTTCTTCATAAGAAATATCCTGCTCCAGTGGTATAACTTCTGAGCTGAGTACATGTGAAGGATCAGGTATGTACTTTCTCAGGAGAGATACATGGAAAACATCGTGAACTTGAGAGAGATTCGGTGGAAGCGCCAATCGGTAATCCACCTTCCCAACACGATCCAGTACATCGAAAGGACCGATATATCTAGGGCTCAACTTCCACTTCTTTCCAAATCTCATGACCCTCTTCTAGGGAGATATTCGTAAGAATACTTTATCATCCACTTCAATCTCTAGGTCTTTTCTTCGGTTGTCGGCATTACTTTTCTGTCGACTCTGAGCTGTTCTTATGTGTTGTTGAATAGATCTGACCTTTTCTGCCATTTAATCAACGAGATCGGTTCCTAATAGCTTTCTTTCCCTAACTTCATCCCAGCAAGTTGGAGTCCTGCATTTATTTCCATAGAGAGCTTCAGAAGGAGTCATCTGAATACTGGAGTGAAAGATGTTATTATTAGAAAATTCCACCAAAGGTAGGTGTTGATCCCAACCACCATTGAAATCCATATAGCAAGCTCTCAACATGTCTTCTAGAGTTTGAATTGTTCTCTCAGACTGATCGTCTGTCTGAGGATGATAAGCAGTGCTGAAACTCAACTCTGTATCCAGAGTTTGCTGAAGACTTCACCAGAACATCAAGGTAAATCTCAGATCCCGATCAGATATAATAGAAAGTGGTACTCCATGAAATCTTACCACTTCCTTTACATATATCCTGGCAAGATGATCTAGAGATAAATCCTCTCTAATAGCAATGAAGTGTGCAGACTTTGTAAGATGATCAACTATGACCCAGATAGCATTATTTCTTTTGGATGTTTTAGGAAGACCTGTGACAAAGTCCATAGTGATGTTTTCCCATTTCCATTCGGGTATTGGTAATGGTTGTAACATCCCCTTATACTTCTGTCTCTCAGCTTTAACTTGTTGACAAACCAAGCATCGAGAGACATATTCACCAACATCTCTTTTCATGCCATCCCACCAGAAGTACTCTTTGAGGTCCCTATACATCTTCGTGCTTCCAGGATGAATAGAGAATGAAGAACTATGAGCCTCATCCATCAGCTCCTTCTTTAATTCGGGGATGGGAGGAACACAAACCTGATTCCTGAACATTATTATCCCATCACAATCAAGGTTGAATTCAGGAACATTTCTCACCTTCTTTTGTAACTCGACATCTTCTTTTTTTGCCTCTTTAATGTTCACATGTATAGATGGTTGAACATTCATTTGAGAAAGATACGATTTTTCCCCTTCCATTATAATTCCAAGATCCATCCTTTGTAAATCCATAAATATTGGATCTTTTTTGATCCTCATCATGGATAAACTAGCACGGTCTTGTCGACTTAATGCATTTGCCACCTTGTTTGCTTTCCCAGGGTGGTAATGGATTGATCAGTCATAATCCTTAATCAGCTCCAACCATCTTCTTTGACGCATATTCAGCTCCTTTTGTATGAAAATATACTTTAAATGTTTATGATCAGTATAAATGTCACACCATTCTCTATAAAGATAATGCCTCCAAATCTTTAATGCAAAGATTACCGTAGCTAACTCCAAATCATGTGTTGGGTAATTTTTCTCATTGATTTTCAACTGTCATGAGGCATAAGCTCTCACCATATCATTTTGCATAAGAACACACCCCAATCCTTTATTGGATGCATCACTATAGATCAAAAACCTTTCTCCACTACAAGGCAGTGTGAGCACAGGTGCATTTTATAACCTTCTTTTCAACTCCTTGAAATTCTCTTCACATTCATTCGTCCAAACAAACTTAACTCCTTTCCGAGTCAACTTGGTGAGTGGATTAGATAATCGTGAAACATCTTTCACAAAACGTCGATAATATCCAGCCAAACCACGAAAACTTCGGATCTCATTTACTGTTGTTGGTCTCGACCATCTTTTGATAACCTCTATTTTTGCTGGATCCACAGATATCCCCTCTTTTGAGATTATGTGACCCAAAAATGAAACTTTTTGAAGCCAAAATTCACACTTGGTAAATTTGGCATAAAGCTTCTCCTTTCTCAGGGTCTTAAATATAATTCTCAAGTGATGTTCATGTTCTTCCTTTCTCTTTGAATAGACAAGAATATCATCTATAAAGACTACCACAAACTGATCAAGATAGTCTCTAAAGACTCTATTCATTAGATCCATGAAGATAGCATGGGCATTAGTAAGACCAAATGGCATCACTATAAATTCATAGTGTCCGTACCTTGTACGGAAAGCCGTCTTTGGTATATCCTCCCTTTTGACCCTTAATTGATGATACCCTGAATGAAGATAAATCTTGGAAAAGTATTGAGCTCCGCGTAGTTGGTCAAATCGGTCATCAATGCGTAGGAGAGGATATTTGTTCTTGATAGTGATCTGGTTAAGTTCTCGATAATCAATGCAGAGTCTCATTGATCCATCTTTCTTCTTAACAAACAGAACAGGTGCTCCCCAAGGTGACGCACTAGGGCGTATGAACCCCTTATCAAGATTCTCTTGGAGTTTCTTCTTCAATTCCTACAACTCAATTGGGGTCATTCTATAAGGTGTCTTTGAAATAGGCAAAGCACCTGGTACGAGTTCAATTGAAAACTCAACTTCACGATTTGGTGGAAGACCCAGTAATTCCTTCAGAAAGACATCATCAAACTCCCGTACATTGGGAATATTTTTAATCGTGAGTTTCTCACCAACCATTTGAGGTAAATAAACTTCATTTAGTGGAATCAATACCCATAAAATGGAAGAAATTTCCACTGGAAGGTTATGTTCATCCTTGCATCGAAAGATGATCATAGATTGATCTGGAATATGAAATATGACTTCCCTTCATTGGAAATTGATATGAGATCCATGTAGAGAAATCTAATCCATGCCAAGAATCACATCAAATTCCACTATAGGAAGGATCATAAGATTTGCAGGAAGCACTTTCCCAAAAACTTTAATTGGAGAAGAATTATAAACTTTTGATGCGACTGTTGTGCCATTAGGTGTTGTCATAGCTAACTCAACATCTAATTATTGAGTTAATATGGTGATACCCTTAGAAAATTCTTCAGAAATAAAGGATTGGGTGGATCCAGAATCCAATAAAACATTTGCTACTTTAGAGTGGATGGTAAGTGTACCTTTCACCACATCGTTATCGTACTCCACATCGCTGATAGAAATTGCATGTGACTTTCCTTTGTCTTTAGCCTTAAGAGTTTGTTGACGTTGACCATCATCATCAACCCTTGGATTAGGGAATTTATTAGAATAATGTCCCTTCTCCTTGCACTTGAAACATTGAAGTGTAGTAGGTTCATTCTGTGTATCCCTTCCTTTGTTTGCATCATTAGACATCTTCTTCCCATCATCGCGGAATTCAAATGCCCAATGACCTTCCTTCCCACATTTGAAACATTTACTTGTCCCTTTAAGACAACCCCCCCCCCATGTTTCTTTCCATACTTTGAGCATAAGGGAATGCTCATATTCTTTTCAGTGTGCTCTTTATATTTTCCTTTGAATTCCATTTTCCTCTTCTTATCAAACCCATATGACTGATGGGTTACTCCAATCTCCATCTCAACTTTGAGAGCACATCGATCGATTTCCTCATAGCTATTGAAGTCCCTTATGGCTAAGGCCCTTCGAAGACTTGGTTTTAAGCCACTAAATAATCGATCGATCTTAATCTCAGGTTGGATAATAATACTAGAAGCGTACCTTGAAAGTCTTGTAAAATTTGCTTCATAGGTACCAACAGATTCATCATCCTTTTTCTTCAGTTCAGGAAACTCTTTCTCCATCTTTGTTCGGAGAATACGAGGGAAGTACTTATTGAAAAATAAGTTCTTGAACTCATCCCATTCCATTGACTCAATTTCATCCATTTTCCTCGTATTCTTAATAAGATTCCACCATTAATCAGCATCACCTTCCAAACGATACACTGCTAAGATGACTTTATCATGCTCAGAAAATTGAAGAACTGAAAATAACTTTTCAGTAGTACTAATCCATTGTTCAGAAAATAATGGATCAGTAGACCCGCTGAAAGAAGGTGGACGCTATCTCATGAAGGATTCAATAGAATGTTGCTCCTTCCTTTGCTCGTTTGGAAGTCCTGCATGATTCATAGCTTGAGAAAGTTGTGTGAGCATGGCTACAAGATTTTTCATTCTAGCTCCCATAACATTTGGTTGCTCAGGGGGACAATCATTGCATTGCCAGTCGCATTCCGCATTAAGATGATTCCTTCGGGTTCTAGCCATTGACTAAAACCAAGAAGAATAGTGTGAGCAACACTAATTATAATAGGGAAACCACATAATCAAGAATAATATTTCACACTTAAGGTCTTATACTAGGTTATTCATGGCCATTTATAAAACACTAAGATTGTGTTCTAGGCTTAGACTTATCCTTAGGGTTATTACTAAGGATTTCACATCCTAGTTTCCAATGGTTGACTATACCTTTCCTCTGATACCAACTATAACGACCCATACTTTACATACATTGTTATTACTTCAGAATTGAAGCACACTTATTACAACATATAACAAAACCAAGAAAGTACCATATAGGTATAGTGTCTTTAGAAACTGGGAAACATAAACAACTGGTTCATAAAGCATCTACTTTGCCTCCCATTTATTTCATCATATCTAGAGTCCCTTTTTGGCATATTTTACTTAACAACCTTCTTCCTGACCTGGGGAAATAAAACATACAAAAGGGTGAGCTCAAATTCTCAGTAAGGGTAAACAAAAGAAATGTCAATCACATCATATACATAAGCACATAACTTTTGGAAATCTTAACCTGCAAAAGAGATCATAATTTCATAACATGGGATAAATCATAGCAGTGAAATGTGATCTCAATAATCATAACTTAAAACATGAAAATTTGTGGCATACACACATAATCATAGAGAATCATTTCTTATTAGTCAAGACTCATTTCCAAGACTATCTTAGTGGACAAAGTCCATTTCTGAACCGAGTTCACTCCTCGTTTCAGTCATGTTTCACTGAACCGGTATAACCTACCGTTCTAGCCATGTATATCTCATGAGATATAAAATCTTTACCCAATGCATTGGAGGGAGATATAGGACCCAACCATCTCATAATGATACCATTCTTATGTGTGCCACAAAATCATAAATCATACATCATTGCATAACCCATGTAGTAAAAATGGTATTCTTAAACAACATGAAATCATAAAACAATTCATATAAGATAAAGTAATTCATAAAAATATTTCCATCACAACATAATAAAATCCATGTAATAATAGGGATAGAAACATAACCCTATATTATCTTATATGGAAAATAATTTTGATAAAACACTTGAACTCCATTCTTGAGGAAAATATCCTTTCTACTTCAAAAACACTTTTCCTTTCTTAACATGTCAAACAATTCTAAACTAAGAGAATTTGATTAAAAATAAACATGAAAAATTGAAAATTAAGCTTCTTGGAAATAATGTTTTAAAAATCCATTAATCTCATATAAGTTAAAAAAACATTCTTTTCGTACTTTTGTCGGAAAATTCAAAAAGTACCTCATATGAAAAACGACAAAAGATTCCTTTCATATCTTTTACTAAAACTCACCGAAGGGTAAAATTGGATTTAAAGAATTGTAGGTGGATGGAAATAATATTACATATTGAGGAAACATGGATGTTGATGATAAAATACACCCCAGTAAATACCAAAGTATAAACAATCTTGGATAAAAATAAGATTGTGATATTTCCCTTACCTTAGGTCCATTTTGCTTCGTAAGTGTCCGAACCTCCTGTATAATGATTTAAATAATGTTATTGACTTATTCCAGAATCATACTTATTTTTATGATATCATATATGGTCATATTCTTAGCTTCTTAGTAGTAATATTTCATTGCTACTTGTTATTCGGGTGTTTATAACTTTTTGTTCTTATGCGTGTTTTGTCGAATAAATTCTTATTCTTCTCTTTAGGTTATAGATAACTCATTTACATAATGGTATTAGTGTAACATATATCATATTCATTCATTCAATTCATTTATATAATCATTATGAAATGAAGATCATGTAGAACGAGTCGCATCACATCGTGGAGACGGTATTCCGTACGTACGCACGAGTGATGATATCATTCCTATGATCGTGGAATTGTATTGGAGTGTATGTATACTATTTCAGATTCAGTATCACTTTATAATAGTCATATATATTCATTATTTACACCATTATACCCATCCAAGTAAGGTGGTGGTGGAAAATAGATTACACCACGGCGTGGAGACGGTATTCCGTACGTACGCACGGGCGGTGATTTCTTTTTCCGTAGGATGGATAGATGGTGAAATAGGGTTGTTTCTTACATATAATAATATATCAGTATATGAGTGATACTGATGTTATTACTTCATAATGAAACAACTAAAGAAGAAGAATGGAAGAAGAAATAAAGATGAAAGAATCGGTAACGGACATTACCTCTTCTTTGAAGTTCTTCTTTGAGACCTTCTTTTAGGGCACTAAAATTGGTCTTTGAAGAAGACCAGGATCTCTAGGATGTCTCTAGGAAAGTGGAGAGGAGAAATTGGCAGGGGTTCTCCGATATTGAAGGCTCAAAGTGGTGTGAGGAAGAGGGGGAGGAGGTGCCCTTTTATAAGGGAGGAGAGGGGCTCCTTTGGGAAAACTAAAAATATTATTTTATTATAAAGTCAAGTTCGATTTCAAATAGCTCTAAATTAATATATTTATAAGCTAAGGTGGGGATGGTTCTAAATCCTCTCATCCAATAGAATTTAGACAAGTTTGGATTCCTATTTTAACCTTATCATTTAGATTTAACATTAAGTTAAATAATTTTACTTTTACTGTGTCTTCTTGTGTTCTTTTAATATAAGGTTAATAAACATACTATAAGCAGCCAAAAGAACCCCATGTTGTTTAATATTAATATATATAACCGTATATAAGTCATTTGGGCCAACCTTAGAATTTTCGGAATAAAATAACAATTACTAATATAATATTTTCTTTAAAAAACTATTTTATGTCAATTTTGACACAATTTAGTAATTTATTTTTGTGAAAATCATAACAGAATCATTATTTATAAAAACGTTAATTAAAGAAATACTAACATGTCATACTATCCTTAAAATTAGTGGAATTCATAAAAAGTTTCAAATTACATTTATTTTGGTGTTTATAACATCAATTATGTCAAAATTTCATTAATAAGATAATTACTGCATCATCTTTGTGTCATAAATAAATTAAATTATTTAGTGTCTAAAAATTACAAATAAAATATCATTATGTAGGAAATCTTGTTATCTTTCTAATAAATATTTATAGTCGAATTTATCTTATGTATAACCTTATATTAAAAATTATTTACTTATTAAACTTTGATTTTAACTATTTTAACCCTTCTTTAAATAAATTAATAATAAATGTCCTAATCTAATCCAAGTGGTCCTAAATGGTCATATTTTATTCCTAAGTTTGTTTTGGGTCTAATTACACTTAACCAATATAATTAAGACATGTTTTAGGGTAATAATAATATCATTTGTACCCTTAATTACCCTATTTACTTTTAACCGTGGTAAATAAAAGTAAAAAGTTACTATTCACCAAAAATTATTTTCATCTCATTAAACCACATTTTACTTACTGACATCAACCATGACTCTCAGATTTTTGAAATTCCACTCACAGTAGTGGTAAAATTAAGTTTTATGAAAAATTCAGTTTTTTAACTACCACTTAGTGGTTTCACTAGTCATCAAAAATTGAATGTTTTCAGAAAAATACCAAAATTTCACCCTAGGCTAATTTCGATATTCCAAATCCAAAAATGAAGTCCATTTTGAAAATTAAAATTTATAAAATTTCAAAAAGTGGTTATTACTATTCATAACGACTATTTTTAATAATATTTTAATAGCATATCATTGTTTAGTAAAACTCGGTATTGCGTACGACGCAAGCTATTGAGGATGGTCGCAATTTCGTGTCAATCAAGCCAAGCAAGTGTTTTGTGTAGAAAAAGATTCCTTTGATGATTTATATAACATAAAAGTCTCGAGTGTTACATAAAATCAGTTTTGGAAAATAATTAGAGGCATACAGAAGGACTTTTCACTCTTTTATGCAATTTATGATCTAATAAAAGTTAATTTTAGTACTTTAGGAATAAAAAATTCTTTTTTGGATTGTAATTTTTTTATTAAGAGTTAAATTGGAAATTGACTGAAGCATAACCAAAGGATTGATTTATGCTTATTAAATAGAAACATATTAAGTAAGTATATTTCCTTATATTCTTATAAAACAAAATAACTCCTCAAATTTTTTAAAATGATCTTGAAACAAAAAAAATTATCCTACTAAATTCATATTAGATGAATAAAATGTTCTTTTAAATTATCATAGATTTATGGTTTTGAGTCCCTTAGTATTCCATTGATCATTTTCGTTTTTATAATCAGTAATCTCTATCACTCTCTATAATTATTTATGTTTTTCTTCCATGTACATATATTCACTTCCAAACTATTTTATACGATTTTAAAAACTAGTCATATGTTATTCCAAATGACAATGATATTTATACTTCTCTCTTGTCAAGAGTAAGTTTTATTAAACATTTTATTATGTAGGTTTTTAAACAATGGTATTTCCAATTGTAAAACCCCTGATTCTTGTGATCAAGTTTAAATTTTAAGATATATTTTATCGAAGGTGGGGATAATATTACACACATATATTTTAAAATATAAACAAATTTTGTTCAATATCATATATTACAAAAAACATTGATATCAAACAACCCATTAAATATATTTCTTTAAATTTAATCTCTTTGATACCTTATAGAACACACAACTCTAAGCCTAAATGAACTCTAATATAGTATACCATTATAAAATAGAGATTAAATTTCGAGGTATAAATAGTAATAAATAAATTATGAAAATTATGTTTATTTGAAATAAAATAATAATCGTTTATAATAAATAGAAATGTTTTCTAAAAAACTGTATTTTTCTAAAAAACAGTTTAGTCGCGGTTTACACACATAATTTAGAATTAATTTCTAGCATTTTTAGAAAATATATTTTAAAAATTATCTTAATTTTTTAAATTTTCATATCATAATTATATTAGGTTTAATTTTTTGTGTTTTTCTAAAAAAATTCATTTTTCGATTAATAGTGAAAAATATTGATTTTTATTCAAAACTGCCTATTTTTAAATAATTTCTTAGGTTAAATAATATTTTAAAATGTATTAAAAGTAATATTTGTCTAATTATATTAAAATTTAACTATTTTATGTCATCATAATCATTTTAATGTTGAATTTTTATATTGAATTCTTTTATACTTAAGAGAATTGTCTCCTTGGAAACCCACATTTTCCTCACATATGCGTGTATAATTTTAAATTAAAATTTTACATTTATGTAAATTGAATTAGGAGAAATTTATTAACTATTTTTTATAATAATAATTTATATTATCTAATAATTTTGACTTAATTTTTTACCATTATGAATCGTAAAAGTAGTAAAAATTAATTACCATGGTTAATGTAAAAAATGATTTACATGTGGTTAAACTAAAACGATAAGGGTTAAAATGACCCCAATGTTTTTCATGAAAATAAATTTATGGAACTATTTAGACCTTATAACATATAAGGTTCAATAATGACCCAATTTTTAGGCTTTTGTCATGATAGAAACATTCGGGTAATTGATTATTTTCAAAACTTCCATGTGTGTCCTCTCCCCCAATTATAAAAGGAAACCCCTTCTCATCACCTATTCACACATCCAAATCCATTTGGTTTAGCCAATACCTACCCAAATAACATTATTAATCCATTTAAAATATTATATATCCCTTGGATTGATCATAAATCTATCCTAGGAAGGATTTTTTCCAAACCTAAAGAAGTTGTCTAAAGAAGAGGTAATGTTATAAAACGAGTTTAATTTGTTTCTTATTCCACCTTATTTAAATATTATTAAACCAATATTATATAATAACCTAATTATATCACATATATTAATATTTTATCCTGTTAAACTAATTACCTATATCCATCTCATCTTCCATCAAATGGGAAACGAAACTGTCGATCTGGTGTGCGGCGGACTATCATCTCGCGAACCGATATAATTTGTTTTCCATCACCACCATTGATGGTGGATATGATTAAAGTCTTAAAAAATTATATTATATTTATTATATTATTATAATTATATAATTATAATTTCACATATACCTTCTTAATTTCCATGACGTTTAAAATGCGACAATGATGCTCATGTGTACGGAAGACTACCTACTCATGAATCGATGTGATTCATTTTTCACTTACGATTTACATGGGAAGTAATAAGGATAAAATTAAGGACTATATATAATTTATATGAAATTATATTTACTATTTAAGAGTAATATATTTTTAAATTACTTATCCTTTCACTCGTTAATTGAATGATATCATAGCTCGTATGTATGTATGACCTACTGTATCCCCGAAGCGATGCGATTCATTTTCAATATCCAACATTTATGAATGATTTAAAAAATTTATATAATAAGTTAATATTATATTTATATAATTAATATAATTGTTCATATTATTTATCTATATCCTATACATGATAACTTTAACATTCATGAGAAAACACACATGAGAAAACATGGCCATTAACACCCAAAACAATGAAAAATAATGAAATATTATTAAAATGTGAGAGGTTAAATGTTATAAAAGGATAATAATTAATATTATAAATATTAATATGGTTCTTTTATAAGTTTATAACATCACTGAAACCATTATACATGAGCTAAAATAATCTTCACCCAAAAGGAAGCATGAGGTAAGGGACTTTATCTCAATTTCCCTTCGTTAAGGAATATTGTGATGTTATGCACCTAATTTATTTTATATGGTTTATATAATTCTCCTTTGACAAGTAAAATCATGAAACATTAATAATTCATGTTATTTTTGGTTTCACTTTGAACTATTTCATCAAAGTATATTTGATTTAAAAGTTTCCAAGTGGTAAAGAATTTCATAACTCAATTTATTTTCATTCGGTTATATTACTTATTTATTGTATTTGATATTATATGATTAAGTGTTTATTTAATTATTATTATATTAAATACCATAAATTTTTTATGTGGATTAAAATTTTATGTACATAATCTATTCATTGGTTAATTCTCACTTCAATGTTGTGATCTTTGTGAGGGTTTATTTCAAAATCATATTTTACTCGGGATTGTTTATGCTTAAATTTATATTGAAGGAAATATTTTGATCAATGTATAATAAAACCATTTCCTTTAATTCTCATCTATTTATTCATGATTTTTTCAAGTAATAGTATAATATTCCCACTCTTGGATACATAAAAGTACAGATAAATGGTTCTTAATAAAATATGATTTCATTACTCTTCAGACATAAATCATTTTTATTTAAAACCCTTGTTTTCAAAAAAATGATTTCAAAAATGTTTTTACATTGTAAAAATGATTTATCTAAGATATTTTTACATCTTTTTAATTTTTTTAAAAAATTAAAATGAATCATCATGTCGTTTTCCAGACATCGCCCATTAGGATTTCATTAAAAATGTGAAAGGAACCTTTTTTTAACATGTATAACATGTACGTAATTTCTTATCATCACTACCACTCAATTTTTTAAAGATTCATTTATAAATTTTAATGTATACTTTCTAAGAAGAGTTATTTCAAAATATTTTGTGAACCTTTATTTTAAAAATTATATATTTCCAAATATAAAATGATATTTTCATCAAAACTATTTTTAAATTTATTTTTATGGAATTTCCCAACAGAAAAATCAAAAAACCTTTATTTCAATTATACACCATTGGGGATATGTTTTATTGGTACCACCCTTATTCATTATAGGGATGGTTTATAATCATTGTTTCTAATGAAATTATTTAAATTCAAATTCGTGATTCATTTTTTTAGTCATTAACTTTCCCTTCAAATATTCACTTTCTTGGGATCATTATAAATAAAATATACCCTAAATACCCATATTATTTATAATGGATATGTTTATTTATTAAAACATATATCGTTTATACATATAATGTTCTATATTTAAATTTATTTGTTTATCTGGGGAAATATTTATAAATCAGTATTCTTTAATCAATACTGATATTTGATGATAAGGAACGTTATTCATGAAATAAATTGATTATTCTATATATGAGGGATGTTTTGGACATGTAGTGATCAGTAGAGACCAAATTAATATATCCCCTTGATGTGTTGGTGTTCTCATGAGGTAAATAAAATATCTAACATTAAACGGTTTTTACCCATAGTTTTGAATTTTCTTGTGAAATGTCTTGATAATAGATTTTTCATGGTTCATGTGATAAATATGTTCAATAATTAATAATTTATTTAATTCAATATTCATTTATTATGATGCATGATATTTTCGCAGTGACGTTATCTCTGTATTTATTTTCATTATCTGTTCATTGATTATATAAAATGTGTGTTTAGATATTTACCTTTCCATGTTTATTATAGCTTATCTAATGATGTTTTTAAATTTAATGATTAAATAGAATGGGTGTTCAGATATTTACCTTTCCATATTCATGATTCCTTATCTAATCATGATAGTTAAGTTATTGATTAAATGGAATTTTTTTCATATATTTACCTTCACATATTGATTATTCCTGACATATTCATGATAATCACGTTATTGATTAAATGGAATGTGTATTCAATTATTTACCTCACTATATTTATCATGATTTATTGATTATTATTCATTTACAAATAATAGATTCAACTTTACATAACTCTTATTGAGAATTTAAGATCATCTTTATTTAATATATTTATAGGAATCCATGAAGTGTAATATTAATGGTATGCAAGGATATTCTATAGGGAATAATGATATTATCAAATAAATTATGTTATAAAATTTATATTCAAATTTAATGAAAGGCTTAAGTATGTATCTAGTTTACCAAGACTACTAAACTATTCATCCCTTTAGGATGTGATTCATTATATCTTATATCAATTTAATAAATTAGAAACTAGATCCATGTTACTGGGTCAGGTTTATTATAGGAACCCCCAAATTACCTCCCATAGTAATATCATTGACACCAGTTATCATGTCCATAAAATCCAGATCCACTGAAGGTCAAAGTCGATCACTATGGAATTTCTTAAGCTCTGTTCCCTCCATCCATAATTATTCAAACTAATAATAATAACAATAATATAAATAATAATGATACTGATTACAATAAATTACATTGATAATGGATCATAGGGTCCCATCCACAATAAAATTAATAATAAAAAATAGATAGTACAAGTGTAAGTGATGGTTATGAAATTATGTATACACATCCCCTCCCACATTCAAAAGATGAAAATAAATGAGATCATAAATTAATTGGAAATAAAAAAAATGGCCCTAATCATTATCCACATAATATAAGATCATTCCCACAACCTTATTAGCTACCTTTTTATAATGCGTAATCAAGATTTTTAACCCTCTTAACAAGTTCTTGTACTGCTGGGTAGAAATCCATGAAGGTAACATAGCAACATTTTTGGGTTGGTTGCGTTTATTGACAATGAAGGTTTCCATAGTGAATTGTTGAGTTCCAAATATATTGTTAACAATCCATGTTGACAAAGAACTATGACAAATGATTGGTAGATCTGGAGGCAGTATAAAAAGATCATATACAAGGTGAAGTCGTTTTCAAGTGTTTGCCAAATTTTTGGGGTCCAAAATTTGCAGTTTGCTGAGCATTGCGAAATATGGATTTCCTTGAAGATCTCATAAAAATATGGATAAGGCACAAGTATCACCAAGACGGGATTCTTGATTTGGATTTTGTGAAGATATAAAGAATGTTGATGGTGTTCTTCGTGGTTATGATGAGCTTCATGATCATTGGAGGTGAAGAGAATTGCGATGAAGATTTATGATAGAGGTGCAAAGGAATTGAAGGAATGGTCCACGATTATGATGAGTTCCTCAATCTGAAAATTTATATGGTGCTTTGTGATATAGATAGAATTTCTGCAGAAATTTCAGAGCTTCATGATTTGAGCCGACATGGTGCTGACTTCGTGTGGAATGATAGGGGGTTGGTGGAATCACTTATAAATAGACCTCAACCCCTCGAGAGAAGTAGAGATTTTTATACGAAAAATTTTTTGCTCTCAAATTGAGAAGGAGGTTTGTGGAGGAATTATGCCTGGGGAAATATAGGAGCTTAGCAGCGGATAATCTAGCTCCACAAAAGAGGTGTGTTCTGTGATGGCTTAGTGAGCTTCGCAAATGAAGTCTCTTTGCAATGGCTTGAGCTATGTGACAACCTAAGCTCTACAAAGTCTTGATCTTTGTGAAGGTCTGTGCTCTATGAAGCAGTGTGCTCCATGAGGCAGTGAGCTCTGCAAAGGTGTGTGCTTCGCAAAGAGGTAGGGACTTCATAAAGGATTGTTTGAGCTTCACGGAATTGGGTGCTTCGTGAATTAGGGTACTTTGTGAAGGTATTTCCCAATGGTGTTTTCCATTGATTAGTGAAAAAGGGGTATTCATAATTGGATTAAATTTGGAATTCAATAGAGAATCTACATATAGAGGAGGATACATTCATTAGTGATAATAAAGAGACCTACAAGTCTATAAACTATGAGTGGATCTTCTGAAATAGTTGTGAGCTCACATTAGTTGAGAGAGCAGTGAGTCTTCAAAATTTTGAGTGGTTGTAAACCGGGAGGGATAGTGAGTCCACTTCAAACTTGTAAATGGTAGTTTGCTTATAGTGGATTTGGTACATTGGCACATCGCTGGTTTATTCTTCTTGGACGAAGCCCAATGAGGGTGAAACAAGTAAAATTGTTTTGTCCTCTACATGCGTTGTTTTTTGTTCATAATCTGCACTTGGAAGGAGAGATAATAGAGTTTTTTCCAAAAATGAAACAAGATCAAGGGGTAGTTGTTTTAATCTTTCATACCCTGATTCAGCCCCCCCCCCCCCCCCCCTCAGGGTATCTAGCCTAGTGGACCTAACATGTACAAATTCTAAGTTTAAAAGAGCAGACCTGGAACATTGTATGATATATTCTTGACCATGTTCACAAACATGGCGGATTCAGTATCTATTCAAATATCATTCCATCAATAAATCCTTATATACCATTAAACATGGTCGAAAACCTAGATCAAAAACTCTAATGTTATGCAAGAGAAAAATAATTGATTAAATATGCCTTTAATGATTCCCCAAATGTTCCCAATACTAATAATACTAATAATACTAAAAATGATAATATAAATAATTATTAATTCTCTTAGGGGAATATAAACCACAAACATTTCTTACACACAAGAACCCTAGTGGTTCAAGCCCCATCTCTCACCATAAGTATTGATAGGAACCCATTGGGATCTTATTAAAACAATTTAAGGCCCAAAGTCTTATTCATGATTGAGTGGCCCAAACCCCATAGAATGCAATGAGGATTGAGACTCATGTGTCCTAAAGGCCCGTGAAAGGTATCCCAAAGGCCCATATTAGTAAAATCATGAGTATTATAGTACCCTACCTCCTATAGCTCTTGGAAACTACAACACCTACTACAGTACAACTACAGTGATGTTATAACACCATAAAAAAATCCCACTAATATGAGGGCACTAGGGGTTGAACCCCTGATCTCAAGGATACTAAAAGATAGGGATGGTACCACTCTGGAACCACCACACTAGTAAATAATACAAATAACATTAATAACAATATTATTACAAAAAATTAATGATATTATTGTAGGTATAGGGGATTATGAAAACCCAAAAAACACAGAGACACCCAAGAACCCTAGTGGTTCAAGCCTCATCCATCCCCATAATGAATAGAAATCTCCCAATGGAAAAATTTTATTACAATAGATGGAAAAACGTCCTAGAGGAACAAAGGACATAGAATAAGGATGGCTTAAAGGCCAAGTGGCTTGAAGTCTAAATACATGTTTCCCCTAAATAAGTAGCCTAATTATATTCATGTAACCAGCACTACACCTCACCTCCCATTGTCAATAGTAATCACACTTTGTTACTAGTGTAAAAGCCACATTTCTCCACCCACCAAGAATTTTTGCATCATATTGGCCTCCAAACCACTATGGAAGGACACCCATCAATCTCAGAATAGGGCCATTTGAGGATAGGTTTAGATGATAGGTTCTATTATTCCCATCTCTCTTTTGAGTCACCCTCCCAAAAATGAAGGATCGGGGACTTGACACCATAACATTTACCCTCAACCAACAAACCCTTACAACCCCACCACCAATAGTGGGAATACTGATAATACTAATAATAATTCTATTAATAAAAATATATATTAGGTGGATAGGATTAGAAACCCCAAAAAACTCACAAACACACACAGAAACCTTAGTGGGTCAAGCCACATCCCTCTTTATATGGAATGGAAAAAAACCACCAGACATATTTTATTACATATAAGGAATCTAAATCCCAAAATATAAATTGATCGAAGGCCCATATAATTTTGGACCAAAGTAACTTTTTGTAGGAGACGACTCAAACCCGAAATAGAACCTACATCATGCCATGTCACCAGTCTTCCACTATCCCCCCATTAAATAGTAACTATACCATATCACCAATTTAAAAATTGCACCTCAACTTGAAAAGAATGTAATAAACCCATCCATATGACACTAAAAATTCATATGGGAGGAGGCTAGTTGGATAGGCTCTAATTTACCCATCTCTCCTTCAATCTACCCACCCATCTATTATAGTGTGTTTCCCTACTAAACTTCCTTCCAAGTCACATTTATCTAACTAACTGGTTCCACTATACTTATTATCATGTGGCAGGTCATCCCATATAGGATATATGGGTGTGTAGAGGGATGATTGATAGGAAAAAAACAATCATCTCTCTTTCAATATTCCCACCCAGATATTCCTTCATGTTTCCATGATGCACCACCTACTTATTACATTGTGTTTTCCACCTAATCCAATCATGTTGCCTACTACCTACTCCTATACATGCCTTGGGGCCCATATTTCTTCCATAAATGGCCTATTAATCTAACCTAAAATTGTATAATATGATTTTAAGCATATTATGATATAACTTCATAAGATTATTTTACCACTCAGGTAATCCCCTCAAAGGCGTGACTTTTCCATAAATTGAATGGTAATAAATATAATAATAATAATTATTATTATTATTATTATTGTAATAGTATTAATAATAAATTAATAATTATAATACTAATATTAATAATAATATAAATACTCATATGAGGGATCTAAAAAGACCCCTACCTCTATTTGTTAATGAAAATAATGTTTATAATGTGGGGATTTAATCAGACTTGAAAAAACATCCTTAAATATAGTAAAACAATCCGACATAATAATTAAAAAGAAACATTAAGGATCATAATACAATATTTCATTTCCGTGATCAAAATATTCATATGAGTCATAATTTTAAAATAAAGGACCTTGATACATTGTTACAATTGATATTTGTAGATGATTTTAATCCTTATGTCACTATTATTTCCTTGAAGGGGTTTTTGAAATATCTCCTTATCAACCTCTACCTATTTACCTTTTTCAAATACTCATGTAATGGTTAATTCCTTAGCTTAACATCATCCACTATTCCTTACCAAAATCCCTATGTTCTATCTAGATTTAATTTCGTATTTAACATCTTTTAAAATTTATAATGTTTTATATTATGTCCTAAAGAGTCAATTAATTCTTGTTCTTAAATCCCAAGAAATTCAATGTTGTTTCCATGAAAAATGTCATGCCCAATAATTTTTTCATCCCCCACCCTCTTAGATTTTCCAAATGAACCAACATGACCCATTCTATCTTCATAAATATACTCCTTTCTAGATCCCCCGACCATAGTACCCACAAATTCCTGATATTTTTTTAGTGTTTGATGATCTACATATAGTCCTTATAGATGTACCTCTTCTTGTTTCCTCCTAGATTTTTTTGTGACTATTCATTATGTTTGAACCATTCTCTATTAATTATGATCATTTTGATTTTGATCCTACCCTAGAACCACTATTCAATCAATTTAAGTTTTCTTAATATATAGAACAATCCCATTTAGACATTGAATAGATCGAATCAATACCTCTAACTGGTTCCTACTAGAATTATGCACTTCCACTCTTCCTTTTACATATTCTACTATAGGATGATAAGAATTCAATATATGTACCTATGAACATTTATCACCTTGAATCAAAATCCTCTCATGAACATCCTCCAAGAAAATTTATTGCTCATCCAAATATGGAGCAGTAGTTTTATCCCTCCTAAAATTTTTAATTTGGATATTCTAGTAGTTCATCAGATCATTAAACTTTAAAAAGAAAAACTAGAAAAAAAATTCACAACAGAAGTTTCCCTAAAAGTGATAAATGGTTTGATAAGTAACACAAAATTCATGAAACTTCTCATATTCATTCTGTACATTAATATCATATTCAATAGTTTAGAGCACAACTTTTTCTATTAAATGTGAGATTAAATAAACCTCCAATAGAATTCATGAATAATATCTAAACTGAGAAAACCCAATATCCTTTTCCTTTTTTATCGGAATGAAAATCAAAAAACATTAAAAAAGATGTAAAGATACCACCAAATCTAGTTCATCCTAGAAAATCTAATCTATGCATAGATACAAATTTTTTTAAAATTTAAAGGGTTTGAATGAAAATCCTATTATTTAATGGTATGAATACCTATTTGGGCGCTATTAAGGCATATCCACATGATTTCCACTTCAATTCCATAGAAGGTAATATTATATTAAAGTATAAAATTCAAATTGTTATACACTTCCACACAAAAAACCCAAAGTATTAGAAAAATTTAGAATCAGATCATCAGTTCTCCGTGGATTTCCACCAATAGGATGGAACATCCAGGTATTAATTGAGTTCTTATTGATCTTTAATCTATCTATAATCTTTTTTTAGTTTGTAATAATATGCTTCATTGTCTCTTTATGAATGAATCACTTCAAAGAAAAATAAAGGTCAATACCGGATGAGAAATAACATCAATACTGATAATATTACTAATAATAATAATTCAACTACTATTAATAATAATTCAGATAATTATAAAACTAATAATACAAATACAAATAACAAAAATTTATTTATGTTCTTAGAGGTTATAAAAAACAAAACAACACACACCCCTAGGACAATAAGGACTGGTCACACTCCCCTATAAGGGTTTTCCCATTTCATAACCACTCAATAACATTTTTAGAGCATGAAGGAACATCATTTGATGTCCTGAAGGCCTTTTTTTAGACCCAAATGCCCCCTTCCAACATCCATCTCTACACCAACATGCACTTGATTTTGTACACCTACTTGTGTCTTTGCTAGTATCACTGAAGGAGTCATCAACCATAAATGGACTACGAATCCCCATAGTGGAGGATTCCAGGGTTTGAAATATGGAAAACCCAACCTTAAACACATATTATTTCAACATTCTTGGAACTATTTTCTAATAAATAAACCCTGAGGATCAAGAGGACTAGTGACATTAGAAGACTAGACACATAAATACATCTTCTTAAGCATTAAAACAAAATCATTATTTAAATCTTCACATTGTACTTCTAACTCCCATATATCTTCAAAAACTTCATAGGATATCATATGGAAAATACATAAGTAAAAGGGTGAGATATAAATACTAGTACATGAGTAAACATGGAAATAAATCATAACATGAGAGTAAAGTGTCATAACATGATATTAAAAGGAGGATGATCAATAGTTTAAAAACATGGAGAAATTAAATGATTTTATAATTTCATAAACATTTGAAAACAATATAAAAATGATACCATAAACATAATTCAAGGGTCACTCATAATACCATCATCATAAAGTTAAAAAAGTCATATGGTGTATTTAGGTTCGCTGCCTAATCTGTTACATAAAATCTCATGAGATTTAATGATTTAAACAATGCATTAGAGGGATGTATAATTCTTGGAATTCTCATCACATAATTTTAAATCATGCATACTCATTCCACATGAGGGAAATTAACCATATATAAATCATAATTATAATCAAAACCATGATAAAGAAGTGGGTTTGATAACTCTGATTCGAGGCATAACTGAAGGTTAAATCAAAAGGAACCACAAAAGAAGAAGTATTTAAATCATTTTGGATATTCCTATTTGAAAAAGAAACATAGGTCGAGAACATTTATTACAAATATATATAATTCATGATAAGGATCTATGATAAGGATGGATAAAAAATCACCCCTTTGGTGATGAATTCTAAAACAAGTAGAATATCTATTTAAATAATAAAATACCTTATTTTTCAATAAAATGAACAAAGATCATTCTACATAAAATAATGTGGTTTTTTATAATCTATTAATGATTTAAAAAAATTATTTGGGTGATACTTGGCTTGATATAAAAAAATAGGAAAGTAACCTATAATTGAGTTTACTTTAAAATGTAAATTTTGAAGGGAACTAAAAACATGTATAACCCAAAAAATTAACTGGACATTTAAATAGATATATATTCAATGTAAATATAAAAAATATATAAGAGGTACATTTAGATGATATAGTATAAAAGGAATAAAAAACCTAGAGAACATGTAACTGATGAGTAATGAAGGAGGTATGGAATAGCCCTTAATATGTTTTAAAACACATTTGCTACAATACAACATCATAAAATAAGATAAAGAATTAACTTTTAAGACATTAAAAGTAAAATATTATTTTTACATGAGATAATCCAAAATTAAGTTTCTAATTAAAAGGAGAATAATGGTGAAAAGGGAAATTATGGACAAGGAGAGGAAACCATCGTTTAAATGGATGGGAATTATTCTTAACATAGTTGTATTCTAAAAAATCCTAAAAATATCCAATAAAGAATATATGAATAAATGTTAATCTCTTGTGTAGGGATAGGTTATACCATATTAAATTAAAGATCAAACTCATGGGGAAACATCATAACTCAAGAAAAAATATTGAGTTATGGAAACCCATTATATTTTATGGAAGTCTTCAATCAGAGACCAAATCATGGAAGGTAACAAATTGAAGTGTAATTTCAAAGATTAATAATAATTTATAATATTATAAGTCATGGGGTAAGTAGATACATAATAATAAATGAATATTGGTGCATAACATCTAATCATTCCTCAATAAAGGGTGACTGATACGGAACCCCTGTGACTTACAAACCATTATAATAAACAACTTGAAAGATATAGTGGTTGAAGTTGAAGATAAAATAACATGAATAAATATAATAAATTATATTATATATCTAATTTTTAGTGTGTTCATTTTTTAAAATAAATTAATTGCATAAAAGAAAATATGTCTCATAGAAGGAAATATTGAGATGAAACACAAATGAATTTCGTAATTTTTTAGTAAGAAAAGTAATTGGAATATTGAAGATCATATGGTTCAATAAATAACATGAATTAAATCATTTAGTATTAAAATATAAATTATTTGATGGTATATACACCATAGAAGTAATATAATGATGCATAAAATTAAAACATCTCTCAATGAAAAAAAATTGAGATGAAACCCCTTTCCTTGTTCCATATTTATTCTAAACATGCACCTAAAATAATGAATAATCAAATTATTATTTTTTAGATACTATCTTAAGAACATTATTATTCATTATTTAATTTAATATGTACAATTTATTTCCATATGATATTTATTTATTATGTATTTTATTTCATGCATCAGTTACTGGAGGTTGTTTAATCAATTCTTTCATAACTCGCTATGTATGTTGACCATTGTAGAAGCATTGTAAAATAGTTTCATAATGTAAATAATAATATTAGTGTTATTGAAATAATTATATATATTTAATTTATTTTTAATTTCAACCCTAGTGAGATGTCATGAAAAATAAATTTCATTTCTCATGGGGGTGATAGTTCGCACGTATACACGATTAATGTTTACATTTCTCAGCGAATAAAATGGAAATAATGAAAATTATAATTTTAAATTTTAGAATAATATTTATATTATAGATATCATATTTTTACATCCATTATATACTTTTTTTATCCATTAATGGTGGTGATGAAAAATATAAGGCGTCTCTTTGTAGAGGTGGTAGTCCGCACAACACATTAACGATGCTTTTTTCTTTTCTTAATGGATAGAGAGGAATAAATAATGGTTATTCCATTAATATAATAACATTAATGTATAAAATGATACAAATTTCATTATATTTTAATTTATATAATATATTTGGAAGAGAAATATTAATTATAAAGAGTTAGAAAGAAGGTAATACTTATATTGGAGACTTGATCTTCTCATAGATATTTACTTGGAAATGAAGTCCTTAAGATAAATTCTAAATATTGAGCCTTAAGGATGATCAAATTAAATATATGATAGATAATTATTTTATATTTTAAAGGGAAATTAAAATGTGATTTGTAACCATGGAGGGGTCAAAGAGATCCCATTTTATAAGTAAATAAAAGGGGACTTTTGGGAATACCCTTTCCCATTCCATGATATCAATACACTATTTCATGGTCAATGAATCCAAAATATAGAAATAAGGGATTTTTTTGTGATATTGGGTTTATAAATACTCATCCAATAAATTCAACACATGTTTTAAACATGTTTCAAGTTTTTTAACATAGGGTTTTACATTTTAACATTTTTATTTTTCTCTTAGTAATAGTTTTAAAATAATTTATAATTTATTAAAATTATAAGGTAACCAATATTACCAAATTTTGATTCTTTTAACCTATATTTAATATTATTTTTATTTAATTCACTTTATAAATATCATAAAATCATATTTTAAATTAAAATATATAATATAAAAAAATATTTTTGTAGAAAAATGAATTTTTACTATTATGAATTATTTAATATTGTTTTTTAGTTATTATCAACTCAATGATTTTTAATATAATTATATATGTTGATAAATATAATAATATATTCATAATTGAAATTATAGAAATTTTATTTAATAAGTAAGAATTACATGGTATTAATAAAATAATTCTTTTAAAAAATTGTTTTTCCATTATCGAGGAAATTAACAATAATCAAAGAAATTTAATCTTTTTGTTTAAAATTTAATTTGAAATGATTCAATAATATTTATATTTTTATCTCAAATAGGAAATTCATTTTTACCATGAATTTCTAAAAGTGATAAAGTCTAATTTATTAATATAGGCACGTGAAACCCGTTTTTAGTGTAAAATATTTCTTACGTTTAAAAAATAATAAACAAGTGTTTATAAATTCCAAATTTTTTTAATTTATTTATATTAATTATTAAATATATTTTTTATATAAAAAGTTTTTTTAAAAATTTTATGTCATTATTTTATTATAAAAGTGATGTTTTAGCAAAATCTGTATTTTTACTATTCATCTACAAATTGAATATTTCAAAAAAAATATCCAAAATTAATATCGATCTCATATTATTAGTACAAATAAAAAAATTATTATCATTTTTTCAAATTCATATTCTTAAATTTATAAATTCTATATTTTAGCAAAATAATATATTTTAATAAAAACCTGTATTTATTAGAAAATGAAATTTTCTAATACTAACTATTATTGTTCTAATTTTTTTTCATTTACTAACTAAATTGGTGTTAAAAATTATTAATATCAAACAAAATTTACAATAATTATTCATTCATTTCTTAAAATAAAAAAATCATATCACATAAAAGCAAATTTTTCAGAAAAAAAAAATTGCTTTTTAAATTGTAAAAGATGTTATTAGTCATTTTTTGGTAAACTAATTGGATTTCACAGCCATTATTATCTTTCTGTAAGTATTTCAAAATATATTTTATACTATTCCTTACCACTAATTTAATGGATTTTTTTTAATATACATTCTTAAATATTTTTATTTTATCAAAATATAACACCATTTGGTTTAAGCTCGGTGTTGTGTGTGGAGCAAGCTGTCAAACACATTGACTTAATTATAGGAAAACATATATTAACATTTTGGGTCGTTACATTATATTCCTTTTTAATAAAATGTTTCCTTATAAATTTGATTACTACCTACTAATAAAAATGTCTAAGGGTGTCTTATATATTGACATGCCTTGAGATATAATTTCTATAGTGATATGAACTATAAAAACATTGGAAAATTGCTTTCTCCTTAGAAGAAGATTCTCCCTAATATTGAGTTTTTTTCAATTTCATGAGCCAAGATCTTATTGTTATCTTGTGTCCAAACTTTTGTTTTATAATTTCTTTCTAAAGGGTATTCATAACCATATTTGTATTGATAAATAACCATTGGTTGATATGTAATTTTCTTTTTATAATCAATATACTTTTTCCTCTGTTTGGAGGGAACCAATCCATCACTAAATTCATTTCAAATTTATCTAAAGGAAGGATATTAATATTTACAAAAGGAAAACGAATATAAGATTCAACTTATAATAAAATAATCATACAACTTGAATATTTTCCTTAATAATATAATAATCATGGTGGTGATTTAATTATCTCAAAAAACCTCTTAGATATATTAGAGTTCCTAGAATCAAATTCCAGCAAGACGTCTATAACTCTAGATTAAAGGGTGTGTGTACCTAAAATATCATAATCCAATTTTAGAGTATTATTTTCATATTCTTTTTGTTTTCCTCTTTGTCTAGGAGTTTGGTGATTATTTTTATCTTGGTTTGTCCATGTATTATGGAATTTACCTGGATAATTCCCAATTTTAACACACTTGATGAATTATACCATTAGTGTTTGTTTTATATGCATGATTTTCACTCCCATAATTCAAACCAACCTATTTATATTCCTATGGTAGTTTTATTATCAATTATTACCACTTCCATAAGTAAATAATCTTTTAGTCCCCTTCAAGAAATCCCCTTGGTGCTTCTTTCCACATTTTTGTCATGAAGGAAATTGAATCTTCTTTCCTTCATTAAATTTTCCGTCAAAACATTATTGAGGCTCCATACTTCTCTTCTTGTGTGTGCTTAGTTTTTAAACTATGGTTATATTTTCAATCCGGTTTCTTGACAGTTTTTTAGAATAATCACCATATTTATCAATCTATCTACCATTATAATGGGTTTATCATTGTTGTAATCATCATATTTTCCTTTATATCATAGGTTAAATAAGTTCCTTTTGGTTTCATATGTCATTAAAACCAAAAGGGTAACATGATTGGAGAAATAATTAATATCATAGGGGATTATCATAATCAATAATATAAAAGTATTCGATATTAAAACTACTAACCCTTTTTCCTCATCACATTAGTCCATATTTCCATCAGTTCAACCTATAGAAATCTTAGTTTAACCTATGTTTCATAATTTGGGGTTATCTTAATCTTATCAACCTAGTAACTCAAATTAACTATAAAATAAATCCTTTATAGTGGCTTATAAATTGAATATGATCAACCAATGTATATCCCACAATTGTGTTTATCTAGTTGTACAGTTATGCATCTTGGTCATGCACCAGGTCAAGTCTGTGTTAGTACCCAACATACCCTCTTCAAGATTATTACACAAAGGAAAAGCTATTCCTTAGCCTTCATCCACATGATAGTATCTATATAGGGGTGTAATTTTAAGGGAAACCATAATATCTATACTTTACCAAAATTATAGGATGTTTTCCTATACTTAGTCTTATACCTTAGACTTATCCCTTGGGTTTCCACTATGTTTTTTGCATCCTAATGTCTAAAAATAACTAGATGTTAATTTTATACTAACTAGGGTGAACCAAGAATTAACCACATATTATTTCATCATTCTTAGCATTATTTTCAAAAAAATACACATCGAGGATCGAGAGGTCTAGTGTCTTTAGAAGACTAGACAAGTAAATTCATCATCATAAATATTAAAAAAACATATTTATATTAAAATTCACAAATTTATCCTAAATCCATAGATATTATAATAATAGATTGGATATACTGGGGAAAATACATGAGGAAAAGGGTGAGCTATAACGATCAATAAGGGAGTAAACATGGAAATAAAGCGTTACATGAGTGTCTAGAGGCATAACAAGATATCATAAAGAGGATGGTCATAATCATAGAAAAATGTCATAATTTAATGATTTCATAAGATCATAAAACTTTGGAAACAACATAAAACATGATTTCAAAAATATAATTCAAGGTTCATTACCAAGACCATCATCATAAAGTAAACAAAGTCCCATGGGGGATTTTTGTTCCCTCGCAAATTACATAAATAACATCTCATGAGATATAAAGAATTTATCAATCGATTATAGGTATATAGAATTATAGTCTGACCCATATCATAAATTAAAATAATGCATATTCCTGGAACGTGTGGAAAATAAACCATACATAAATCATAAGCATTATTAGTCACATTAGAAGGAAGTGGGTTTCATAATTATAATTCAAGACAAAACTGAAGCGTAAATCATACGGGTTCCAAAAACTATATGGAATTAAATAATTTTTTATGTTAATATATTATAAATATACATATTTATTTAATATTTAATACCAATATAGATAATTCCTGAGAATGATATAGGAAAATAATGAGTAAAATCATAGCACTTTGGTGAACAAAAACAAAATAAGTAGAGGATAATTTTAAATAATGAAATACATTATAGTTTTAAATAAAATTAAAATTGAACCAATATGGTTATCCATAAAATAATAAATTTTTTATTATATATCCATGGTTTAAAATCATTTTTTGGGGGTTATGCATGACATGAGATCAGAAAATAAGAAAGTTCCCTTAAATCGGGTCTACTTAAACGTGGGAATTTCAAAGGGAACTAAAAACATATAGAACCAAAAAATTTGATGGGATATTTATATTGGTATATATTTAATGGAAAAATATGTAAAAATATATGGTATTGTTTCCCTCTGAAATTGGGGATGACCTCGTTGATTTAAGGTTCAAACATTCCAAGCGGTTTCTAACGGGTTTGTTCGTAGAACCAATAATATCCAATGATTCCATATCCATTTGAACCTACTTTCCAAAGGTAGGCACTCATTATTTGTGGAATGATGAGTCTTAGGAATTTTCATTGGTTGAGAGTATGGGAGGTCGGACTCATCACACTTTTTTTAGGGGAATTATTGTCTACTCTCGGACTCTCTTTATAGATTTAAGTTCTATTTGTGAATCCTTATTACATTACCAAGTATAAAATGAGACTTCCTTTAGATCTGAAAATCAATGATTGATATGTAGAAAATTTAGAGAATCTTTTGAATGTATTTGAGGTTCTTCATAGATAGAGAATCATCTTTATTTGTTAGAGATTCTTAGTCAGTGGTATCCTTTGATACAAAAAAGGCTCTTGGTCATTATGATGACCATACTGGTTTCAAAGCCACTCAGTGTGGAACTTGAAGTTTATTGTCATTCAGAAGGACATTGATTATTTTAGAGTTGGGATCGTACCAGCAGATGGGCTACATACGTATCCTTTGTTTTTTTGGATTAGGAATCAGAACCCACGTAGTTAGAGTAAGGGAGTATGATGTTTATGCATGATTGATGGATCAAAGAAATATTTCATGATTAATTTTACACTCTAAGCTCACGTGAGTCATGCTCTGTGTGAGAAACAAGAGGTATTGGTGAAACCAGACAATTGTGCCATGAAAGATACAATTATGTGGGTCTTATGTGTGTATGACTTCCCAAATAGATGAGGATTAAGATTTACTTCAGGAAAGATATCCAGGAATAGGGTCCATAAAGGTATATGTGCTTAATGGAGATTTGGATACTCTAATCTTGGGGCTTACTCCTAAGGAAGATTCCCAAGTTAGGAGGGGACTTATGATTGGGTTTTACTCCTGAGAAAGAAGTCCAGATCAAAAGTAAATTAAGACTGGGGCTTATTCCTGAAAAGGAAGCCCATGTTAAAGGGATTTGAAAATTATATGTATTTGGGGCTTACTCTTAAGGAGGATTCCCATAATTGTGAACTTTGAGACTGGGGCTTACTCCTGAAAAGGAAGCCCATGTTAAAGAGGACATGGGGCTTACTCCTAAGGAGGATGCCCAGATTTGAGAATTATGACTAGGGCTTATTCTTGAAAAGAAGGCATGGGTTAATGAGGACTTGGGGATTACTCCTATGGAGGATTCCCATACTTGTGAACTTTGAGACTGGGGATTACTCCTGAAAAGGAAGCCCAGGTTAAAGAGGACTTGGGTCTTACTCCTAGGAAAAATGCCCAGATTTGAGAATTCTGACTGGGGATTATTCTAGAAAAGGAGGCACAGGTTAAGGTGTTCTCTCATCTTAAAGGATGAGGTTGAATGAATGAAATCTCAATCTTTAGTGACATAAATATGTGTAAATCATTAGGTTATGAGAGATATTCCACATAATTCCTTTCATATAAGAAAGTTAATCAAGAAAACATGCCATAAATGGATTTGAATAATGTCTTGAAGACTTAATCTTGAATATGAGAGGTGGAATGGTATAAGAGGGGTTAAATGGGAAAGAGGGGAACCCAAAACGGCAGGGGCGAGCAAGTCCTAGAAGGCGCGCAGGTACTACATGGGCATGCACGTCCTGGTCGCGTAGTTATACCTGCACGACACATGGGTACTTGCGCGGTTGTTAACCAGTAGGGTAACACTTGGGCGATCCTTTACCAAAGCCTTTACAATAATCCTGAGGTACTTCCAGAAGAGAGGCACCCAAGTTTTGGTAAATAAGTAGGGTGGCGCGAAAGTATGTTCATTCCCCTTTAAGGGTAAAACACCTTAGGCGCATAAGTGTTAATGAATTCTAACACGTAGACCTTACTCATCCTGTTTAGACCTTCCATTATAGGTAAAGAAATACCTTAGAAGTGTTCGGAAGACCTGAAGAAGAGACTTTGGCGTTCAGAGCTCTATATCTGAATTCTGGAAAAATTCCACTTGAAATAGAGGGCCCATCAGGGCTATTTATAGGCTGGAGAAGCCCTCGTGTTGTTATCACTTAGGGTGCGCAAGTCACTTGCGCGACCATTAGGCGGCGCGCAAGTATACTTGCGCGATAATAAGGGAACTTGCGCGACCCTAGGTCCTTTGAATCCTTCTTCATTCCTTTATCGATTTTTGATTTTTTTTCTTCAAAGGATGAATCACTTTTTTCTAAGTCATTTCCCTTTCTATTATTTAAGACAATGTGTTGAAAAGGAGCCTCAACAAAAGTCCCCCCTTAGAGATGGATCTGAAAGAATAAGGATGTGACTATGAGGAAAAGAAGAAAATCAAAGGGAAAGAGGTGCTCAGCTTTTCACGAGGCAAGGCATGGAACAACATATGGAAAATCATATATGAGGTGCCTTTAGAAGAGATGTCATCAAAGATTTCCCGGTTGTCTTCCCAGTTCTTCATGCTAGGACATGGAGGTTTAGGATATGAAAAGATCCATGCCGCGTTGAAACGAGTCATTTTCCGGAGGGAGCAGGAGCTAAAGTGTCGCGAATATCTGACCAGGGTGAAACGGTCAGTCAACATCGGCGAATTTGAGGCTGCAGTATCCTGAGATGAGGCTGATTGTTCTTCCAAGATGAAGGAGCTGAAGCGTAAGATCAAAGAAAAAGTCGTCCAGCAGGTGCAGCTCCAGCAACAGTTAGATGTTGTTACTGGGGAACTTGACCAGCTCAATAATTCATTGGAGGGAGCTCAAACGAATGGTATGAAAGCCATTGCAGATGCCAAGAAGGCACTCCATCAAGCTGAGAAGGGTGAAGTTGGTTGAGTGCACGAGCTTCAAGTAGCTACTAATGAAGCTCGAGATGTTGTACATCAAATGAAGTCTTATGTTGACAGTCTTTCGTAATTTCCTAAAAAAGAGAAGAGGCTCCAATCTGTGGATATCCCTCTAATTCTTGTGCATCAAATGGAAAGAATTTTTTCATCTTCAATCACTTGTGCACGTATTTTCCTACAACCTGCTTTAAATTTTACCTAAGCCAATGGGCCTAGTAAGCATAGTTTGATTTTTACTAGGATTATTATAAATAACCCTACAAACTTTGAATCTTTTAATTGCTCAATATTACCTAAATCATACAAGATTTATGTTTAGTGAGCTGGAACTTGACTTTTATTTAGAGTTTCCTTGTCTTTTGTGGGCAGTTTAAAGTCATGCAAGTCGGACATAAAGAGGCTAATGTTTAAGGTCGAAATAGCTTTGACCGAAATAGATTAAAATTGACTCAATTCCTTGACAATTTATCTGAAAACATATTACCATACTCAAGAATGAGGGAAAATATGTAAACTATGACTTAAGAATAATTGAATCTGAGGAATGAAATGAAAAAGAGCTAAAAGGCATTAGAAGAAGTAGTTCCCAAGAATTAAGTTACCATTATTTAACAAACCCGTTAGGGGGTTGAATTATGCAGGGCCACCTAAGGGCATTGGCTGCATAGTCAAATAAATATCATCTTTTGGCTGACAGGTCCGTTATATAAACTACTAATGCAAGGCCACTTAAGGGAACGTGCTGTATAGTCAGGCAAAAGAACACTCAGAAATTTACTTTCCTAGTGCTAAAAAGCTAGTGAAAGTTTATGGAGATTAAAATTTTCCAAAGTATAGAGTGTGTTGTATGGAAAGAGGTACTTGAATATGGAGAATATATTTCCAAACAAGATTATTGAAGAACTGGATGGATGTCACTCCTACGAAGGTCTGACCCAAACGTAGGGAAGGAGAATATAAACCACAGAATTGAATACTTTTAGATCATGAAAAAGGATATGGGACAAGTATTTTAAGGACGGCTATTTTTGCGGATCCCTACATATT
Source organism: Viscum album (assembly GCA_963277665.1). Taxonomy (NCBI): domain Eukaryota; kingdom Viridiplantae; phylum Streptophyta; class Magnoliopsida; order Santalales; family Viscaceae; genus Viscum; species Viscum album. Next base: position 937,178,934 of record OY728120.1, on the reverse strand, counting down.
GTCATTAAGACAAATAAGGACAAAAGAATCTTTCTTCACAAGAATGAAGTTACCCGTATTTAACAAAAATGTTAGGGGGTTGAATTATGTAGGGCCACCTAAGGGCCTTGACTGCATAGTCAAATAATAGCATATTTTGGCCGACAGGTCCGTTATGTAGACTGTTTATGCAAGGCCACCTAAGGGCACGTGCTGCATGGTCAGGTAAAAGAACTCTCATAATTTTAGGTCTTTTGTGATTAGAAGTTTTGAAAAGGATTATGAAGATCTGAAAATATTTAAGGTTAGGATTATGAAACATAAATATGGGTATTGTCCAATTTATGCAGAGATACACAGATCAATGCTAACCATAATTAGGTTGTGGTTGGGTCCTGAATTGAAATGTTGGACTTCGCTATGTATCCCATAAGGATGGGAATCTTGCCATACGTAGTTCTTAAACTACAGTTTAACGTCGTGTGGGACAAAAGGATTGGAGATCTTAGTTTAGGTTCATAGAGCTCGGACCATTATAAGAAATACACAGTGTGTGCTTTCATGGGGACTTTTCATCCAAGGGATTGAAAGTGGAATTTGGGGTTAGGCCCAAAGACTTGGGGCTGGATTCAAGGGACACTCCAATGTTCCTATGTATCCCATAAGGATGGGAATCAAGCCCACGTAATTCTAGAAATACCCTCTGTACAAATTTGGTTCGTACATGTGAAGGGTGAAAGGGGACCTTAGTGAAATTATGGTTTAACCCAAGATAAAAGGTTCGGGCATTGCCATCTATGCACGTAGTCTTTGAAATGAAACATGATTCAAAATCAATGTAAATACTGATTCCCTCTCAGGTGAGGGTATCAAATAATATTGTAGTTTATTTTCATACTGGACAAAAGTGATGTATAGTTTAACGTTGTATATCAAGTATGAAAGTGGTCGAATGTAAAGATATTGATTCTAGGGGTGGTTTCACGAATCAACATCGTATAAGATGGAGGTGAACCGATATGAAGAGATTGGATTTGGGCTTGAACCGTGGGAGGTTACCTACGTACCCAGCCTAGAAAGAAAGGATCAAAGTCTGCATAGTTCAATTAAAAAATGAATTAGTGATCAAGTTTTCCTTGGGGACAATGACCTAAAAAATATTGTTGGGACTTACACATGGTTAGTATCCTAGAGAGAGTGTTATGGTTGAAGTTTTCTATAAGCTCACGTGATTCATACTCGGTGTGAGAAACAAGAGGTAACAACAACCCTAACGATGCACAGTTTAATGTCATATAGGACATATAAAGGGACTATGCAGTTTAAAGTCCTGCAGTTAAGACTATTGGTGTTGCACAGTTTAATGTCATGTAGCAGGGACAAAGTAAATTTTAATGTCATTTAGGACATATTAAAGGACTTTCTGTACAGTTTAGCGCAATGTAGTTAGGACGATGGGGACAATACAGTTTAATGTCCTGTTGGACAAAAAGAGGACTGTGTAATTTTAATTCCATGCCGTGAGGACAAAAGAGTACACCATTTAAAGTCATGTTGGACGTATTAGGGACTTTTTCACAGTTTAACGTCATGTTGGATGAAAAAGGGACGATACAGTTTTGCGTCATGTTGGACATAAGTGTGAATAGTTTAAGGTCGTATGCATCGACCGTTGGTTATGCAGTTTAACGTCTTGCTGGATTTAAGGGACTTCTATATAGTTTAACGTCATATAGTAAGGACGGTGAAGGGGTACATAGTTTAACGTCATGTTGGATGAAAGTGCGAATAGTTTAAGGTCATATGCATGGACTGTGGATGGTGTAGTTTAACGTCATACTGGACGTAAGGGGTGTGCAAATAGTTTAAGGTCATATGCATGGACCGTCACAGTATTTTGTGTTCATACAAAATATTTCGTCTGAAATCTAGCATTGGTTGGAATATTGATGACTTCTCCATCCATTGAGATTAAAGAATAAGCTCTATTGGAGTAGACCTTATGTATTGAGTAAGGTCCTTCCCATTTTGGCTCAAGCTTGGGAGGTTCCTTTCCTGGTATCATTGGAGTTCTATGAACTAATACCAATTCTCCCTGGGTGAATGAACGAAGACGAACTTTTTTGTTGAAAGCTCATGTTATTCGATTCTGATAGACTTCCAAGTGGTGCAAAGTGCACAATATTTTCTCGTCTAACCGTTCCAATTCATTCAATTGCTTTTGAGATTGTTCATCTATAGATGAATAATCACAAATGGATATTCTGATTGAGGGTAGTTGAACTTCAATGGGAAATACGGCTTCCGTTCCATATACCAGTGAATATGGAGTTGACCGCGTTGCAGTGCGAGTGGTAGTCCAATAAGCCCATAAAGCATGAAAAAATTTATCCGTCCATGATTTCTTATCTTTATCCACCATATTTTGCTGTATATTTGAAAGAGTCTTATTAAAGGCTTCTATCTGGCCATTGGCCGTTGCATGATATTGAGATGAATGGTTGGATTTGATGTTGTATTCTTGATACAACTTATTCACCTCAGATGAACAGAAGTTGGTTCCATTGTCTGTCAATATGGAATGAGGGACACAAAATCGGGTAATGATGTTAGACTTGATAATGCTGACAATTCATTTAGAACTGACTTCCTTGAGAGGTATTGCCTCTGTCCATTTGGAAAAGAAATTAGTAGTAGTAAGAATATACTTAAACTTCTTGGCTGTAGATGAAGGGTAAGGTCCCACCACATCCATTCCCCATGTGGAAAATGGCCACGAGTATTTATCTGTATGAAGCAACTCTGGAGGTTGATGAATGAAGTTGGCATGTACTTGACATGAATGACACTACTTTGTGAAATCAACACAATCTTGTATCATTGAAGGCCAAAAGTATCCAAGCCTTCAAATCTGATCAGATAGTCTATGTCCAGACTGGTGGGCACCACAGACTCCTACATGCACTTCTTTCATGACAGCCATTATCTCTTCACCATCAATGCATCTGAAGAGAATTCCATCAAAACCACGTTGGTAAAGAATTTTCTCTTGGCGATCTAGGCTATCGTAAAGAGTAAAATTGATCACCTGTCGCCGGATTTGTTCTTTCTTGGCTCTATCAGGTGGATGTGTTTCATTTTGAAGGTATTCCCTGATAGGTGACATCTATCCTGTAGTATGACCATACGGTTCAGGAATGGGACTAATTTCATTAATTTCCTCTGTTCTGATTTGAACATAAGGTGAAATTGCACGACGGTGGGCAATATTGATGGTTGTCTCATCCAAATTTGGATCTTCCAGAGCTGTGGATATATTAACCAATGCATCAGCTTGTGAATTTTGTGATATTGGGACATAAAAAAATGATGTTCCGAAGTGAATTCCGTAATTAAATCTCTGACATAATCATACGAAGGGATTAATTATTCTTTTCTGATGGCATAATCCCAATTAACTTGTTTTATTACCAGGTCTGAATCACCTTTCACCGTTAAGTGATTCACTTTTGCTTGAAGCGCCAACTCCAAGCCTGTGATGAGAGCTTGGTATTCTACTTAATTATTGGTACCACCTTCCCACAATAAGTAGGAATAGGGTAACACTGCCTTTTCTGGAGAAATGAGCACAATTCCTAAACCAACCTTGTTGAATTTAAGATTTTCCATTTTCCTCCGTATTGGACTTCTGGAAGCACCATCAAAATACATTTCCCATTTTTAAAGAATTTCATAAATAGAGAAGACTTCCTCATCAAGGAGTTCAATATCTGAAGATGAATATTCCACTGAAGGATGTTCATCAAGGAAATCAGCTAGAGCTTGGGCCTTTATTTCTTTTTGAGACACATACTGAATGTCGAATTACTGCAAAATAACTACCCACCTTGCCAGATGTCGTGTAAGCATTGGACGACTAAGGATGAATTTGAGCGGGTTATTAAGAGATACCAATTGGACCTCGTGATGTTGCAGGTAGTGTCTCAACTTCTGAACTGCAAAGATTAATGTCAGGAAGAACTTCTCAATATTTGAATACCAGGTTTCAGCTTCAAGCATAGTCCTACTGATATAGTAAAGGTTGTTTTCATTCCCAGCATCATTCTTGTGAGTAAGAAAGGCACCCAATGATTTCTCTAAAGTTGTCACGTAGAGGATAAGTGGCTTTCCTTTAACAAGTGGCATAAGTACCAGTGGGCTCAAGAGGTATTTCTTGAGAATATCGAATGCTTCTTGACATTCTTCAGTCCACTGGTAAGTGACTCCCTTCTTCATCGATTTGGTGAAGGGTAAACTTTTGCCTTCCAAATTGGCGATGAAACAACGAATATAGGCTAAGTGTCCTTGAAGTACTCTTAATTCTTTCAAATTTTGAGGAGGTGACATACCAAGGATTGACTTTGTCTTCTCAGGATCGACATCAATACCACGATGGCATACAACAAAGCCAAGAAATTTTCCTGAGGTTACCCCAAAAGAACATTTTAAGGGGTTTATCTTCAAATTATATTGTCGAAGCTTGCGGAATATGACTTCCAAATAATCCATGTGATTAGAACGTTGTTTGGATTTGACCACAAAATCTTCCACATAACATTCAACAAACTTCCCTAAAAAGGGTTTGAAGATACGATGCATGGCACGCTGATATGTTGTGCCTGCATTCTTTAAGCCAAAGGGCATTACGCAATAGCAAAACACACCCTGAGGGGCCTTGAAAGATGTAGATTCCTCATTTTCTGGAGCCATTCGGATTTGATTATATCCAGAATATCCATCCCTGAAGGAAAGTGCTTCATAGCCAGCTGTTTCATCAATCAGGAGTTCTGTAATCGGAACTGGAAAATCATCCTTAGGACAATGCCGATTAAGATCTCTGAAATCGATGAAAACACTAATTTTTCCATTCTTTTTCATCACAGGGAAAATTTAGGCCAACCACTTGGGATATTGAACTTCTCTGATTAAGTTAGCTTGGATAATCTTATCCACTTTAGGTTCAATTTTGGAAACATAAGTTGGGTGTGTTCTTCTCGCGGCTTGCTTAAATCCTCAATGTTCTTCTAGTAAACCCAAATGATGAGGAGCATTATCAGGATCAAGCCCGGGCATTTCTGTATAGTTCCAAGCAAATATGTCTCAATTTTTCTTAAGAAAGGAAATATACATCTCTTGGTCTTCAAGATTCATGGTCGCACTGATTAAAGTGGGGCTTGGATTTTCTTTTGTACCCAGATTTATTTCTCTGAGTTCATCCACGGTGGTAGAGATACCATCTTCAAATGTTGGAGGAACATATCTGATATCTTCCTCTTCTTCTTCAACATGGGTTATTCCTTCCGTTTCTACTTTCATAGTATATGATGAAGCAAAATTTTCATAATCAGAAGAGATGTTAAAATTTGAACATATTTAAGAAGAGGCTTCCATTTCTGACCCAATTGATGATGAATGGTCATCCTTGGGCAATAAAGAGGAGAAGATGGATTGAGGATCTGCATCATTGTTCACCTCTGACACTGCTATCACTCCTTCTGGCCTATTTGGTGAAGTCTAGACTTTCTGTATTTCAGCAGATGAAACGAAGACATCTCCATTTGAGCTTTCATTATTTCCTAGAGGATCACCAATTTCTCCCATGTTGGCTGGCTCAATTTCTGTAATTGACATTATGGATTTTTCCATAAGAGTATTTTGATTTGGGTCTATCATGTCAATTTTAATGATAGGCAACACATAATCTGTACTCACATTTGAAAATGGATTTACTGGAATCTTTTCCAAACCATATGGAGCATTAAATTTGGTAATCTCCCTGGTTGTGGATTTATCCTTTCCCTTCATGTGATAGAATTCTGCCTCAATGTATTAAGACTCACATGTCTTGAACGGGGCCTTATCACCATAAAATGTCCCAATTTTACCATCGAAACAATATTTGACACATTGATGGTATGATGAACGGATAGCCGCATGTTGATGTATCTAGGGTCTTCCAAGAAAGATGTTGAAGGCTGAGTCTTGATTAACAACCATGAAATCTGAATTGGATACAAGATATCCAAACTGAGTTCTGAGTGTAACTTCGCCCAGTGGTTCTTGTTCATTTTTACCATATCCTAGTAACATCATGGTAGAAAGAGATAAATCAGATTTCGTGAGGCCCAATCGATGAAGTGTACGAATGGGCATGAGGTTGACTCCTGAACCATTATCAATGAAAGCTCTTTGGACGTCTACGCCATTGACCCTGCTAGATAAGTAAAAAAGGTTTAATATGTCCATGCACGACATCATCTTCATCTTCATCAGTAAAATATATTACTGCATGGAATTCTGTAGGATTATTCATTATATGACAGACTTCATCTGCAGTAATTTCAGTTTCAAACTCCCGAGGACTTGACAAAGCCTCGATGAGTGCCTCCCGAAGATTTTTTGACATATTCAAAGCATCCATAATTGATAACTTGGTTGGTACATGGGCCAGGTTTTCCAATACATCATACTTTTTATCCAGAGGTCTTTGTTTCCCAACAAGAACATGTGGTTTAGCAGGTCACTTGGAAGCAGATGCTTTGGATGTTGATGCTTTGGAAGTTGATGCATCTTGTATCAGGATATGATTTAGTAATATTCTTGGTTTTGGAATATTAGACCTATTAGATCCATTCACTTGTTGAGAGGATGAAGGTGGAACCCCCAACCGATCCTCCAAAATAACTATGCCAGGACTGAATTTTCTATTGGTTGAAGAACTTTCTTGTTCTTGCTGAGCTCGCTGACGGGCTCTGCCACGAGTTTCTACTACATACACAGTTCTAGTAATGGTAGAATTGGAATAATGGATTCTGGGATATCCACGTCTTCCTTTGTATCCTAGACCCCTAGAACTTCCTTTGATTCCTCTATTTGATATAGGAAATTTGGTCTCATCAAAATCAAAACTACAACTGGCATATGGATCTGTTAATTGAATCATATTAACAGAACCGAAAATAAACTCTTCATCCGATGAAGACTCTGCCTTATTAGCATGTTTAGGATGTGCCGTTTGGTGGGACGGTGCCCGTTTCTTCGAAGTAGATGGAATGAAATCTGCTAGAGTCAAATACATCTTAGGATTTGACACATACTCATCTTCTTCTGATTGTTCCTCTTTCTTGGAACTGTTTTGTTTCTTTGAGGATTTTCCCTTTGATGAAGAAGGTTTTGTTATGGCATTCATGGAAGAAGTTAAAATTAGTTTCATCAATTGTGTTCACAAAATAGTATGAGTTTAGATGATCATCTGTCTGACCATCCAATGATCATATTTTTGTGCATTTTTTCTTTTCACTTCTTTCCACTCGTGTTCCTCCTCTGGAACTATAGCAGTAACACATGCTACCTGAGCTAAAGAACATTTCAGTTTGACTTGTCCCGAGTCGACCATATTTTGCAGGAGGTCTTTCAAGACAAAACACTCCTGGATGGGATGCCCCAACATTTGATGAAACGGTCAATAATTGGGATGATCTTCATCTCCTTGATTTTTTGGCATCTTTGGCCTTGGAAGCTGAACCAAATTATTCTCCAGAGCCGAAATTAAATAACCAGGAACTTTTTCATTTCGGAAAGAGTAAACTTTGATTTTCAAATACTAAAATTGTTTTTTTCTTTGATCTCTTTGATTATCTTGACTAAATGGCCTCTGTTATTGGCGCTCTGGAAGGGGATCCCTTCGAGAAGATGAAGGGTTTGAGGTAGAAGCAGGTACAGGTGCTTGTTTAATCATAACTGTAGAAGTCTCTACTTTACCCATTCTCCTTCCTGGAGCTGATGGAATTACACGAGAATTATCCTTAGTCTGTATAAAATAATCTTCAATCTGTTGAGTGATTGAAGACAGGTCTCGAAACCCCTCTGTGTATTTCACAGGGATCAACGTCGTGCGTAATTCGTCACGCAGATTTGCCACAATGATTGGCAACAGTTCCTCCTGAAGGAGTGCTAATCTTAGGGAATATGTTAATCCCTTACAGCGAGCAATGAAATCGAAGACCCTTTCATTCTCCCTTTTCTTACAGTTAGTAAGATCAAAAACTGTATTCTTTGGAAATGTTGATCTGAATTGAAGAAGAAATCATTGGCGGAGATCTTCCCATCTGGTAATTGACCGGGATTGCAAGCTTGTGTACCAGACAAAGGCTGGACCTTGTAAGGTTAGCATGAAGCATCTAAGTTTCACTTCTTCTTGCTACTCCAAAGTTCCCATCATAGGATTGCAACAAGATACGTAATGCGTCAAATACTGTTCAGGATCGCTTGATCCATTGAAAACAGGGAATACAGGGTTTCCAAAACATGATGGGGGAGAAACTGAATCTACCCATTCAGGGTAAGCTCTCTTTTCTGGATGAACCTGTGCATGCTTCCCTTCCATAGTCTCTAACCAAGATGTTAATGACTCAACGATAGTTATTAACTTTTGAGAAACATCCGATTGAACTTGGACCTGGGCAGGTGCAATGACTGGAGCTTGGATAGGTATGGCAGCTGGTACTGCAACTAATGGCAGCACTGCCAATTGTTGTTGCACTGGACCCGTAGGATTAGACCTGTGAGGGTGTACTGATAAAGGAGGATATTCTTGATCCATCTCAGTAGCTTCAACGAACTCCCTTGGCTGATTGACTCCAGCACATTTAGGAGGAAGACTACTCTGAAGTAGTTCTGCATTCATCCTCCTCAATTCCTTCATTTCTTCCTCCTATTGCGCAAATCTTTTCTCTAGTGAGAGTGATTGGCCTTCTCCAGATGAAGGATATGTAATGTGTTTCTTTCCCTTCCCCTTTTATGATCCCTTTCGGAGAGGGGGAAGTGGGTTATTTGAAGGAACACCCAGATTTTGGGTAAACCTTTGATTTCATGTGCGCACACCTTCTTCAATTGTGTCTGTGCGTACAACTTCTTGAACAGGAACCTCTTCATCTGATCCCTCTGAGTGATCCTCATCTGGTGGATCAGAAACAACGGAATTGATGAAATTAATTTATGCATAATTCATTACATCCCTTCTATCAGCATTTCTGTGATATTGTCTTTTTTCATGCCTCTGACGAGACATTGCCTTTTGTTGGTTTGATCCCTCAGGAACTTCTTGGAAAACTGTACTTTGGAGAGAATCTCCTAATAATTTGGCTCTTTGTTCCTCTTAAGGATTCTTCCCCAATAGAGATAAGACTGACTTTCTCTGAGGAGGGGATTGATGATTTGAAAGAGTACCCCGTCCGGTGGACTGGGGTTGTTCTTGCTATTCCCGCTCAACTCCTCGAATCCTATTTTTTGATTCCGAGGGTTGGTTTAAAATATTCCCCAGTCTGGAAAGCTATGGTGGCTCTTGACATGTTATGTCTAAGACTTTTTTAAATGCTCTCTTGATCTTGCGGACCTTAGTCCGGAAATTTTCCGGATGCATCAATCGACATCCACTTTTATCACCCGGCTCGAAATACCATTGGATGATTTCTGACACTTCTGTCACTTGATGATATGCTTTCTCCATATGAGAGGCATGTTCAATATTCTTTTTTTCTTGATGCATGAGTAATTGAACAACTTGTTCTCTGTATTCTGGATTTTGAGAAGAACTAGTTGAGGCCTATTCTTGGGCAAGCTTTTGATTACAAACAAAACCCATTGACTGTGGTCGGCCATAGGCAATAACATTGCATGAGACCATTTTCGGTGGGCTTTACTGACTGGAGAGCACAGTGAAATTTAGTGCTCCATGAACACCCCATCCTCTAACATGAATACCAGATGGGGCAATGGAAATTAACTGGTGCAATCTTCTTAGTGTGCCAAGGCATGACCACTGAAGGGATTTCTGCTGCTTTTCAGCCTTCGGATATCGAGAGACTGATAGATATGCCAAATCAATCTGACGTTGTAACCCTTCTATTATCTTAATATGATTTTCATATTAATCATAAGATAATACCTTGTTTTTGAACTGAGAAATATTTTTCCATATTTTGAGATTAATATCATGAATTCCATCTTCTGTCAACATCTCTGGAATGTCATACTGAGAGTTAGCCAGAGGCCAAAACATGACTGGCACTTCGCCTTTTGCTAGTTTCTTTCTCATGTTCATCATTTCCTCTTTATCATTCATTGAAGATTCTTCTACATGATTTGACCAGATCAGGTGCTTCTATGTTGCTTCATCTGATTCAACAAGATTGGTAGAGAAATCACTGATCAAACTAGAAGATGCATGACTTAGGGGTGGTTAGGAGAATTAACTACACCCTGGTCTATCCTCCAAATGAGAAAGTATTTCACCTGCTAGCGGTGAAGCATCATAAATGACTGGTTTCTCATTTTCAAGTGCCTCAAGATAAGAGGGATTTCTCGGCACTACATTTTCCACTAGAGTATTTTCCGGGCAATGTGCATCACTACTGCGGAGAGGACTTTCGCATCGAAATCCATCATCATGGTGAGGACCACCATGGTGAGTTATAGAAAAAGATGAGATCTCTTGCTCATTGGTCTTATGACCACATAGAGGGTTCCTGTGGATCTCATCTGAAGATGAAACTTCACGATCAACCGAATTTTCATGAAGCAAGCCTTCATGAGGATGTTTCTGTTGAATACCTTCGGAATTAATGTTCCCATTATTGGGAAATGAGGGAGTAGAATATTGAATTCCACAAAATAACTATCTGAGGGATTCAAGAACTCCAGCATCAAGAAAGTACTTGTTATAGATTGTCTCTTGATCTCTTGACTGTGTTGGGCAGGTCTTCTTCTTAGACGACTTCTTACTTGCCTTGGAAACCACTTGTTGATGAAAGTGTCTGCTCTGATCAGGTGTATGTTCTTGATCAGGAGAGCTGGTCAGGTTAGGCTGACGATCTCCACTCAAATTAGGTGTACATGCCTGACTTGGTTGTCCATATGATATGGGGGAGTATGCCCCACAACCCTATTAGACTAAAACAGATGAGTGTGTTTGTTCCAGATTGAACTATTGATGTGTCACCCCACTGGTAGGGATAGATTTATATCTCTTTCCCTGAGATGTTTCTGAAGCTGTTACAATATCCTGGAAAGCATCCAGAATATGAGCAGGGATTTTCTTCTTCTCTTTCACCATTGATTGAATATGCTTGGTGACTTCAGCTTCTGGAACGGGGATATACGTCCATTCTGTGCGTGGAGTAGGTGTGTGTTCCTTATCCTGTCCACCTTTTCCTATCATTGAATCCTGATAGTACTCAAGTTTAGGGGCATAGAGTTGAGTCTGCCTCCTCTTTGTTGCCGGAGATTTATGACTGACTTCTCTGAATGCTATCAAGCGAGACTGTTGGTAGGCTTGATCAATACTAGCAGGTGTATGTGCCTACTAATTGCACTTCGCCGAGCGTGGTTGACGAGCTCCATCATATGTAGTCAGACGAGCCTGCCGACTAGCTGATGATGTATAAACAGGTATATATTCCTACCTATAGTACTCCATCGGAATTTCCTGGTGGGATTGGCGTGATGCTGCAAAATGAGTCTACTGGACAGCGGAATTAAAACGGACAGGTGTATGTGCCCGCTCATTGCTTGACACCAAGTTAGGTTGGTGGACTTCTCCGGAGATGGGAGAGATGAGAACTTGCTCACTGTTAACCAGATTTCTCCTCTGGCGATTCTTCTTGCCTACTCGGGTTCGAGGAACCCGAGCCAAATGCCTGGAGTCAGTACCCTCATCATGTTGAGGGTGCACTGTCGCACGAGTCAGGTGGTGATTGTTGGTGGGAACCCTCGAGAAGGACTCTTGTATCCTTGAATTAAGGTCCTGAGGGACCTTCTCATTCACCTCCTCATAATATGGGAGTGAATGGTGATTGCGTTCCCGGGATAATGACCCGAAACGGTTGGAGACGGTGTTTAGCACCGCCTGCTTCTTGATCACCGGTCATCGCTGTCCGGACGACCAGGGTGATTTGTTCACTTGGAGGGATTTTCGGGCAGCCTCCAAAGTTGGAATAGTACCGTTTTGACGGTATTCCTTAACCAGCGCATATGATACCCAGCATTGAGGATGCTAAGTAGGTGATGTCATCCTTAGAGCGGATGACGATCCAGCAGGAGTAGCAGTAGTGGCATTCGCAGCAGCGGTATTCACTGGTGTAAACTTGAGAGTATCCATTTCATAGAATGCATAAAATCTTGGAAAAGAGTGCATGTTTGATATAACAGACGTAATCATGATAAATTCAGCCACTACATCTTTTGGATGAGCATATACGTCAATGCTTTTTTTGTTGGCCCTCTCATTGAGTTTTAAATAGGGGCCTAACGAATAAGCAAAGCATCATTTTAAATTGGTTAAGGATTAACATCGGGTTCACCATTTTTTGTTTCCCTCTAAAATTGGGGATGACCTCATTGATTTAAGGTTTAAACATTCCAAGAGGTTTCTAACGGGTTTGTTCGTACAACCGGAAAAATCCAATGATTCCATATCCATTTGAACCTACTTTCCAAAGGTAGGTGCTCATTAGTTGTGGACTGATGAGGCTTAAGAATTTTCATTGGTCGAGAGGATGGGAGGTCAGACTCATCACACTTTTTTGAGGGGAATTATTGTCTACTCCGAGACTCTATTTATAGATTTAAGTTATGTTCGTGAATCCTTATTACATTACCAAGTATAAAATGATCTTTCCTTTAGATCTGATAATCAATGATTGATATGTAGGAAATTTAGAGAATCTTTTATATTTATTTGAGGTTCTTCATCGATAGAGAATCATCTGTATTTATTAGAGATTCTTAGTCAATGGTATCCTTTGATACAAAAAAGTCTCTTGGTCATTATGATGACCATACTGGTTTTAAAGCCACTCAGTGGGGCACAAAAAGTTTATTGTCATTCAGAAGGACATTGATTATTTCAGAGTTGGGATCGTACCCACATATGGGCTACGTATGTATCCTTTGTTTTTTTTTTGGAAGAGGAATCATAAACCACGTAGTTAGAGTAAGGGAGTATGATTTTTATGCATGATTGATGGCTCAAAGAAAGATGTCATGATTAATTTTACACTCTATGCTCACGTGAGTCATGCTCGGTGTGAGAAAGAAGAGGTATTAGTGAAACCAGACTATTGTTCCACGAAAGATGCAATGATGTGGGGCTTATGTGTGTATTACTGCCCCAATAGATGAGGATTAAGAATTACTTCAGGAAAGAAATCCAAGAATAGGGTCCATAAAGGTATATGTGATTCATGGAGATTTGGATACTCTAATCTTGAATATAACTCCTAAGGATGATTCCCAAGTTAGGAGGGGACTTATGATTGGGTTTTACTCCTGAGAAGGAAGCCCTGATCAAAAGGAAATTAAGACTGGGGATTACTCATGAAAAGGAATCCCAGGTTAAAGGGATTTGAAAATTAATGGGATTTGGGGCATTATCTTAAGGAGGATGCCCATACTTGTGAAATTTGAGACTGGGGATTACTCCTAAAAAGGAAGCCTAGGTTAAAGAGGACTTGGGGATTACTCCTAAGGAGGATGCCTAGATTTGAGAATTATGAATGGGGATTATTTCTGAAAAGGAGGCCTAGGTTAATGACAACTTGGGGCTTACTCCTAAGGAGGATGCCCATACTTGTAAACATTGAGACTGGGGTATACTCCTGAAAAGGAATCCCAGGTTAAAGAGGACTAGGGGCTTACTCCTAAAGAGGATGCCCAGATTTGAGAATTATGACTGGGGATTATTCCTGAAAAGGAGGACCAGGTTAAGGGGTTCTCTCATCTTAAAGGATGAGGTTGAATTAATGAAATGTCATTCTTTAGTGATATAAAGATGTGTAAATCACTAGGTTTTGAGAGATATTCCACACAATTCCTTTAAGATAAGGAAGTTAATCACTAAAAAATGCCATAAATGGATTTAAAGAGTGTCTTGAAGACTGAATCTTGAATAGGAGAGGTGGAATGGTATAAGAGTGGTTAAATGGGAAAGAAGGGAACCCAAAAAGGCAGGGGCGCACAAGTCCTGGCAGGCGCGTAGGTACTGCGTGGGCATGCAAGTCCTGGTCACGTAGGTATACCTTCACGACACATGGGTACGTGCATGATTGTTAATGAGTAGGGTAAAACTTGGGCGATCCTTTACCAAAGCCTTTAGAATTATCCTGAGGTACTTCCAAAAGAGAGGCACGCATGTTTTGGAGAATAAGTAGGGTGGTGCGCAAGTATGTTCATTTCCCTTTAAGGGTAAAACACCTTAGGTGGGCATGTTTTAGTGAATTCTAACACTTATACCTTACTACTCTTGTTTAGACATTCCATTCTAGGTAAAAAATTACCTTAGATGTGTTCGGAAGACCTAAAGAAGAGACTTGGTCGTTCAGAGCTCTATATCTGAATTCTGGAAAAATTCCTCCAGAAATGGGGGGCCCACCGGGGCTATTGATAGGCTGGAGAAGACTCCGGGCAGTTATCACTTAGGGTGCGCAAGTCACTTGCGCGACCATTAGGTGGCGCGCAAGTATACTTCCACGATAGTAAGGGAACTTGTGCGACCCTAGGTCCTTTGACTCATTATTCATTCCTTTGTCGATTTTTTATGTTTTCTTCAAAGGATGAATCACTTTTTTCTAAGTCATTTCCATTTCCATTATTTTAGACAATGTGACAAAAAGTACCGTCAACAGGTATAAATACAGAGAATATTATATACAAAGGAGAAAAAAGAGAACTTGTAATTGATAAGTCGGGATGGAGGTATGTAAGACCCCTTGCTATATTTTAAAAAACCTTTTTTGACATACCAAATTGTAAAATGAGATAATAAAATAGTCTTTTCAAATTATGAAAATGATATTATTATATTCAAATGATTTAATACATGATGAGGTTTCCAATTAAATAGATAACATTAGTGGAAAGGGTAATTGTGAACAAGGAGGCGAAACTGTCATTTAAATTGATGGGTATTATTCTTAACATAGTTTCATTTTAAAAAAAACATAAAAATCACTAGTGAGGAAAATATAAATCGAAATTAATATCCAAATATATTTATAGGGTATTCCATGTGAAATTAAAAATGAAACATAAAGAGAAACATTATAACTCAAAAAAGCAGATTATGTTTGGAAAAACCCACTTATATTTTTGGGAAGACATAAATCATAGCCAAAAGAAATGAAGGGCCTTGATATAAGAGAAGTTTAAAATTTCTATAATAATTTATGATATTATAATTCTTTTATTGAGTCGATACACTATAAAAATGAATATTCATGTATAACATCAAAGCATGTCTAAAGGAAGGGTGTTTATGAAGGAACACTTACTACTTAAGAAACATTCTAATAAAACCTCTTAAAAGAGAGAGAAATTGAATTTAAAGTTAAAATAAAATTATTAAATATAATAAATTACATTTCATATCCACTTATAATTATTCACACCATTTAAAATAAATTTTGTGCATAATATAAAATATGTCTCAAAAAAATAAATTTTGAGATGAAACCTTTATGGATTTAGAAATTCTTGAATCAAAAGTGATTGGAAGAATAAAGATCATATGGTTAAAAAAGTACCATTCATTAAATCATTTAGTAATAAAAAATAAATATTTGGATAGTATATACACCATTGAAAAAAATTCATAACATTAAAATATGTCTGAATGAAGAGAAATCAAGATGAAAACCCATACATTATTTTAGATTCATTCAATGAATGTGCCTAAATTCTGAAATAATAAAATTTGTATTATTATATAACTTATTAGTAACCTTATATTTACTTATTTAATTTTAATATTAACCATTTATTAACATTTTATATTTATTTATTATTTAGTTTTCTTGCCTATGTCAGTTACTTGAGGTTATTCCGTCAATTGTTTTTTAACTCCTTATGTATATTAACAATGGTAGAAAGAATTATAAAAAATATTAATAATGTGAATAATATTAGTATTTTGATATAAATAATTTAATTATATTTAATATTTTTTTAAATATAGCCATAACAGGTGGTGATGAAAAATGAAACCCATTTCATGTGGTGGTGATAGTTCATGCGTACACATGATTAATGTTTCTATTTCACAAATAATTAAAGGGAAAAAAGGTAAATAATAATTTTAAAATTCATAATAATATTTATATTATATATATAATATTTATTTATCCATGACATCCATGAATAATAATAATAATTTTATCATCCATGAATTATGGTGATGAAAAATGGAAAACATCGCTTTGTGGAGGCATTAGTCCGCATAACGCACTAACGACGCTTTTGCTTTTCTTAGCCGACGAGGAGGAATAAATAATGGTTAATAAATTAATATAATAACCTATCAGTAAAATAATTACACTTATTTAATTATATTTTTAGGGATATAATATATTTTTAAGAGAAATATTAAGGAGAAAATGTTACAAAAAATGTAATACTTATGTTGGAAACATAATCTTCACTTAGATATTTCCTTGGAAGTGAAGGTCTTAAGATAAAATATTGAGATAACAAGCTAGAGGATGAGAAAATTAATTTTGGGAGTGGTATTTTGGGTATAGGTTTTAGGTAAATTTTAATGGGAGGTGTAACTGTGGAGGGGTGGTTGTGATCCCCTTTTATAAGTGAAGAAAATGGAACTTCTGGGAATACCCTTTACCCTTCCATGATATATTTACGCTATTCCATTGTAAATGACTCTAAAATTTATAAATAATTTATTTTTTGGTGATATTAGGTCTATAAATTCTCATTAAATACTTTACACACCTTTTTAATCATTTTTCAATTTTTTACCATTGGTTTTTACTTTTTAAGATTTTGATTTTTACTTTAGTAACTTGTTTTTTAACTTAGTAATTTATATTTTATTACAAATATATGGTAGACACTATTAAAAAAATTTGTTTTAAAACTATATTTAATATTAATTTAATATATTCCAATATATATATATATATATATGTGAAAATATTTTACTAAATTAAAATATATAATATAAAAAACATATTTTTTAGAAAAATGAATTTTAAATATTATGTGTCCATTAGTCATTTTTAGTATTGATAATCAATTTAATTGTTATTAATAAAATTATATATGGGGTTAAACATGATATTATTTTAAAAAATTTAATGAGATCAATTTTATTGATTAAACAAAAATTAATATTAATAAAACAATTCTTTTAAAAAAATTGTTTTCCCATTATCACGGTTATTGACACAAATATTACTAATATTATCATTATGAATAAAAATGAAATTTAAATTTTTATCTAATAATTAAATTTTTAACTCAAAGAGGAAACAAGTTGTTTTTTATCAATAATTTATAATAGTGATAAAGTCCAATTTATTAATATAAGAATGTAAAACAAGGTTTTATGGTGAAATTCTACTTTAGTTTCAAAAATGATAAACATATATTTTAAAAAAATTTAAAAATATTTTTAAATTCATTATATTACTTATTATATATTAATTTTTTATATAAAAATGGTTTATTAAACATTCAAGTCATCCTTCTATCATAAAAGTGATATTTTTTAGCAAAATCACTATTTTTACTATTCACCTAAAATTTGATTATTTTAAAAAAATATCAAAAAATAATATTATTATTAAAAATAAAAAAACTATTTTTATTTTTTCAAATTAAAATTCTAAAATTTATAAATTCAATTTTTGAATAAAATTATAAATTTTAATGAAAACTTGTATTTGTTGGAAAAGAAAATTTTCAAATAATATCTTTGATTATCCTTATTTCATACCATTTACTAACTAAATTTGTGTTAAAAACTTACTGATATCAAACATAAATTATTATGATTATTTATAAATTTTTTTAAATTAAAAATCATATCTCATAAAAGATAATTTTCTAAAAAATTACATTTATAAATAATAAATTCTCTTTTGAGTATTTTATGTAAACTAATTGAATTTGATTCAATTTAAAATTATCCACTATTTTATTTATATAGGTATTTCATAATAAGGTTACTACTATTCATTCTTGTTAATCCAATGTCTAGATTTTAACAGAAATACATAAATATTTCTATTTTAACAAAATATATCATGGTTTGATTTAAGGTTAGTGTTGTGTGTGGAAAAATTCATCAAACACATTAACTTAATTAGAGGAAACATGTACTAAATATCATGTCATTACATAATCCAGGGTCATATATAGAATTATAAGGTGAGTTTATAAGTCAATAAATCCACCCACTACCTTCTATTATTATTATTAATATTATTAATATTATTATTAAGTTCCTATATTTTGAAACAAACAAAACAAAGCACACCCCCATGGTCCAGAAAGGACCGGACTCCCCCCCCCCACACACACATCAAGGGTCGGCCGACTCCATAGATGTCCTATTACAATTTCTATATCCCAAAAACCCCATATTCGATGGCCTAAAGGCCCCTACTTATATCCACCACTTTTCTAACATGTATCTTTTTCTTCACCCTTATCTACATCATTGATTGCATCACTACATGTATCACCGCCTGTGTAATCTACTATATATTTCTTAGAAATTCTCTTAAGGGAAACTATCAGGGTCTGAACACTAGTCATATATAAAATTATGGGGTGACTTTACCACTCCAATAATTCCCCAAAATAAAATAATAATAATAATAACAATAACAATAATAATAATAATAATAATAATAATAAATTTAGGTTTTCAACTCATACAAAGGAATCAAATAAACCCATGCCTAGGTCCCGAACCTTGGATGTACACAAAAATCCAACCCCACCCAAACCATAATAATAATAATAATAATAATTAAAATAATATACAATGTTAAGAATATATGAAAAAATATATAAAATTAATATGAACTAATAATAATAGTAATATTAATAACACTAAAATTAACTAAAAAATAAAAGTTCAAGGATATATAAAAATAATGCATAAAATTAAGATATATTAAAAATAATACCAATAACTAACATTAATATTTAATTAACTAAAATATAACTATAATATTCCAAAAATAACAAAATATCCTAAAAACGGTAAAAATGGATAAAAAAATAATTAAAATTAGTTTAATATTTTAAAAAAATCTAGTGATCTCTATGTGAATTAATTCCCACAGAATTGCAATTTTGAACTCCTTGAAAAAAACAATCAAGAAACAGCACAAGAATACACCTTTACTCGTATCAAAAAAAATCAATTACAAGATAAAATTTTTCCAAACCTTTCAATCATAAAATATCTTTCTTTATTTAAAATCCAATTTTTCATAAATAGTTTCTCTTCAACTCATATTTTTTTCAAAACAAGTACCTATAATCATGCATTAATTTGACTAGCCTCATCATCACTCTCATAATTCAAAGTAGTTTAATAAGATATATACTCAATTTTGATACACATGAATGCTTACCAAATTCGTGTCATGAATTTCACCTCTAAAATAGTTAAAAATAAAACTTTTACACTAATATTGATGACATAACATTGGATTAAAATGATATCTAGTGTTTTGGGAAAATGGGTTAAAAAAATTCTTTTTATTTTTTGGGAAAACTACGGGTTTAATCCTGAGATACATGAATTAAAAATGACAAACCCGGTGTCTACCTAAAAATATCACTTCCCTATACTCAAAATGTTTCTTCTCAAAAATAAAATTATAATATCACAACTCAAAAGATGAAAAAAATAACAAAACACACCCAAATAAAATGAGAAGAAAAACAAGTGAGTTTCAACTCCAAAACCCTAAGAAATAAAGATAAATAAATTTTATTAAAAAGAATACTCATGTAAAAAATAACCTATAGAATATAGATGAAAGTAAGATATATAAAAACTATTTCTCTTCTAAAGTAATGAGTTATCACGTTGATAGGTATCTCTTAAGGTTAAGGTTATCACATAATATCCGCAAATGTACTCATTGTTAGAACCAAAAAAGAACTCATATTCCTATACCAAAATATAACACTCCAATAAAAATATATAAAACAAAAAAAACCAATATAAAATGATGAGATAATAATTATCAATGTGAATCAAATAACTTATTATCCCTTAAGCAACCCTTGCTATGAATGAAACTCTCCCCCAAATATAGATTTAAAATCATCTTTCAAAAATTCATGATATGGGTAGGGAAGGTTGGATATGGGATTGTCCTAAAATTAAATCTTCTTGTATTATAAGGGAGAAACTATGATAAAAACATAAGTGTCTCTCAATTGGTCAAATTGGATAAAATATATGTTGTTATATCAATGAAACGTTAAAAATTCCTGTTGTCTCAAAAGAGAAAAATGAAAAGTTCTAGAATACAAAACATAAAAGATATTACCTCATGAATAATTGAAATCAAAAGTAATGTAAAAGGTTTTAGAAACCTATAAGTTATGGAAATATGATGTTGGGAGAAAAAAATAAGCATGAGTGAAAATCTGTGTCTAAAAAATAAGTTAAAAAACTTTTTCAAATCATGGAATGATATCAGAATTCATCTAAAATCATGAGTAACAGTAATTAGATCATTTTTATCAAGAATTATCTTCTCATACCATGATTATAATCTAAAATAATATATACATTTTTTTCATTTGATTAATGATTTTAAATGATTTAATCAATAATACGCCTGATATGTGTTTATTATTGCAATAAATAGTCTTTCAAGGTTCAAAGGAAAAAAATAAAAAAAGGTGAAAAATTGGCTATTACACATCATAAACCTCATTACACGATGTGTAATATTATTTCACCACATTTTTCAAGGCGTGAATCCATGTCATGAATAATTTCAATGTTGTGGAAAGTTACATGACATGAAACTTCCTTACACGTTGTGATTCACCAATCCACACATAAAGCATTAAAATATATTTCCCTCCAGCTAAAGGATGTTTCACGACATGAAATCTCATTACATGTTGTAAAAGGAGTCAAGATTCTAAATCTCAGATGAGATTCATGTGAGATACGTGAAGATTCAAAATTCATGGAGAAAACCCTGGATCAGCATTACATGATGAGGATACCAATTACACATCATTTAATTACCCATCTATATATATAGTAGCTAGGTATAGTATTTAGGAGGTTGAAAGTATTTATTTATTTCATTCATCTATTGTTCCTTTCTACACTCTATACCCCAAACTCTAATTTATTCAATATTTGTCATTAGTTTAATTTAATAAAATCCATGTGGATTTATTTCAATGATTTTATTCAACCCATTTCTCATATTCAACATTATTCTTCATAAATTATTTAGTTCAAGCATCATTCCTCAACAAAAATATACTTCACATTGTTTTTATTGTTTCTATTTCAAGTAAGTAATCAATTGAAAGTGTGTTTTGATTTGGGATATATATTACTTTATCCTAATTTTATGCTTGAAAAATTAGTTAATTTTAATCATTGTTTGTTTTTAAATTCTTTAATCTCAATTCATATTGGAATATTAATCATGATTTCAATTCCTTATCAATCTGTAATTAATTCTACCCAGAGTGGATGAACCACCTTGGGTAAGGGTTGAGAGTAAGGGTGTCTAAATTTAATGAATATCTAAATTCTCAACTTGGTAATCCTAAGAATCATAATTATGTTAAACCACAAATGACTATCCAATTAAATTGAGCGTCTATGACCGCAGGTAGTTCAGATGAATGACCCTGACCTGATTGGAGTAGATTATGCTAGTATCAATATCTTATGACACTTATTTCCTTAGATTCTAAGATTAATGTGATTAGGTTATTGATACTTCCAAACCAAGGAATATCCACCTAACAAGTATAGCTAGTTGTTTCTACCAATTTCAAATAGCGACCTCCACTTGCTTCACATCATAGATCATAGGATCATACCATGTTTGGATAGATATTGTATTATACCTAAAACCCATAAATTGACCCCAATCCCTTCTCTAACTGTTATTCCAAATCTTATGTCTTTAGAAATATTATTCCCAAACTGAACCAAACTTATGAGGACTCCAACATAGAGTGTTCTAAACCATATTTAATTTCATCTAGATCAATTCCCTATGTGATTGACTACAGACTATTGATATACAATATCTTAGTAAAAAGTGAATTTTGGGAAAAAATAAAATCTAATCTAAAGGCAACCCGCATGAATTAAATTATGTGTGTGTATGCATATAATTTTTGCATTGTTGTCGGGGAATCTTTTTTTGTGCTTCACATGGTAACATGTGTCCAAGGACATGGGATTACTACTCCCTTTCTTTATTTCCATTTTATTTTATTTTCCATTTACTATTGGATATTGTATCTCCCTTCTTCTTCTTGTGGCTTAGTGCATGCATCAGGGCACTTCTACTCATTTGAGGAGCCTTGAAGCTCAATAACAATTATCCTTAGATCATGAAATCGAATGGTATCTCTTTTCAAGACGCTATTCAAACATGGATGTCCAAAACAATACAGTGGGACCCAACCCACAAAACCTTCCAAACATGGAATAGTTAATTCATGGAGAGCATCTAGAACATCACGAAAGAACCTTCATGGATTATGGATTTCCATTAATCCATGGTGCTACTCCAAGTATAGTGAACCCTCCGGTTCAAGAACTGACCTTTGAATAAAAAATTGGACTCAATCAAATGATCTAGAACATGGTCCAGTTCAATGGGATTCAAATAGATGACCATCATGAACATATTTAAAACATCCTAGAAGTATATAATACCATTAGCAACTAGGTAGTCTCCTTATATGCAATTAGAATATTCATATTTCCCTTCCCTCTTTGATATCATGCCAAGTTTTAGAGAAATATTTATTCTCTTGAGTCAATCACGACTTGGGACGATATATCTAAGAAGTTGTTAGGAAAATACTTCCCACAAATCTGCACTTGGAAGAACCTAAATGATATATAGAACTTTCCTCATGTTGATAGATAGTTCACATCGAAATCTTGGGAAAGATTCAAGGAACAAAATATAAAATTCTTACATCATGGACTCAACACATGAATAGAGCTCCAGATATTCTACCAAGGCCTCTAACTGGCCGCATAGACAGTTATCGATGTTTTCCCTGAGGGAGGTATGATGGTCAAGACACCTGAGGCAGTCC
Organism: Viscum album; assembly: GCA_963277665.1. NCBI lineage: Eukaryota > Viridiplantae > Streptophyta > Magnoliopsida > Santalales > Viscaceae > Viscum > Viscum album. The sequence goes on along the minus strand of OY728120.1, from coordinate 937,155,771 downwards.
AAACACTTATATATGAAGTATCTCACAACACCAATCTATTAAATAGTGATAGTGGACCACCATGGTGTGGAATTCACTAATTGGGATAAAATACCAGACTGGCAGTGTAAGTCAAAGCAATCATAAAGAAGTTAGAGTCATTATAGTTTCTTGCTACACCACCCACACCAGCTCCTGTAATGGAGATCCAATCATGAAAAATGTGTGTTGGCTCACACTTATACCAAGACTATAAAGAAGGATTTAAAGAATAACAAATTCATACTTTTAATTATATCAATTACAATTATGAAATCAACCATTCCAATATTAGAAGAAAAACTATCAGCAAATTCCATATCAGAAGCTACCTCAAAACAACTAGGGAAATTATCAACAGAGAATTCATCAAGAACCACTTCATACTCAAGGAACACCAAGGTAACCACCCATGAACTCGATTCCTATACCGCAACAACAATCCCAACAACAATGTTTCCATAAGAGGGAACAATAATACATTCAAATAGCTCAACCAAGACCTTAGCAAAAAACTACTCCTCTCTAGAGTATCTTAGAGAACCTCATGGATAATTTTCTTCAAAATGAATACTAGTTAATGACTACTCAAGATACATAGATGAAAACCCAATGATACACTATGAAATATCGAAATTTAGACAGTTAAGATCTCAAAGACTATATTAGAAACATTACCACGTATCCTAATTAGTAATATAGAGACATAACTAAGGGGAGAATCCATGGATGTTGTTCAGATATGTAAAAAATGGATTTTCAACATCCATACATAAGAGATGAAACACAAACTCATAAATATAAGAATCATTCACTAATATAAGAAGAATAAATTTATAGGACCACTCAAGTAATAGCCCAAGAGGTATCACCATCCACAAACACCCAAACACCTAAGTAACCAAAATACCTAGACCCTGTTGCTCCACCACGATACAATCCACCTCTTCCTTTTAAATAAAGATAAAGACAATGTAAAATGGTGAATAATTCAAGATGTTCTTGGAAATATTCATGAAATTAAAAATCTATATACCCTTTTTAGAGGCTATTGATCAGATTCTGGTTTATGCCAAATTTAAGAAATATCTTCTTTCTAATAAAAGAAAAATGGAAGATCAAGGTGTCATATCACTGAATAAAGAATGATATGTTGTTGTTTAGTAGAAAATTACACCAAATTTGAGAGACCTAATAATTTTTTCAATTCCATTTTATATTAGAGAGTGTGGATTTAGAAGAGCTTTATGCAATCTCGATTTAATTATTAAACTCATGTTGATGAGTATACTTCACAAGTTGGGACTTCAATTGCTCAAACCCACTCGAGTAGGACAAAAAATTGAATACCGATCATTAAATTACCCTCGAATAATTCTCAAGGATGTATAAGTTAAACTTGTCAAGTCCATCTTCCTAGTATACTTCTGAGTTCTATACATGGAAGAAGATGGTGAAGTCCCCATTTTTCTTAGAAGACCATTCCAGGCCATTGGAAAGGCTCTGATAAACATAAATTGAGGGTGTTTAATCTTTTGATCTATAGAAGAATAGGCAATCTTGAACCTTATCAAACCTTCAAAATAATTAGATGATTCCTTGGACTGCAATATGATCACTCTTACTAATGAGATAAATGAATATATGGGAATAGAAGAAGATAGTAAGGATTCACTCCCTGATGCAGAAGAAGAGTACGAGTTTAAGAAATTTATCCTCAATGAAACTCTTACAAGGGATACTTTCCCACCTTTCATACCCTCAATAAATCAACCACAAACACTAGAGTTTAAGTCTCTCCATAATACTCTTAAGTATTCATACTAAGGATATTAAACCTCTCTACCAGTAATCATTAACTTTGATATATATCATTTAAAATTGGAAAAATGGTTGATGTCTTAAAAGGACATAGGCAGACAATTTTCTGCGGAGTGGCTAACATTAAAGCAATCAGTCCTTGTAAATGCACTCATTAAATCCTACATGATGAGGGTGAAAATCCAAAACATCAACCACATAAGAGGATCACACCACCAATTAAAGAACTTGTTAAAAATGAAGTAATGAAAATTTCAGATACAAAAATAATCTTTTTAATCTCTTATACTGAATGGGTGATCCCACTATAAGTACTTCCTAAGAAAGGCGGGCCTATAATTGAAAAAACTGATGAAAATTAATTAATTTCAATACAAAATTCCACTAGATGGTATGTTTTCATGGATTATATAAATTTAAACACGTCCACCAAAAAATATCATTTCCCTGTTCATTTCATTGATCAAATACTAGATAGATTTTCAAGACATGAATATTATTATTTTTGGACTGATAATTAGGATATAATTAGATTGCATTCAACTTATCTGATTACTCAAAAACCACATTCACATGTCCATTTGGTACCCTCGCTAATAGGCACATGTCATTCGTTATATATAATGCACCAACAACATTTCAAAGATGCATTACACATATATTCCATGATATGGTAAAGGAATTATTAGAAATATTCATGGATGACTTTTTAGTTTATGGGAGATCATTCAAGGTTTTACAATGAAATCTTGAGTTAGTCTTGCGATATTGTAAAGAGAAATTATAGTTTTAAATTAGGAAAACATCATTTCATAGTTCAATGAGGCATATTCCTTAGACATAAAAATTCCAAATAGGTCATATAATTCGATCCCTCTAAGATAAATATCATCAAATACTTACGAGAACCTTTAACAATTAAGGGTATAAGGAGCATTCTAGGCCATGTAGGATTATACAGGAGATTTGTAAAATATTTTGAAACAATTTCCCACCCTATGACGCACATATTTTCAATGGAAGTTCTATTTTAATTCACTAAAAAATTTATTCATACATTCAATACATTAAATAAAATTCTGATAGTATCCCCTGTAATCATTTCACCTGACTAGGATAAGAAATTTGAATCGATGTGTGATGCCAATGAATTTTTTGTTGGAGTTGTTTTAGGAAAATGAGTTGGTAATATATTATTCCCTATGTACTATACTAACCACACATTGAATGAAAATCAATTCAACTACACACCTAATGATAGATAACTCTTATTTTTTGTGTATTCTTTCAAGAAATTATATTCCTATTTGGTTTTTTCCAAAGTGTTTCTGTACACTGATCATGTTTCCATTGAATATTTAATGAGAAAAAAGAATATCAAGACTATGATGATAAGGAGGATCCTTCTGCTCCAATAATTTGATATTATCATCAAAGATACCAACATAATAGAAAATATGTTTTTAGATTAAATAAATGGACTTCCTCTTCCACTGATCTAGGAAGAAGACAATATCAACATCGAAGTTGATTTTCTAGATGAAACCCTTTCCAGAATCAAGTTATAACCATGGTCTTACAATATTTTGAATTATCTTTCTTTTGGATTTCTTCACCAAGATCTATCCTACCAAAAAAAGAGAATATATTTAGCTAAAGTGGCACACTACTATTGGGATGAACCACTACTATTCAAATAATGCGCTAATGGCTTGTTGTGATGTTGCATTCCTGATATTGAAATCCCAAATTTTATATACATGGTTCATACATCACCAACTGGAGGGTATCATGGACCAGATAACATCATATAAAATATCCTACAAAGTGGACTTTTCTGGCCCACATTATACCAATATGTGAGGGATTAATATCAAAGTTGTGATTGGTGACAACGAACTGGAACCATTGAAAAAATAAATGAAATGCCTCAAAACCTAATCATGAAAGTCAAAATCTTTGACATATGGGGAATATATTTCATCAGACAATTTCCCAATTCACATGGAAAATATTATATATTTTTTGGCATTAACTATGTCTCCAAATGGGTAGAAGTTGAAGTGATATCACATAACATCGGAAAAATGGTCATGAATTTCTTGATAAAGATTGTGTTCTCAAGACTTTGATTTCTTATATTACTCATTAGTGATTGAGTAACACACTTTAGTAATCAATTTTTTAAATAACTTCTATAAAAATATGGAATTGGGTATAACACGGGAACCCCATACCACCCGCAAACAAGAAGACAAGTTGAAAGATCAAATTGGGATATGTAGAAAATCCAAAAGAAGATCATAAACATAAGTAGAAGTGATTGGAGTATGAAATTTGATGATTCATTATGGCCATACTTCATTGTGTAAAAAACACCCATTAGTACCACACCTTTCCGATTGGTTTATGGAAAAACATGCAATCTGCCAGTTGAATTGAAGCATCACTTGTGCTGGGAAATTAAGGAGCTCAATTTGGTTTCCCAAAATTCTAGAGAATCTTGGATGATGCAATTGGATGAATTGGAATAAATAAAAAAATATGCTTTAGAAAATTAAAATATCTACAAAGAAAAAATATTGAAATGGCACGATCAACGCATTGCAATATGTGACTTTGTCCTAAGAAATACATTCCTTTTAGTCAATTAAAGATTAAAATTGTTACATGGGAAGATGAAATCTAAATGGTCCACATCCTTAAAATTAATTCACTTTTTCCCCTATAGGAGCATTTAAATTCATAAATAAGGTGGATTGGCATTTAAATTCAATGTTCAATGATTAAAAATATATCAATAACCCTTCTGTGAAGGCTCTATCGTCAGTCTAAAATTCATATGATCCTCAAAGTGTCAATCTCTCAATGCTAAAAGAAGTGTTGACTAGAAGGAAACCAATAATAGGTCACATTAAGCTATATTAGGTTAGAATTAACCTTAGGAAATCATAGGACATTCTAGGAACTAAAGACCATGGTTTGAACCAAAAATAATAAAAAAATAAATTATGCATCGTCTAACCCTGCTTCAACACGTGTAATTTTTCTGCCAAAATTTCATAAAACATGTCATTACATGACGTGAAATATCATTACATGTCATGTAATTCAATGAACCTATTTTTAAAAACAGTATGTGAACCTTTGGTTCATGTCCTAACCCCCATCCTCCCTCTCGCAACCCCTCCTCTTCCCTCCCTCTTAGCTATGCATCCTAACCCCTGCCTCTTGTACTCTACCCTTAAAACCTCTCTCCTCACTTCATGACCCAACCCCCATCCCTTCATGGCTACAAAACCACACCCCCCCCCCCATCCTCCCTATCGATCGTAAACCCCCCCCCCCCATCATGACCATGAAACAGATCACCAATCCCTTCTTCCCTTTTGTCCTAAACAACCCCCCCCCCCCCAACACCATGATCCTAATCATAAGCACCCTTAATCCGTACTCTCGTAATGGAACAAAAAAACCTGGCACACTTCACCTGTAGATTTGGTGTCAGATTGCGAGAATCCACCACTGGTGAAGTGTCCACGAGGCTCTGCACCTCCCATGCCCTCACCAACTTGGGTATCATCTCCCCCACATCCCGATGCATCTCGTTCTGAAGCTTCTGCTTAGGAAGACTCCCAGTCTACCTCCACTGAATCATCTGGTGATGATAACCCACATTTTACCACATCCTTTATTTCTCCAACCCCAAGAATCATGTCTCTCTCAACCATCTATAGTCGAAGATAATGAGAGAAAACAAAACACTCAACATGGTCGCTCTCTCCCACCTGCATATCAACGATGAAACCCTCTAGCTCCTTAAGCATCTATATATTTCTTTCATTATTGAGGTACATGAGGATATTTAAAGGTAGTTGTTCTTACAGTTTCTCTAAAAATTTGAGGTCGCAGTGGACATCCTCCACTTCAGAATTAGAGGCTGGCCTCATGAGCTTTTATTTGACAAATTCAGGATAGTCCTTAGTATTTACATAGAGTATTTTTCTATTTTTGAGATATTTCTGACCCTCTAGTTCAACCCATGAGGTTTGATTTGAGGATGATTTTGTGGGTGATTGCTCGAGATGCTCAGATAGTTAAAGATCCCAAAATTATCAAATCTACATAGATTCATAGCCCAACACTTAGGATCCTTAATTGAGCATTGACTCATGCATGGTGTGCCATGGATGAATATTATACCTCTATGATCTTGGTAGATGTCCTAATCCTGAAAGCATCCATGAGTAGCCATGCTATCTGTATGGTTTCTCAGTTCACATATTTCAATCATGATCATGCTCAGATGACTAGAGGTACTTTGATGGGAGGTTCCTTCAACACCCGCATATCCCTCCATATTGGAGTGTTTGATTCTGACCTTCCACTCACATCCCTTTGACCGATGGATTCCATATATTTTCTAATTCTTCACAAGATGAAGATCCTGGTTAGGGATGATGACACTTATCGATGTGTTTTAGGAGTCCATGAGGAAGATGACATGGAACTGGAAGATAATGAAGTAGACCCTTTGCCTACTCCACCCACCACTTCACCACCATCCCCTACCACCCATATCCCTACCTCTCCCACCACCACATCCTTTACTACTCCACCCACCCAACCTTATCTAACATTTTTTTGGGCCATGCATCTTTTTATCTCAGATAATCTGAGACATATATATAAGAATCTACACATTTACTTTACAAATTTGTCCCATTTCACCACCCCTACACCACCTTCAACTCCAGCATCATCTCAACCACCACTTAACCCTCATATTCTACCACCCCACCCCACCCATAGCCAAGGATGACCTTCCATAAAACCTTTCCAACCTTGTATCCCAATAGGAATAAATTGCATAGTAGTCCTGATGAGGAAAGGGGTCATCCGCTACCATATCTACCAAGGTTCCATTTGTAGAACCAGCTTCTGGACACACAACACCACTAGGGATTGGCACCTCCCAACCACTAACCCTGAAGCATCTTTTCGTCACAACAACACTCCCCTTAGTAGCTCACCCACCATCCCCTTCTACCATCACTTCCACTAACCAAGAAGAATAGCTAGAGCCACCCTCTAATCATCAATAGATTCTTGATGTTCTTTTTGAGTCTACTATATTATCTTAGTTGACCACCATACCCATATTTGTTTTGGTCATATGTATTAGGTCCTGTTTATTTTCTTTTCAGTCTATGTTTTCCTTTATTTTTCACTGTTAAACATTGTTTATATATGTGAAACATATATTGATATAGTTTTCATGGCTTATTTTTCACATCTTTGTAATTTTATAGTATCCATGTCAAGATCATCTGTTTTATCTGTAGTTTTTGATGCACTTGTTCCACCATCTCTTCTTGTTCGGTGAGTGACTCAACACGTGGTTGAGATTGAACTTCAGCTTTAAGAACTCTCTCTAGAGATTCATGCTCAGTATCCACCACCATGAGTATACACACACCACCTTCCACATCATATACATGCTTGTAATTCTCTTGAAGTTATCAATCCTTCTAAAAGACCACAAGATCTAGAGGATACTACCACAAATAATTTCATAAGATTGAGGAGACACTAATACTATGGAAGAAATATCTTAATACTTTAGTCCATCTATCTAGATGATGAAGTCATTTTTAGACCTTTATGGGAGGCAACCCATTTTTCAACTATTTTTACTTTTGAGTATTTATTCTAATTGAATTTATAGATTATTTTGCATCTTATCATGAGATACATAAAGATTTATTGGAGGAAACTACCTTAATTTAAAAAATATATATATTCTCATTTCTCATCATACTATAAGTATACCTATTTTTCTACTTAAAAATGCTTTATACCTGTGAACTATTGCATTATCTGGTGCGAGGTTTGTATTTCTAACCCATTTTATAGGTAACTCAAATTTAAAAACAAGACATCCCATGTTCCCCCAAGGCATACCAATTATTATAGGGATCTCTTTATTTCCTCATTCTTTAATTGTTCAATTTCCATTTCATTTATCTGAGATTTATTTTCTATAACCCTCCTACAATAATTCTATGGGCAGTGGAGATAGTGTCTCATTCTTGGTATGGGGAATTTTTTTGTGAGTTTCTTTTTTGATACACTTTAATTTTTTCCTGATCTAAGTATTCTAGGAGGAATTTTTCATTTTGGGATCATTCTTTAAAACCTGAAACCTGTTATAACCATTTAAATAATAGAAAAATTAAATTTGATCATTTTTATGAATCCATGTTTTTTCCTTTTTAGATTTTTATAATGAGTTATAAGACTTTTAATTTAAATAAAATTCAAAATTTTTGAAATTAATATTAATACACACATTACTTAGTTTTATACCCTTAGAAATTTCAAGTTCATTATTTATTCTCATTCCCGAGAGGATTCTGAACATACAATTGTATATTATTTTCTGTTTATATTTTTTGAGAGACACCTGGGACATTTAAACCTATCAGAACTTTCATTGAGATCTTATTATGGATATGACTAAACAAATAAAATATTAAAATTATTGAGGTAATCATTGTTGAGCTACTTTTTCCTGAGATCCACCTTATATCTTTCATTTATTAATCCCACATATTCCCTGAATGATCTTATAGGATTCATCTATTTCAAGTTGATTATCCCTTCCTACCCTGCTCTTTGTATAATGAAAAACATTACTTTGAATAAGTGTGGGGGAATTTTTCAGCCAACATGAGATGATTCTACTGTAGAGATATATAGTGTTGTTTACTATACAAAATGATTATGATCCATGTGTACTTTGTATTATTTCATATCTATCCTGTTAGATTGAAAAATACCAAAGAAAAGAAAAAGATTTGGGTTAAGTGCTGGGAAGGTAAAAAATCCCCATTTCCAGACTGATGATTCCTCGGAAGGATCATATGTGGTTAAGGGTGGATGTGATATGTGTCCTAGACATGAATTTTGAAAAAAAATGAAAAAAAATAAAGGAATAGGATACCCTTTTTGCACTCACTTGATATATATATATATATCCAACATGAGCTGCTTGGATCATGGACTTTATTAGCTATGGAAGAGTCATTTCATTACACTTTTCATGAAATTCATGCATTATACTACCAAAGACTACCCTCCTTTTTGAGCTTGGTTGTCAGTATTTACCTAGCTGCCCATGTCCTCAAATTTGTTAGAACCAATTTTCTATGACCTCGGGATTAATTTTTGTTTTTTTATTTACAAAATGGGGATAATATAACCAATGCAAGCCTATGGTTAGGATCATGTACATAGGGTATGAGCATAACTCCAATTCCATTTCACCCCAAGTGATGAGATAAAATCCTTGTTAGCAAATTTGAAAAAGGGTATGGAGTTTAAGGAATGGTTAAGAAATTTTGATTAAAGGATTAAGAATTTTGTTATAGAACTCTTTTATAGGCCATGACTGATTTTCTATGTAGGGATGACTGGAGAAATACTTTTTCTTCGTACACTTAGTTTTATTTTCATTGATATAATGAATGTTTCTTTCTTTAAAAATTTCTTACCTTTTTTAAATCCCTATTGAGAACTTTCAACTTGAGGATAAGAAATTGGTCAAGTATGGGGGAATTTGATAAGTCAAAAACATATATATATTTATATATCATTTGATTAATTATATTCAATGAGTTACTTGATAATTCACATGATATGTGTTGATTATTATAATAAATAGTATTTCAAGGTTCAAAGGAAAAAAATGTAGAAAAGAAGAAAAAATTTCTATTACACATTGTGAAACCTCATTACATGATGTGTAATATCATTTCACCACATACTTTATGCCATGAATCCATGATGAGAATAATTTAAAATCCTTGGAAAGTTACATGATTTAAATCCTTATTACATGACATGATCCTTCCTTACACGACATGAATCACCAGTCCATGATATAAAGAATTCAAATCTTATTTTTCTTTGGTCGAAGGTAGTTTCATGATGCGATAATCCATTACATGTCATGAAAGAATTCAAGATTCCAAATATTAGACAATATTCTCACAAGATATGTACAAATTCAAAATTTGTGGATAAACCCCCAGATCAATATTTCCCGACGTGAATACCAGTTACACGTCATGTAAGTTCCCGTCTATATATACAATAGCCACGCACAAGATTTAAGAGGTTGAAATTCATTGTTCCTTTATTTCTTATCTCATTCCCTTCTACTAACTATACCATAAATGAGAATTTATTTAATATTTTTCATTTTTTTTACTTTAATACAGTCCTTTTTTATTTATTTTTATGATGTATTTCAACCCATTTTGCATCGTCAGCACCGTTCTTCATACATTAGTCATTCAGAGAATCAATCATTCAAAAACCTCTACCTTGAATTTTTTTCTTGTCCCTATTTAAAGTAAGTAATCAATTGAAATTTTACTTTTATTCAAGGTCTATATTATGTTTCTCATGTTTTCATGTTATTTAATTGGTTAATCTAAATTTTTACATGTTTCTCAATCATTTAATTTCAATTCCTACTATCCTGTTAAGCGTGATTTCAATTATTTATATGTCTATAATTAATTATACCATGATTGGCTAAACCAATTAGGGTAATGGTCAAGTGTAGGGGTGTCGTTAGTTAATGAATCTATAAATTCTCAACATGGTAAGAAAAAGAATAAAATTCATGTTAAACAAAAAAATATCCAATTCGTTCGAGGGACCCTGGCCACGAGTAGTTCAGATGAACCGTTACCTTATAAGAGTAAATTAGGCTAGGAATAATATCTTATGACATATCCAACCATATAATATATGGTTAATTAAATTAGGTTGTGGTTACTTCTAAACCAAAGAATAGTCACCTCCTAAGTAGAACTAGTTGGTATGACCATAGTCAACTTGAAACCTCTACTTGATTCATAGACTATATCTTAATATCATACCATGTTTTGATAGAGATTATCTTTTACCTAAAACACTTAAATTGACCATGATCCCTTCACAATCTCTGATTCCAAACCATATGTATTTAGAAATAGTTTCCCCAAACTGAATCAAACTCATGAGGACTCTTACATATAGGTTTCTAAACTGTAAGTTCCTACATCTAGCTAAATTATCCATGGGATTGACCTCAAAATATTTATATACTATGTCTCAATATAAAGTGATGCTTAGTAAATAATCAAATATAATTTGACCACACCTTGCACGAATTAAACAATGTGTGTGGGTGCATCATATGACCCAGGAGAAAAGTGGTATGTCCAAAGATTGTGAATACATACATTCATAGCATTTTCATGTGGGTTAAACGATGATATAGAAGTTATTTTATTTTTCATTATTTTATATGGTCTTTTTAAAAGTTTAAATAAAATATAATAGAAAATATAGCACTTACCTATGTTATTGTAGATAGAAGTGGATAGTTTGTATGTATCCAATGAAGCTCTAAAAATTAAGTAACTATAAATATCTAAAAAATACGACACATAGTCACATTATATCATAAAGATAAAAACAATATAAGTAATAACATTGATGAAATAATGTGCATGAGAACAATAAATCTACTAAAGTGTGAGGATAAAAAAACTTAAAGTAAATGAATGAAACTTAATTTCCTAAAAATTAAATAAAATGAAACTAAATGAAATGAAATAAAAACTATTTAATGATAGGTTACCTCCCATTGAGTATTAATTCCATATCATATATATATATATAGTTGTTAATGACACTACACTATGATGGAAAGGAAATACATACCATGTATCTCCTTCTTCATCAATAGTATTCTTTAAGGTATCTATAAAGAAAGTAATTATCTTATAGTTAGCATGATGAATCAAAAAATTATTTTTGAAAAATGGATGTTTGGGATAAAAGAAAAATAACCCAACTTAAAAGGTGGTGAATAAACCTATTGGGAAGAAAAGTAGGATGAATAATTGAAATTTAGGTAGATTAAATTTGCATGAAAATTTAAAAAAAAATTACCTATTTGAATGTGCACAAGGAAAAAAAATCTTTCCAATATCCATTACTGATTGTCTTGTATCCATCACATCGTTGAATTCACTTTCTAGGTAATAATGTATCCTGGTTCATTTTCATCAATGACCACCAAAATAGGATAATTCACTAGTTTCAAACTAAATTCACGCTTTATAGTATCATTTAATAAACCTTGTTCAGGATTATTGTTAGCATCCTTAGGTATTTCAAGTGAAGTGGCATTAACCCTAAAAGTGTAACAATCTAAAATGGAGTAGGTCACTCAATTATGCCAGGAAATATATTTTCTACTATATATTCTTATTTAATTTCATAATCATGTTTCCTAATTGTCACATGTGCTTCCAAAAATATAGAATCATCTAATTAATACCATTCTTATACATTTTTTATAATGTTGTGAGTTTCCTCCACCACTATCACTGGCTGATTTTTTGACCCTTGAACTATTTCAAACACTATTGTGGAACATGTGTTAACTCCCAATTATCCTAAAAATGTAGTTGCATGAGTTTATTTGCATTAATTTCATATATTATATAGAAATCGATGATATATTGGCTAAATTTTTACTCTATCATAGTAAAAAATGGTCCTTATTCCACATCATCCACAACCTTAATTGTATTAACTTCCTCAAATTTAAAAATCGATATAAATCAAATGAATCCATTAATTACATGGGGAATAAAGGATGTGAACTCAAAGGTGGGGGATATGAAATCATATTTTATGATGGACCATTATATCCAGTAGAGTATAGGACTAGTCTCTCATACTCTTGAAATTTTATTTGAATGAGAGACTCAAATTGTGAAAGTTGGTGGTCCTATATGGTATGATAGGAAGAAGGATTGTAATAGCATGAATCCCTCAATTTCCCAATTGGTTCTCAAAACATAAAATTTGCATTTTTTTCTTTGATACCAATAAATATCACCCAATTATTTCCATAAAAAACATACAATTCCAAAAAGAAATATAGGATCACTTTCATACCCAAGTACCTTTTTGATTTTTATAGAATTAGGAAAAACTTTTATCAACTTGGGTTTATGAAGAATTGTTTCATAAATAACAACATCATCTCCCACTATACACATATTTTAATACTCCATGTTAAGTATTCAACATCTCCTATAAAATTCATCACATATAAAACCTTTCTAAACCCAAATAATTAATAATAATTCTTTATAAACTAAGAAAAGTATATTTAAGAAAGGGTAATCCTAAATGCTCAATAAGGGTATTCATGGGAGATATCAATAAATAATCATATGAGAGAATAATAAAATCATAATGGTATAATATCATGGAATTAACATTTAAATTTAATACCCAATCTAACAAAGATAATAAACATGAGTTATGAAATAAAACATTAACATTTGAAAGGACAAGAATCATAAGAATGAGAATCCATCATAACTCAATCATGAACCATAAGTTCACATAATAAATTTTTGTGGAATCATCATAATTATAAAAACAATTTCATATTTCAAGTTTAATTATCAAGACCATTAAAACATGAATCATCCCATATTTCATATAATGGATCAATTTCATTAACTTGTTTCCCATAACGGGTCAAGTACAACGACTTGTTTTCCATTAATATATCATGAGATATAATACTTTACCCAATGAATTGGATAGAGATATAGGCTCCACCCATCACATAATGAAAACCATATGTATTTCTGTAACAGTGTCATAAATCATTCATCATATAATAACCCATGAAAAAAATGGGTTTCATAAAATTTTCATCATAGTAAAACCTATAAAAAATAAATGGGTTTCATAGACATTTATTCTTTTCATCATAAACATAAACCATACAGAGAAATATTAAGGATGGTATCTTTTGATAATATTCCAAATAATTTATAAGTAACATAAAATTACTTCATCTTGGATGGAAAATGATTCTTAATGATCACGTGGAATAATTTTTGAGGAAAATAAATTTTCCATTTTAAAATCACTTCTTTTTTTAAAAATTTGTGCATTTATAAATGAAAGAAATTTCTTTGAAAATAAACGTTTAAAATTTTAAAGCTTCAAATAATTTATTCTTCATGATGGCAATAAAATCCTCTCATTTCGTATAAGTTAAGAAAACATTCCTCCCATATTTTTGTCAGAAAAGTCACAAAGTGCCTCATTTGTAATATAACAAAAATATTGCTTCCAAAACATTTTTTAAAAAGTAAAAATTGGGTAAAATGGTGATAAAAAATTTTAGGATAATGATAAATAAATTTTTTAATTTTTTTAGAAAAAAAACTATTTTGAAGATAACATTACCCACCTGAGATTAAACATAAACAATCCAAAATAATGATGAGATTGTGAAACAAACCCTTAACACTTTGGTAAATTTTGAATCATAAGACCCCTAAAAAAATAACTTTATATCGATATGTATAATCAATAATTTTCAATAGAATAATCATTAAATATATTCATGGGTAGTATATATACCACACAAAAGAAACAAGTATCATATAAGGCATGTGTCCCATAAAAATAAAAGTGAGATGAAAATCCCTTACTTTGATTATGATTCATCACGTGCATTATTTATATTCCTAAATAATACACTTAGGTTAATTTTTAATTGATTAAAAACTTTTTCATGTTTATTATTCCTTTGATATATTTTATTTTTATATATAGTTGCATAATCATTTATGTTCATCTGATACTTTTGATGATAATCGGTTCATAAGTCTGGAATGACTTCGATAGGTTGAATATTCTATAATAAGAAATTATTGCATCATCTATAAAATAATAATAATGAAATATTTATAATTTTTTATACATAAATTGTACTTTTAAATCCAAAAATTAAATATAATTTTGAAAAATGAACTATGTTACAATCTTGGAGACGGTTGGTCATATGTAGGAAAGAGTAACATCTCCAATTTTTTACGACCATTATGGAAAGAAGGTAAGTATGATTTTATCTTTATAGATTTTTTATGATATAATATATATCATATTATTTATAATATACTTATATATACAACATAAATGTGATATAGTGATTAAAATTGAATCATATCACATCCTGGAGGTGGTAGTCCACAAGTATGTACGAACGACATTATAATTTTTCAATACATGGAATGGTAAGAAGGTAAATGACATATTATGTTTTTATAATGATAAATATTTAATTAATATTATATATATAAATTAATTATATCATTATAACCAATCATGAAATATGGTGATGTAAAATTAATCACATCTGTTCACGAGACGGTAGTCCACTATACAAAAGTATGATGAATTCCTCTCCCATTTCATGGATGTTGAAGATGAATATAGGTAATGATTTTAAAGTGGTAACATCTTAGTATATTTATTATACTAGTTTTATTATTTTAACATGGTTGAAGAATATTTTAATCTTGTTTAAAAAGAAACAAAACTAAAACAAGCGGATAAAAATTATATATCTTCTTCGGAAAACATCCTTTGATTAATACCTTAAGCCATCTAAGGTTGGTGTTATACCTAAAATAAGGATTCTAGAATATGAGTATAGATTCTATTACAGGATATCAATTGTCATTTTCATAACCAAATTGTTTTTTAAGTGTGATGTAATGATAATAATAGGTTCCCCTGTATAATGGAGGGAGGGGTACTCTTGGAATTTCTCAAAATATCAAATTACTATAAATTAAAATTCTATTAAAAATGTATCAAAAGTGAGTTATTTAAAGTATCATAATATTATGGTTATAAATCCTCTCATAAAATAAAAATTATGCATGTTTAGAATATATTTATGCTCTTATCATTTGGTTATAAGCCCTATTTAACCCATTTACCTCTTACCATGATAAAATTAATTTTTACTATTTAAGGGTTAATATTGTCACTATAAAATGACAAAATACCCATAAATAGGCCATTTTTTATATTTTAAACCATATACTAATCACTTGGACAAATTTAATATTTTTATAAATTTTATATCTTTTAATAAAATATTATTTACTATAAAATATTCATAATATCAATTTTCTGGACTATTCATACATTGTCTTTAATAATATCGATAAAACATCTAAATTTAGGGAAAAAATATTATGTTTATAAAATGTCATGGTAATATATAAGAACAATTATCGCATTATTTATCTTGAATTATATTTATTATATTATTTTTTATACCATTTACTTGATTTTTTTCAATAATTGAATAATCACCACATGAGCATTATGTAGGAAATTAAGGCTGTTATTTCATCACCAAAAATTAAAAATAAATTACTATGATGAATATAAATACTTTATATTTAAAAATAATATTTATAATTGTAAATGTACTCTATGTTACCCTATGTAAGAAATATTTTAGTTATTAAAAACAAGAGGGTAACATGTTTGACTTTTCTTTAATTAAAATATTATAAATGTCGTAATCACATCAAGTGGTCGTAAAAGGTCATAAATTAGAAATTTGGATGAATATGGATGATATATAAAAATAAAATGATATTGAGTAAAGTGTTATGGTAACATCATAATCCTTATCATTTTATTTTTAACCTTTCATTGCTCGATTTACCTTTTTTCATAGAAAAAAAATTACTAGGGTTACTGTTCATATTGAAAGAAAATAAACGAGGCATGTTTACTAAAATTAAACCTCATAATTTAAAATATTTAATCCATTTTTTAAAATTTAAAACATATAATTGTGAGAATTTAATATAAAATATAACTGATATAACGCAATGAAAATAGTTTTTTTTAGAAAAATTCCATCTTTAAAATATAAAATTATTTATTGGAAATTAAAGTATAAAATAAATTTTAAAAAAACATAATAGAATTATTTTTAAAATTAATTAACTATATTTAAATAATAATATAAAATATTATTATACTTTTTAAATATTTTAAAATAGAAATATAGTTTCTAATAAAAATCAGTATTTTTTACTATTCATTGAAAAATATTTTTAGAAAACTCTAAAAAATTCATTTTAAGATAATTTTTACATGATTAATTAAAAAGTGAAATTATTTTTACCAAATAAATTATCTATAATATCTATACATTAATTATAATATTCAATCATAGAAACTAAGAAAAACTCATTTTTGAAGAAAACGTATTTTTGATGAATAAAATAACTTTAATAAAAATTTAGATATTATTTGATAAGAATTACTCAATAAATTTATATTGAGTAGGAAAATTATATTTATTTCATAAATGATTTATTCTAATTCATACATTCTAATTTAATGGCTAGGTTATAATGGTAACATTTAAATAATAATATTTCATTTCTCTTTTAAGCTCGGTATTGTGTATCTTGTACGCAATTAAACTATGTCTTTTCTTTTAAAAACTCAAGGTATTACATTGATTAATAAATGAATGAGACTCATCATCATAATGTAGAAATGTATATTTTTCATGTAAAACCTCTACTTAACATTCCTCACAAAAAAGTTTTCATAGTTGTGATGTCAAGTTATTCAGAGGAGGTTAATTTAAAAAGCAGACTGATATTTATTTCTAACGTTTTCATAACAGAAACAAAAAATATATGTTCTTCTTGAAATTAAAACCATATCCTTATATCATTCATTATAGTAAACATTTTTTTCTCTACTATTGAAGTATTGGGTTCACATTATAGTATATTAAATAGACTATTAGAAAGCAATTGGGTTATTTTCCAGCCTATAAAAACATTATATAAAAACATAAATACTGCTAGAAATATGGTAACTACGGTCAAACTATATATAAGAATAATTTTATAAAATAAAAACAAAATAAAACAACATAAAAAATAAAATATAAAAAACAACTAATGATATGGATTATGGTAAATTGTGAAGCAATAGTGGTAATAACAATTAAGGAGAATAAGGATTAATGTTAAAAAGTGTTAGTAAAACTGGAGTGAATGGAATTGATGGAAAATTATGTTTTCTTATATAATTAACTATTATAGTGATGAATTTGTGTGACGTGGGAATTGAAATAGATAATTTTCATTAGATGAACAACCTCTCCTTAAAACTCTCATAAGAACTGTTATTTCTTACAAAACATGGGATAATGATGCATCTTCAGGGAGAAGAGTAGTATTGCAACCTTTTTCAAGTAGTAATTTGATTGTAGATTCGAAGGAAAAAAGAAACTAAATTATTCTCTTTTTGGTACTTAAAGTAGATTGAAATTATCTACAAGAATAATATAAAAAGATAAGTATCACTGACAGAAAATTACTTTTTTTATTATCATAATCCCCTTTTAAGGGGTAAGGGGGAACCCAAAATGACATCAAAGAAAATACCAACAATCATGTCTCCATAAAAAAAAATTAAATTCCAAACAAAACATTCAAGACTAAAGAGAAAATCCCCTACCCATTATCAAAAACATAAAGACCAGTTCCACCAACCCATCACTGCACGTCTAGTTGTCCCGTCCAAAAAATGTGTGGGCCCGGTACCGATGGTAGAGCCATACCCTGTCGAACATCCAAATACATATATCCATGACATGATGAAACTCTCACTCTAAACCTAATCTTTATCAATCCCAAGTAGATGAACAAGTTTCAAAGACCTTAACCCACAAACTATAGGACCACAAAAAACACCACATAAAAACCATTTCAAAAATACAGAACTTCATCACCATAAAGCATCAAACATTCAAATCAACCATGAAACCTTCACAAATCTGCACCTCCATCAGAGATACCAGAAATCTCTACCGCATTCGGCCATAAGGGAGAGATTCCAGCAAGTGAAGCTGCAAAACACATCCAAAAAACTTCTAGATTCATCACTAATTCAAAAAACAACCAGAAAACCTGCAAGAGATGCATAGAAACTAGAGGAAAATAAATCCTCCCCCCTCCGAACAACTTAGAAGAAATAATGAATAAAATAAATTCAATCCATCCAATCCAATTTTCCTAACCTAATAATTTACATATTCTGGCAGTAACAAAAAAAATTCTTTGATGAAATCATTTAGATACATAAATTAAAAAAATAAAGAGGAATAAATAAATAAGATTCTATGAAGATATCACCTTCTTCCTCTAGCTAAAACACCATTGAGTCACTGCTTGATGTCTATAGTATTCTCTAGTGTAGCTCTTTTCTCCATTGATAATTACTAAATATACATATGTGAATAAAGATTCCCCCATATCTAAGAGTATTTTTTTTATTGACATAGTTTTCTAATCTCACTAAAGGGTCTTCAAGGAAAACTTTATATCAAATTGACATTTTTTCACTTCCCGAATAACATTGATAAATCACTCCAAAAAAATTATAGTTCAATTATTTTTAAAATATTACTATCATTCTTGAAACTGTTCTATTTTAATATTTAATCTACATGTCAACAATAATTCAACTTCCAATGAATTTTTGTATAGTGATCTTCCACCTTGAAAGATAACTCCCAAAATCTAGACCTAGTCATTGAAATAGGCATGGTATTATCTTCAGTATACACTACCTTCACTACACATCATACATTCGATTTGAACTCATTGCAATAACAAAATTCAAACAGGTATCACACACCCTTCAACGATTATGCATCTGTAACCATGGTAACCATAAAGTTCACATCCTCTTCAATGAGTTTGAACCTTCAAATAAGAGAAGAAAATTGTAAAATTCTTCTTCCTCACTCAAATCATACAAAACCAGCAAGCAAATGTGCGGATTATCTCCCTCCATCATCACACTCAAATTTCATTCTCCATTATTTCTGAAATGAAGCTCATACTTAGCATCAATCATTCTGGATTTCATGGTTGCTTAACAACTAACACCCTAGAATCAATTAAATAATTTTACTGAGCACTTCATGTATGAACATATTCAATTTTGTTCTTGAGATCTCGTAGCATAACATATCCTTTGAAAATAAAAACCTTTAATAGAAGATAAACAGTGAACAAAAATTATTCCTTAAACCCTTGATTTTATCCTCGATCCAACTTTACACCACTTTTTATCAACTGGATTTTCTAATCTAACCTACTTTGGGTTTGTCTTCATTAAATTCAGTTCTAATTCATTCTCAATATGTCGAACTTAGGTAAAACTTGGACTTCCAATTGATTACATTGATCTCCAGTAGGCTTGGTATTGATGCATCATCAGCCCTAGTGACACATGATCTAAGACCCACTAGGAATTTTCATAGGAACCTTGTTCAATGTTTTTGTGTTAAGCACATAGATCACCATAATAAAACAAGTGAAATGTGGTATAGATAGTGAATATGATAAGTATGGGGGAAATGGTCAAGGTAGAACCCAAAGAAAACTTGTCTCTAAAAACTCTATCCATAAGAAACCACAAAGGATGAATAATCCTTTGATAAGTCAAGAATTAAGAAAAAACAGAGAGGTTTCAGAAAAAAAAACTCACCATAATAAAATTACATTCAATCATGATGTTTCAAAAGTAAAAGGTGTGGCTATTTATATCCAAATAGATATTAAAATTCATATCACACCATGGGGTGGCTCTTTACATTAGTCTCTTGCCCAGTTTTCCATAGTCAAAAATCCTAAAGGGTTATTTTGAAAATTTTGGAATATGCCCATGAATTTTGGAGACAAGTATCACACCCTTTTGGAAAATTAAGGACAAGTAGCCCACAACCATTTAACTTTTATGATCACACGGGAGATGGGCTTGAAATTCATATCACCGCTTTTTTGGACACTTAAAACGTTGTTTAGCCTTTAATTAATGTAATTATATGCCCAACTACTTCCTCAAAGAAAGGGTGTTGGACATCCACTTTGAATTCCATGATTAACCCATTTATGGCCTCTTTCATTCTCTTGGTCTTATCCCTTTTGACTGGGCCTCCAATTCCATGAAATGGGTCTTTTCCACTTTTTTGTGATCTTCCCCCCTCATCATGTCCATATCTAACCCCTCGATTCCCATGAGTTCCATTATTCACATCAACTAGACTTTTTTTATATTCTTTAGGTATTCAAAATTTGGTACTCCTTGGATTTGATTCATCAGAAATAATTAAAACTCAGTAAAATGCACAATTTTTGTTAGAACTACTTTCATTTTGTGGGTCACCATAAAATAATCTAACCACTAGATTGAATCCTCGATATTATCTTCAATAGAAATTGGATCAACTAAGGATTATATTGAGTATCATAGGTGATCATCCAGGGTGATATTAGAATATTCTTTTTAGTTTGACATAAAATTATTGATCATTAATTTACAATAAATCGAAAAGTCATACGATGGGTGAAATTCTCTCATGCATTGAGAACCTTTTGGTTGGGTTTTAAAAAAATATTATGAAGTTGTAAAAATTATATTACATGGCCTGAATTATAAATTCAAAAGAAAATATTTGTAAGAAAAATTTAAAACCATAAATTCCTAGAAATAAAATTGAATGGTTTGGAAGAACAAAATTAACTCTATAACAAATTAAAAAAATTTATTTTTAGTCTTCAACAAAAATGATGAAAAAATAATTCAATTAAAATATATTTAAATAAAATCATGGAACCTTTAAAATCATATAGCTGAAATGAAAGAGAATTATATTTCAATTAAACTCGTCAAAATAAACTAAAATTTGGTCCTAAAAATATAATACAATAAAACTAAGTATCATTTTATAAATTATTTACCAAAAAAATTATTTTATTAATAATTTTGAATTAATGGAATTGTTGACAGAATCATGAAGAATTGTGAAATGGATTCTGAATGCTCTCTAAATCACAATACATCATCAAAATATCATCAAACCGATGTGAAATCCATTTACCAAATAAACCCCACAAAATTTATCCTCTAATTAATATATTTATTATCCTAATGAAATCAATAATTCAAATTTAGTGGATGGAAATAAATCTCAATAATGAAAAACAAAAATTCCAAAAAGAATTTTTTTAAAAAAAAAATAGATTTCGCCCATAGACCCTCTCAAGTAGTAAATGTAGATGTATTCTCAATAATTAATGTTTTAATTGAAAATTTGGTTTACTATTTTTCAAAAATTATTGAAATTTAAAATTTTGAAATGAAATAAACACATTTAAATTTGAATCCAACTAAACTTCTAAAATTCTATTTACCTCCAAGAGAATGGACACAATAATTTAATAGAAAATAAATAAACACAACTAAATGGATGGGTGAGAATCAAAATTTAAAATAATTAATAATTAACTCATCTATCAGTTAAAAGAATTAAAAATTAACAATTAAACTAGAATTTGGATTTTTGTTTCATATCCTATTTGGATACTTATCTAATGACCTTAATTCAAGTAAAAAACATTAAATCCAATGATAATGGTAAGACATACTCCCAAAATTTTAGATAAAGATATTTTTTTCAAGATGAAAATAAAATGTTGTACCCAATTGAATACATGGGGTTCTAGAGATTAACCACCTCAAAGTTGGTAAAGAATCTTCAAATTTATGAAAACATTTTGGACCAATGAATTAGAAAATTGAAACTTGATAAAAAGTTAATTTGGAAAAAAACATAGAAAAAATTTGATGTGTACATCATTAAAGTATAGTTTACAACATTTAAAGACTCTTATCCCACTCATAAAACTAAAAAACTACTATATTTTTTATCATTCAATGTGGGAGAAATAATTATAACAATTTCAGATACAAAATATTTTTCAAAACAGCAGTTTAAATACATTTGAAAGGGTCACAATAAATGTTTTAAAAACATGTTTCCATAAATTAAAATCAATTTTACCAAAAAATTATAGAATGTACATGATTTCAATAATTGATAGAAAATATATATTTTAAATTTATCTAAGGTAGAACACATGTTTAATAGTGACAAAAATAGTAGAAACGTTATAAAATAAATTAACACACTCTCAAAAAAGAAGAATAAAAATTCAGGGTGACAAAAATGTTTTTACATTTATTTTAATCTGATGTAAAGATACCTATATTTTAGTAAGCATGGAACCGAGTAGTTATAAAATATTTACATAAATTAAACTAAAAAACTATTTCCCCCCACACTTAATATCAATAAATGAAAAAATTTGAAACAAAATTTTAGATTTAACTAAACAATTCAAAGGGGAACACATTAGTTTACAAAGATCAAAATTAAAAAATTTGAATTTAACAGATTACCACCTATAAGTTGAATCTTTGAGTCCCTCGTGATTTATTTAAAAGTCACTCTCCTTCAAGACATGTGTAGACCAACTTGTCTTCATTATCAAGGCACCTACACAGGTTAAAAAATATTCATTAGAAATAATAATTTCCAATAAAAAAGATAACACTAATAAATTATGAGAGGATATGACAATAAAACTCCTATTCATGAAGAAGCTTTGTATAAAATGAGGGGCTTCACTGATCCAGAATGGGGTAAAGGACAGTTTGAATAAAAATAAAAAAACAAGAATAAATTTGAAAAACCCTAGGTTTCCTTCCCTACATCACAAAATTTTAAGTCCTTAGTTTTACTCACTCCCGAAATTATATAACCATGATCATTTGGAGGAAATTTTTTATTTATTAATGTAGCTTTATTATTTTGAGTGTATGTTTTATCAGGTTCTTTTAACACCTCAAGAATACCAACATCTATAAAATAATTTATTAACTTCATTAAAAATAAATAACTGAGGTTGTTTTCCACTATTATTCGTATGCCTATATTTTCAAAAACACTGGTAAGAATTTGAAGAAAATCCCCAAAAATAATTCATCAAAATGGAATACAATAGAATGAAAGTGATCTCCCACACTTAAGGTAACTGAGGAATGAAAATAGGCTCAATTGATTTTACAACCGGCTCAATATTTTCCAACATGCTTTATAAATCAAACAGATCAAAAGTATCCCAACTTAACATATAAAATTCTACACTAAAAATTTATTTTTTAGAGTGAAAAAATGACTCAAATGTAGTAAAAAGTTCAGGATATGTTGAGAATCATCATGGATTACATCAAAAAAAGTAAGTGATAAACTCTCAAGAAACCAACCTATTCAAATTAATAACTATCATGTTTTTTAGAAAGTTTTTACCTATAAATATCCCCATATTTAGATCCTTTTAAACCCTAAATATAAAATAAAAAACTATCATGAAAAGGGTCAAAAGATTCTGTACAAATGAGTTAAAACTATTTATCCATTTTGGGCATCAGGGATGGAACATCCTCATCAATAGGTGGTTGTGTGAGTAAACTAATAGCTTGAGTGATACTCTCTAAGTAGAATCTTTGTTTAAGTTTTACCACTTCATGGTTATTATAAATGTTTTTACTAAGCATTATATCAAGCCTAAATAATCTTTATAGCTCTTTTAAGGGCTCTGATTCCACATTATAGGCACTTAAGAGTTCATTGATAGATTCTTGGATTAATGTAATATAAGGGTGATGAAAATCTTTCCGACACCCAACTCTGAAGTCATCCTCAACGGCATCTATTTGTTCGAAATTAGC
This sequence comes from Viscum album, assembly GCA_963277665.1. Taxonomy (NCBI): domain Eukaryota; kingdom Viridiplantae; phylum Streptophyta; class Magnoliopsida; order Santalales; family Viscaceae; genus Viscum; species Viscum album. Next base: position 937,131,345 of record OY728120.1, on the reverse strand, counting down.
CTCTTGTTTTTTTCCAAAAAACATGAAACTCTTATACATTATCCATATATTGAAGAGTAGTTTCAAACTTTTGAACATCTATGGCAGTGCCACCCTTATCAAGGAAAGGTCTTTCTGTAGTAATTGGAACCTTTTCATCCCACATAATTTCAAGAATTAGAAAATTAATGGGTAGAGTAAGCTTCCCTACCTAGACTAATAGGTCATAATCCCTACTCTAGGGAAGACTGATTTAACTATTAGAAAATTTAAGAGATACGAAAAATTGGTTCCCTTAGACTCAACTATTTGAATAAGGAGTAAAGAATAAAATTGATACTAGCACCTAATTCACACAAGAAATTAATCTATTTACATTCCCTTATACAACATTCAATAAAACAACTACTAGGGTGTTAAAATATTTGATGTAACATCTATTGAAGGACAAAACTATAGTCTTTAAAAAGATTTCTGGTGAAACATTCTTCCGAATCTCCTTTGTTAGATATGAACCCATTAATTTTTTTACATAATATTGAACCTTATTAAGAGATTAAACAAAAGGAATGTTGGTGGTAATGGTTCTAACAATTTTTAGGATTTTAAAATACTCAATTTCAATGATATTTTGATTGAATGTTTGGTTAAATAGAATGTGATTTGTTTAATTATTCAAAACATATTGATTTTTCACCTTCTTCTCAAGACATACCCTCTGAATAACTTATTTTATTCTCTATAATCTCATTTTAATTGGATTATTGTCTTTCTAAAGTAATGATCTTTAATTATTTCTATCTTGGACATTTCTATCTAGCTTTAAAAAATTTTCTATATATTCTTTTCCAATTTCAGTTCAATATTCAATCTTATATTCCTTAGGTGCATCCCTAACATTTCCTTGATCTTTCAATCCCCTTATAGTGGTCATAGAAATTAAATTATCACTTTTATTGGGTTTAATTATATAGGTAATATTACCATTATCCCGAAAACTAAAGTCTCAAGAAAGTTATCCCATTTTTAATTCTAGGTTATGAATCTTAGAATATATATATTTTTAAAAGAACCAATTTCACCCTAAAATTCTTGAATCACACAATTCTACTCCACATAATAATTTAAATAAATGCCTACAAATTTATTTTGAAATTTTTTTCACTATAGAGGAAAGCTAGTGGAAACAACATATTGTTTAATCACCACTTAGTCTCTCTAAGATAGATTTGTGTGTTTCTTAAAGTCATAACTATATTGATTCGAAAAAGTTTCATTGTTACCATATTTCCTAACCCGATAATCCATGATTTAATCACTCTCATTATGGTAAAAAATGAATATTAAAGTTGGGACAATAGTTATTAGAGTGACCATACATTCTATAGTTATTATATTGTTCTTTAAGTGGGTTTTTGATGAAAATAGCTACAACCTGAGTGTTTATTTCAATCCTATTAATTTTCCTCCTCCTAGGGAACTTATATTTTTATTTTTGAGAATTTTTATCAATGAATTATTTGAGATCCTCATCTGTTAAGTTTTAGACATCACCACAACAGGACTAATCTACTAAATTTGGATAGTAAGGTGTAGGAATTTTATAGGAAGTGTCCATAAGATGGTGGGGAGTGAGTTGATGGTTGGGAAATTGCCTAATTAGTTCTCTAAACATATCCCAAGTCTCATGAAATAGTTTGACCTCATTCTATAAAAAGACTATGATATTGTTCTAAAATTTAATTGTGGTTTTTCTAGGATAAAACATTATAACAAACATGTTGAAAACATGGTCTTATGTGTCAAAAAATTCATCATCCAAATTCTGGAACCATATTTTTTCCTTACTCTTTAAACAGAAATGAAACACCCTCAACCTAAAATCCACCACACTTAGCCCATGAATGGGTATTTTTTGAACTGCACAATAAAATTTCACTATTAACTCGATGGAATCCACATTGGGTAGTCCATTAAATGTGGGTAGCATGGAGAGGTATTATTTTTTAGTCTCATATTTTCTATACATATGGGATAATTGTATATAATATAAGTTTTCTGACATAATGGTAAGCTTGAAATATCTAAGTTTAGTCCACTCTATTATTCGTATTCTACGTTGAGGTGGAACAATATTTTGATTTTATTTTTCAACTCTTTAAATTTACGGTTTCACCATTTCATTTTTTTCATTTTTAGGGAACTTCAATGTTTATTAATTTTAGGAATGAAGGATTTGAGTTTAGATATAGTGGATACCCTTATGATCATACCAAAAAATTAATACAATATCAAAATTTTAGCATACAAAATGACAAAAATCTAATTTTAAGAAGTATAATATTTCTAAAATATTATTTATTTTTTGAAAAATTGTTTTAAAAAAAATTAATGTCTTTTTTGGTTTTCCAAATTTTCTTTCCCTAAAAACAGTTACAAAAATTTGGGAAGTGGCCAGGACATTGACTAGCTTTTCGAATTTGTCTATTTAAAACCTCTGAACTACTAACATTTTGGTGAGTATGTTGGAAAAACATAAAAGGATATTGTTGGGAAACCAAAATAACAAAATAAAAAACAACTAAAGGGATGGATGATGGTGTAGTTTTGATGTGACAATAGTAACAATAGTGAAAGAGAATACGTTGAATTGTAGAAAGAGGTAGGAGAACATGACTGGATAGAATTAATAGAAATAGATGTTACTCATTCATAGAATTAACCATAAATGTGTAAAATTTTTGTGAAGTGGTGATTGAAGTAACTAATTTTCATTAGAGAAACAACCTCATTAGAAAACCCTCTTAAGAACTACTATTTCTAATATAACTTAGGATGAATATTATTCTTCATGGAAAAGAGAAGAACCATAAAATTGTATGGCTAGTTCATCAATTTCAGTTTCCAAGGACAAAATAAACTATACTCTCCTCACATAGTCACTTTAAGTAGACTGAAAATATTTAAAATAAGAAGTGAAAAGGATAACTTTGACAAAAAATAACAAAAAATATATATGAATTAACTTCAATTAATAATATGAAAAATAAATTCAATCCATACTATCCAATTATAATAAAATTATTAGTTACACATGTTTGATGTATACAAAAATATTCAATGAAATAATTTCAATATAGTAATTTAGAAATTAAAGAGGAAGATATGAAGAAGATTCTATAAAAATATTTCCCCCTTACCCTAGATCGAATTAAACTAAGTCACCACCTAATGTCTTCTCTATACTATGGTCTAGCTCCTTCTGATATCAACTGTCTATGAAAAAATTCATGTGAATAAATATTCCCCTTAATGTTTTGTCTTCACCAACATAGTATTTCTAATCACACTAAAGGGTTGTCACTGAAAATTTTACTACACTTAGACCTTTTTCATTGTCCCTATCACTTTCATAAATCACTCTAACTAATTTTTATACATCTACACTCATTATGTCCCCATTATGTTAATCAATTTAAACCTATGATGTTTATATGTTATTTTAATATTAGTATTAGCTTATAAACTATTCTATTTCTAAAAGTAATTCATGTGTCAACTCAATGTCAACCTCCTATGAATTTCAATACAGTTATATTCCTCTTTGAATGATCACTCCTTCAATATACACATGTTTATAAAAAAAATTGTGGCCTTACCTCTCAAATGTATTGGATCTACCACTCATCCTTCATTTGATTTTAACTCATTGAGGAAAAATGTAGAAATTTTTTATGCACCCTTCAACAAACTCAAAGTATCTGACAAGGGAACTTAGAGGTCTCACCCTATTCAATAAATTTAAACCTATAAACAATATAATATAATGGTCAAAGTCTTCTTACTTGGTGATTTTGTACCAAACCCACAAACATTTGTGTGACTCAACTTTCTCTATAATCATGCTCAAATTTCATTCTCCATTGATGGTAAATCGATTTTGAAATATTTTTCTCAAAGAATCAATTTATATAATTTATTTACCTCAGTTGAAGCTCATCCTTCGCATCAGTCAAGCATGTCATCATGGTCCCTAAAATAAATAACACTCTAGAATCCATTAAATCATTTCACTAGGAACTTCATATACCCACATATTCAAATAAAAAATTGATATTATATTGAAAAATATATTGAGGGATGAGTGTGAAAATCAAATAAAAAGTGAATGAAAATATAATCAACCCCTTCTAAGAAAGCCTAAAAAATTAAAGCAGATGTGAAATAGAAGAAAAAATAATATGTATAAAATAAAGAGTTAATACTAAAGATTTCAATATAGAATACCTAAATAGGAAAATCCATATTAACTTGTATAGAAATACGATCCACTAAATGTAAATGTGTACATGGTAGAGACTCTTAAATATGAGCTGGTTCTCAAAAATAAAACTTTTATAAAAAAGGATCAAAGGTAGAAAACCATTCTAGTATGAAAATTGTCTAAAATAAATATGGCAGCCTGATAAATAAATCTAAATAAAATATGACCGTGAAAATAAAATGATCATTTTATAACTGATAGGATAAGAATAAAAACACGTAATTTTTTTAAATCCCACTATCGATGAAATCCAATCAATATAAAAAATTCCTCAATTTCAAATCTAAAATCTATCCAAAAAACTAGGCACGCAATGATTATATAATGAGAAAAAAGTGATGCACCATTTGCATCTAAAACCCATCCACCTAGAAAATATATGACACCCATTTCTCCCATTTCTATTTTTCCTTTTATATTTTTCAATAACCATCTGACATCCCCACTTGAGGAAGATTCCAAACAACCCCCCCCCCCCCCCCGACTCAAATAGGAATCACTATCAACCTTATAATCAATCAACAAGTCTAAAATTTACCTCCAAGAAAAACCATGGTCAATATGTTTTACCCATTTCCATATATGTGAATCTTCTCGATCTCCAACTATTTAGAGCCAAGGATTTCACAGACCCAATGATACTAAACCTAGATATGTTTTCATTTTCAATGAAAAGAATGATTCCTTACCAAAAAAATATCACTATAACTAAAAAAATACTCATTCTGATTAAAATTGAGATCTCAAATAAAATTATTCATCTACAAAATGAATTTTCAAGCCTCTATATTTCTAATAAACTCAGACATAGTGGTATATAATGTGACTAATCTCTACAATCTAGACTACCATGATACAGCTCCCTCTAAAATGGTGATCAAATAGCTTGATGTTGACTTACTTGAATCTATATCTCTTACCATATCTAAATCAATAAATCTACAAAGCATTCATTTCCCCCTATTGAAAAAAATATTATACTAGAAGTACCATGAAGATATCCTAAAATATACCTCAATGCTATCCAATTTTCACTACTAGTATTTGATAAAAAATTGTTGACCAGACTAACTGCATGATCTATATCAATTCTATAATATACCATTTCATATTCTAAGAAACCAGCAACAAATGAATATGGTATCTGCTACATCTCTTCACTCTCCTCATCAGTATAAGGTGACTGATGAGAACAGATCTTAAAATTTGAAGCAATATGAGTACTAAACACTTTATCTCTATCCATATATTAATTCTCTAAAGAACCTTCAAAATATATATCTCCAATGATAACCATAATTTATTCATCTTTCTATCATAAGAGATCATCATGATAAGAATCAATCATATTGGCCCCAAGTCTTTCATCACAAAATAATGAAAAAGAATATTCATTACTGTGTGAATTCTAGAAGAATCATGGCCAAAATTGATCATTTCATCAACATAAAGAAGTAATATAATAAAATCATTATCAAAAAATCCTGGAGAAAATAAACAATAATCAAATTTGGTCTTCCTAAAACACTAATGAAAAATGAAAAAATAAAAAAATTTACACCACTAGCTCATATTTGTCTTCAAATAATACAAACTATTCTTCAACTTATATATATAATCCTCTTTACTTTTTTTAACAAAACCCTTAGGCTCATCTATATAAATATCCTGTTCTAAATCACTATAGAGGAATGTTGTCTTCACATCCATTTACTCAATCTATAGATCCAAAATAATAGTCAAACCAATAATACCTCAAATAGAATACATCTTGAAAATAAATGTGAGAAAATTTCATAAAAATCAATATATTTCTTCTGATGTAATCCTTTAAAAACTAAACATGTATTAAATAATGGAAAATAACTAGATTATTTATTTTTAATTTGTTAAATATAATCATTTTTCAAATAAATATTTCCCATAGGTTACTTCACCATCTTAAATGTTTTTTGGTCAAGAAATGATCTAATCTCACCATCATTTTCTCAAAACCACTTAATTTTATGATCATTTTGAATCACCTCAACAGAATATTATGGTTCTTCACCTTTAGTGAGTAACACATACCCATTATGTGAGTACCAATTAGAATTGGTGCAGTGTTGATATAATCTATTCACTAGACCTATGGGTTCATTAATAACCCTTTGAAATATCTCATCATAAATAATAGTTTCATAAGAAAAATAAACTCCAACTTGTTCACCCTGAACATCATTCTACAAATCAATATGATCATCAGAATAAGAAACATGATGTAAATGTGAATCAGAAATTTTCTTAAGACTAAAAAAACCATTAGAATTTATATAAGTACACTTTTCTTCCTTATTCATATCTACAATAGTATAATCATCCATAAACACTACACCATACCTTTTGAAAATATTCTTCAAGATAGGATAAAAAATAATATATAAACTCATCATTTATATAGCTGATAAAAATATATTTTCATGTCTTTCTATTCAATATAGATATACTATCTCATAGAACATGAAAAAAAATCCTTGAAAATGAAAAAACACAAGTGATCATACATAATTTATTTTCTATACCAAAAACAATTCAGGACATCCAGCCTAAAAAAAATATAGTTGATAAATTTATAACATTTAAAGAATTAAATAAAGCCTCACCCAGGAAATGTCTAGGAAACTTTGATTAAAAAATTAAGCACCAAACTATTTATATAAAATTTCTTCTCATTAACATAGCTACATAATTTAAATGAGGTGTCTTTAGAGTCATCTTCTAATGATGAATACCTTCATTCATTCAATATTGATTAAAAATATGAAATATTCACACAAATTATTAGTTTAAAAACATTTCATATTCTTATTGATTTATCTCTCAATTGAAACCAAAAACTGGTTAAAATCTCTGGGCACATGGATTTTTACATTCATAATATAAAACCAAAGATTTAAAGAATATTCATTAATAACAGTCACAAAATAAGGACTAACACTAAATTTCTTAGAAATTAATGGACTGAAAACTTAATAATGTACTAATTCAAGTACATATGACTACCTAGGGAAATAATTATCTCAAAAACTAAACCTAATGTATTTTCTATCCATAAAATGATCACATATATGCAATTTTACACCCTTAAAACAAGGAATAAATTTTATATTTTACATACTACAAAGACAGTTTTCTATAATGTGGTTGTTTCTCTTGTAAAATAATTTGGAAGAAACACTAAAATCAACAACACATGTAGAATCATAATAAATAGAGGATCATGTTTAGTAAAAACCATATTAATTATTTCATCAAGCCACCATCAAGGAAACATTTTAAATATTACAACGCCCATATCCAAAATTATGGATAAACCCATCATCCTCAAGAGCACGGGTAAAAAGGAAATTCAGACAAAACATTGGAGTATGTTGAACATTCTTCAAAATTTGTTTAGCTATTAGGATTATCTCAAAAAAAATGATCCCCATGACTACAACCTGAAAATGATCATCATTAACCATCTTAAGAATCCAAAAATTACATGGGATATAAAATGTAAATAATTTCTTCCTCGAATTCACATGAATGAAAACCCCAAAATCAATTACCCAACAAGAATCATTTGAAGAAACAATAATGGTTTCTTAAAAAATAACAATATCACACCATGTAGTGGTAGTGAAAAAATCATCTACATTACCATTTTCCTCTGCTGGTTTTCCCTCATTTTTTCTATTTTTAGCTGATAAAAAAATCCTTAACATTATTTTCCTAAAAAGGTGATGAAATTAAAACTCTTTCTGGTTCATCTTAGATTTTATTTTAGTTTTACTCCTACCTCAATTTCCCTATCCTTGATTCCTTTCCCAACTTACCCCTATTCTATATACCCAAAATCCATAAATAAAATAATTCCAAAGTATGTCACCTAACTTCTTCATTCAAATCAGAAAAGTTTTAAAAAATAATTTTCATAGAACCATTAGGAGAAGAACTAGTTAGATTAATAGAAAAATTCATGCAAGAATATGGTAAATTATTGATAAGACAAGTGATAAAAACATCATAAAAATTAATACCCATACTATAAAACAGATCAATGAATCCCTAAAATAAAATCAAATAATGAGAACTAGATGTACCATATTTATAACCAAAATTCATCACTTATTTTATAAGAAACAATTATTGTTCCCATATTGTAAGTATATATGGTCATCAGTTTCTCCAAAAAAGTTCTGGTGTGATAGGTGCTGACAATATGTTTATCACATTGTATATTCTTCATCATGTCGTCTTCAACTTGCTAAAAAATGAAACCAAAATCCTTCTCATTCTCAAAATCTCATTCTTCATCAAACATTAATTTTAGCTTCTAGGTACTAAACACGCCTAGAAGAATTCAATTGGGAAAAAATATATCATTTTTAACCACTATAAATGATAATTGTTTTCATTCAATAAAATCATTTTATTATAATTCAAATCCATGATTTATAAAAAAACACCACCTTTGATACTAGATGTTGGGAAAGACTACGAATGAATAGTGTATAGATGAAAAACAAAGTGAACATATGAAAAAAATGTATTTCCCTTCTGAGAAAGCCTGCAAAATTAAAGAATATGGGAAACAAACAAAAAAAATATGTACAAAATAAAGATTCAACACCAAAAAAATTGGAAAATAAAAATGGGAAAAACCATGAGACATATTACATAAATAAAACCAATAAATATAAACGTGTATTTCGTAGAGACTCCCAAATATGAGTGATATCTCAAAAACAAAACTCTGATAAAATAGGATCAAAGGTAGAAAGTAGATTCGATCTGAAAACATCCTATAATAAAGAACATAGATTGATAAACAAATCTAAATAAAATATGACCATGAGATTGGGGGATAGTTTTTTAAATGAAATATATAGAATAAAAACACAGATATAAAAATAAATATCATCATATATATAATTCAATTAGACTAGAAACATTCCATAGATACAGATATGAAAAAGGGCCAAAACTTAGCCACAATATCAAAACTACTTCCCCCCAAAGTGTACCCCTCCTGGATTGTCAATGAGAGAAAGGAGATGGTGAATGCCCAAGTCTTTACTTCAATAGGGCTTGGGTTGGAGAATAACACCAATGGTATAATAAACATGAATATGGGATGCATTACCCTCTAATAGAAGATGGAAAGGAGAGAGATAATATAGATACCCCAATCAACACATTATCAGACATATATATATATATATACCATTTAAAGACATTCATTTTCATGTAGTACTATAATTACTAAAAAGGAAACTATAAGCACCAAATGGTAAAGATAACAGTGACCATGAATCCCAAATATCTCCTACAAAACCGTGATCTAGTAATATTCATCCTAATCTCTAACCTACTCTAGGTGACCTAAAAATAGTATATATATATATATATAGAGGGTGAGTATAATAGTATAGTAAGTAAGATCCTCCCCAAAACCTCTTGTTCAAAAGATAAATCATGCTAAATCATAGTTAACAATAGTGAAACTAAATCATCACCAAAACAATTATAATAAGTTCCCAACCTCACCACCACTAACTCTCACCAAGTATCACATACAAGAGAGCATATAATATAATAATGAAACCTCAAGGGTACCCTGCTCCCACTTCCCCACTAGTTTGCCGCTATACCCCAATGTTTCACGTTCTAAGCCATATCTCTCCAAAATAAGCTAGCGTGAAGACCACCATAGCCCGTATGATGTGTATCATACATCGGGTATTATACCTCATCCCATCACAGCCCATACACCGAGTCAGTACCTCAATTCATCATATAATATACACTTCATACCTATAGTAATCCTTTGGATACTATATCTAGGGATACATTTGGGTGAAACAACCAAAATCCATTACATTCCTCTACACACATATATATGGGGAAACTTATTATCATGCATACCAGTACATGTTTCTACCAAGAGATGTTATTGGGGCCAGAGGGGGTATTCATCCATACATCCTCCTACTAGTATGTTAGGGAAAACACCCTCCTAGAGTCCCCTGAGTATGAATCTATCTAACCAACATGGGTGGGGAAGCGTATGCAATCATATAATATAAAATATATAATATAGAGAAAACCCATAGTATGGGATTAACCTAATCTTAGACTCAACTATATCAAATGTAGTTCAAACTCCTAATTGTCACTGCTAAGACTAGATATGCTATAGGCACACCAGCATTTAAAAGAGCTATATTAATTACTTATTTCCTTTTTATAATTTTCCTTCTATTAATTAATTCATTGTCGATTAAATTAACCATTATTATTATCCCACATTACATTACATTAATCATCAGAGTAAATTCAATGCCCTCTAGGCATAATCAAAACTGAGTCCACAGTTTCTCAAGTTTAACATATATTCACCATTTTTATTACATCAACACCAACCCCATGGGTTAATAATTATTTATTAATAATTAGAATCATTTCATAATCTAGGTACTCTAGGATAATCATTTGAAGATAACACCAAGATGAAAAATGAAACCAATCATATCTAGCTACCTCACGTAGTGGGGAAAGAAATATAGATAGAATAAGAAACCCTATCATCAACCATTAAACATATTCTATTAAAGAAATCATCCAATTTTTTCACATAAGTGGGTAATCCCATATTCAACCCATTTCATCATATTTGGTTTCATCCACAAGACCTATATGCATATCATGATGTATCTCTCCATCATAGGAATCCACTACTACCTTGACATCTAAGCCTACTCACCCACATCACATTAGCCATCACAGGTATAAATTTCCCAGGCTCATCCATCTAATGAACATATCACATCTGGGTCTCCCCTAACCATTTCACATTTCATAGATCATATCACATCCAGAACAAATCAGAAAAATAGTAGGAAACCAACAAGAACATTCAATATGGAAATTTAAGCCCTAAAACATGGAATTCAACCTTCACACATAAACGAGATCTCGTGGCTTTAAACTCAAGGAACTCATCCTTCTCAAGTAGATAGTAAATTTAGACCCTATAAATTATCTTTATCAAACATATAGTTTTTATTTCATCTTGAATTCCCCAATTCATTATTCCCATGTTCCAACTATGGGAAACCTAAGGCATCAAGTTATAACAATATATCAAAAGTTAACCATTCTCTTATAATTCAAACCTATTTCAACAAATTGAGTGAAGAACCATTATCAATTAATGTTGCTTTTTATTTAAACACTATCAACTAGAATTATAATGATTTGAATTTTTAACAATTTTATTATCATGTAAAAACACATTTAATTAAGCATGCAGATTGTATCAATTTGATTACCATAAAATTATAAGAAACATTGGATTAAAACATTCCTCTTATTTTATTTTTAATCTGATTAATCAATTAATTTTGTCTTTATATTCTTTACCAATTTCCATGAAGAACAACGTGTCAATTCATATAATAACAAGACATGCTAAAAAATATAACATAAATATCACACAATCTAGAAAATTAAGAGGAAAACCATTATCATGGTAAAAAAAACAAAACATGATCACTAAATCCAATTATTTATTAATCTAGTTTAATAATCATTATATTAATTACATTACCATCTAAAGAGTTAAACCATGATAAATTTATGATTTCATGTAAATAAATAAGAGAATCATTGAATCCCATACCATAATGGCGTCAACATTATTTGAGTGAGAACGAACCAGCATCATAGATCCTAATCACCCCTCCCACAGGAGATACATCCCTCCAAGGATGCCTCACCACAACCGCTCCATAAAACAACCAAAAAAATCATTTAAAATGATGGAGAGAAACCACCATCACATTTCAAGAAGAAGTAGAGGGATGTAGTTCCAAAAACCATTAGAGAATAGGTAGGATGTACCTTAGATCCCAATAGATTGAAGATAGAAAGCTAAGAATTTATCCCCATCAAATGGATTCCAAAACATATGAATAGAGATTCATTGGCGACCTAGGGTTTGGGAGAAAAATCATGGGGTTTGAGAAAACTCGTGGAACTAAAAATTATAAAGGTGTGTTGCACAGTGGATTTTCATAGCATGAAACCCTTTCTCATCGTGTAAGTATTAGTTTTTAAGTATCATTGAAAATCACATCACCTCAAACCATTTAACCCCAATTTAATTTAAATTATGAATTACTCCATAAACTATCCTCACACAATCGATGAACAATACATTCATGATATGAATCCCTTAAATTCCATAAATTATCCCTACTTCCATCTTTTTGCATCCAAACACATCCATACCTGTTATAGGCCTCCTCTGAGCACCAAAGGCTTCCAAAACACACAAATGATTAAACTACATAGATTCAGGACCTTGTATTAGATACCACTCAAAAACATTCTCATCCTTTAAAATCCAAAACCAAACCGAGAGAGAAAATGAAAAGGGAGTCCTCTGAACAGTCACATATGAGATACCTATCAAGGATATATCTATCATAAGAGCTTAACCTATATATCATAGGAACAACATGAAGCCAAAAAATAGTAAAAAGTCACTCGTAAACACACTCTTGAGGGAGATACCTCTCAAATGAGAGTAAATAAAAAAAAGAAACAAGAGGAGGCCATATTATAGACTGTAAAGGTCAATATACAAAAATTTAACAACATTAAAAGAGATGAGATAAACATAAAACAGCTCAAGGTACTAAGTGTTCATCTACAAATCATGTTCCCGGGTACTCTCTTCCACACCATTGTGTCACCACAAGACATTAACTAAGGGAATATAATTCCCACCCAAAACCTTCTCCTAATGTTCTTGGATATCATAGGCCACTCCTTGATGGTCGCATCATCACCAACATCAATCTCACCCCAATTGATGACATGTGTCTTCATGAGGGTGATGATGTAGATGCAACATGTGAAAAACATTGTGTGTATAACTCATATACAAGGGAAGTTTAATTTGATATTCCATACCTCCAACATGATCCAACACCTTGAAAGGCCCAAAAAACTTGTATAAACCTTACTCTCGTGACCAAAACTCCCCTGCCCGTGAGAAGGATTCAGCTTCAGAAACACATGATCTATATATTCAATCTCTATAGGTATCCTCCTATGATCAATATAGGACTTTTCATGATCATGTGTCGCCTTCATCCTCCCATGAATTTCCGGTAACATCTCTTTCGTATTCTGTACTAGTTATGGGTTGATAATTTCTACCTCTCCAACCCCATTCTAGAATAATAGATAAAAAAAGGATGAACATATAAAACATTATATTACACCATACAAATGGTGTATTAGAAACTATTATTGTAATAAAACTAGACCAAGGTAATGTACCTCACCCATGAACCTCCAAGATCCAGGACACAAGAGTGCAACATATCTTCAAGAGTTTGGATGGTCCTCTTTGTCTAACCATCCATCTATAGTTGAAAATTAGTAATAAGGAATAACAAAGATCTAAAAACATGATGGATACCTCTCCACACCTTGGAGGTAAAAAAAGGATCCAAATTATAAATTATTGTCATAGGGACTCCGTGAAGTTGCATCAACTCCTCCAGATACTACCTTGAAAAAACCTCCACAATGCTTGAACAAATGATCATTATAACGTTGGAATATTTCATAAAAAATACACTATCACCAATATAGAATCATATTCTCCCTGATCTTTTGGTAAATCAGTAACAAATTCCATTGAGATGTCCTCCCACTTTCACAGGGGAACATCTAATGGCTGGAGCAAACCACTTGGAACCTAGTGCTTGAACTTCACCTTCTTCCAAACAAAACATTGAGAAATAAACTCTAAAACCTCATTCAACAACCCTAGACACCATAACATACCAAAAAAATTATTACATCTTTTTCTATCCTTAGAACAACCATCAGAGGGATCACAAAAACTAACTCAGTCTCTATAGACCTCTACCCCAGAATCCCCTAGCTAGGACTCATCCACCTGCTATACCAAGGATGATTGAACTACCATCTCGAAAAGAAAACTTCATCCCCCAACCTATCCCATATCAATTTTTATCACTAATATTTATTCCATTACTCTCCAGTAATATATATATTCACATACGGCATCATAATGTGACTTCCTTCTCAACGCACCATCCACTAGATTTCCCTTTACAAACATATATGAATTCTCAAAGTCATAATCTGGTAATAATTATAACCACCGATGTTGATAAAGGTTTAATTAACACTAGGAGAATACATAACCCAAGCTCTTATGGTTAGTAAAAAAAATCTTCACCGATGAGGTAAAGTTCCCACAAATTTAAAGAAAACACAAATGTTTCCAATTCAAGATAATGTGTGGAATAGATACACTAATGAGGACTTAACTTTAGATACCCATAATAAATAATAGATGTATACTGCATCAAAATACATCCCAATCCAAGACATGAAGCATCACAAAATATAGAAAACTAAACACCTTCTTCTAGAAAACAAAGGACTGGAGTGCTGACCAACTTCTCCTTAAATTACTCAAATTATACTTGAACCTAGTCAGTCTACAAGAAATAATGATCTTTTATAGTCATGTATATTAGAGGAGTTATAACCTGCTGGAAATCGGTTACGAACAACCTATAATAGATTTCCAGACCAATGAAACTCTGCACCTCTGCCACTATCTTGGGGGATTCCTAAGAAAAAATTGCCTATAACTTCTAAGTATCCATAGCTACTCCCTATAAGGACATAACATGACCTAAGAAATAGACTTCATGATCACATAACTCACACTTAAATAGCTTCCTAAACAATTTCTCATAATGAATAACTCCCAAAATGGAACACATATGCTCTACATTCTTTTCCTCAGATACAGAGTACACAAGGATGTCATTGATGAAAACCACCAAAAACGTATCCAAGGACTCATTGGACACTGAATTCATCAATCCCATGAACACAATTTCATAATAACTCACACAAGATGGCATCATAATGAACTTGTAATTCCCATGAAAAAATGGAAATTAGTCTTATTAATATCCTCATCCTTCTCCCACATATGATGATATCCTAAATAGAAATATACCTTCAAGAACTAAATTGATCATTTCATATTATTGAATTAATAATCAATACACGAAAGGGGACAGTGGTTCTCCACTATCACTTGGTTCAAGTGATAATAATTGATACAAAGCTACAAACGGCCAACAACCTTCTTCATGAACAAAACTGGTGCAGCCGAAGGTGACATACTCAGCCAAACAAAACCTCTCTATAGGAGATCGTAGATCTATACTTATAACTCTCTCAACTCAAAATGATAAATCCTATATGGATACATAGAGATAGGAGACACACTTAACTGTAGATTTATCTCTTACTCAATCTCCTTTTGAGGGGTTAATGCTACAACCTATTTGGGAAATACATCAGAGTGCTCTTTTAATAACCTAGGAAACTCTAAATGGTAAACCCTCAATGAGCTCAGCAACAACTCAACCATAAAATATTATAAGGATGAAACATGCCTCTAACCCATATGAGGGTCTCACTAGCCAACAAACACTGCACACTCTTCATTAAAATCATACAACACATCCTTTATCATGAATAAATCCACGATAGCCTATACCAAATAAAACGAATCAATGCCATGGATGAAGTAATATGTTGTATCTGTAAACATAAGAAATCTCCCCAAGACTGGTTATTCCATATTACTAGCTCATATTCTCTACATACATCATAAAATTCATCTTGACCTACAACTGGAGTAGTCAATGCCAAGGGCACAGGAAGCCTCTCTACCTCATGTCCCAAATAATGTAAAAGGTAGTATGATATAAAGGAGTTCATTTTTCTTGAATCAAACAAAGAATGCACCCATCTAAAAAATAATCAAAGCGTGCCTCAAATGATGCTTGGCTCACCTAATGTGGGAAACACTACTGCATGAAGTTGGCCACACCCATCTTTATGGCCTCTCTGACCATTCTAATGACCACCTACATGGACACACTCTACTCTTTAAGGATTTGTAGAATCATGAGGATTTACTCTTCCAACCCCATCTCATCTATGCTAATCCCAAACTAGAACAACCTTTTGCTACTACCTCAGCTAAAATAACCTTAATAGAATAACCTGAAGTGGAACAGTTGGTTCATGCTAACTGGTCAAAAATTTCAGACACTCTCTCCACTAATTACCTTAAACTCCATAATAAAAATGTGCATTTGATACCCTATAAGTGGTCTGAGAGCGGCCTCCCCCATAGAAACAAGATGATGTGGGCTGGGACCTACAACTAGCTGATTGAAAAATCTTCTTTCTTGGAATATAGGAACTCTATACCATAACTCTTATTTATAAGTAAATCCTGACAAATCCCCTATGAATATGGCTTAGTTAAGTCCAACATCCTCTCAATGAACTCTTATCTCTTAAGAACATCAAGATACATCTTCATCATAATTATGGTGACCCGATGATGTACCACAGAACACAGTACCTCCTTGAAATTTCTCTCCCTAGTCTGATCATCTGGTAATAGGTCTAATTCATTTCGTAGAAGGGTCTTGAAATGGATCTTGAACTCTAAAACTCTGGAACTCCCCTATAAAAGGGTACAAAACTAATGGAAACTTTCCACCTTTTAGGTCGAAGAAACGAACTCTACTCAGAACCAGTCTCTATACTTCTCCCATAAGACTAATTACTTCATATGATTTCCAAGTAACAAGAACCTTCATTTCCTCACATCTCCAAGAATCATCATCACAAATAATGAAACTTAGTTCTCCTCTCGAGTAGGGATCAAAATAAAAGCTATCTCCACCTTATCCAACTAGTATTCTATGACTAAATTTGAAATATAACCCCCATACTTCTTCAAAATTTGACATTGAAACCCTCAAAGTGTCCCCCTTCAAGTTTCATCATTTTCAACCTCTACTATACAGTGATCTATTGGCACATCCTGTTGAACATATTCAGTGTGAACCTAATGAGGACTTCGACTTTGATCCATACCTATAAAAATAAGAAACTATTAGATATCCTAAACCTGAAATATTGAATATTTAACATTAATTAATTATTTATTTCTCATATTCTTAAAATTTTAACCAATCCCAAAGTTTACCAATTTCTAACATAGGCACAGATAAGAATGATGCATGGTCCTTTCCTAGGACTCTACCCTAAAACAAGTATAACATCATATAATATGATTAGTAAACTTAAAGGTATATTAATAAAACAATAGGGGGTGGTAAACACTCATGTCTCATCTAGTCTCCCATATTTTCATCTCTTACTAAAATTACCTAGAACCAATTCCCTACCAACCCATGAAACCTCAACTATGTCAAACCCCATACTTCATCTAATCCCTCAACATGATCCTTTGATACCAATCTATCACAACCCCCTCCCCTAATATATATACCTCCTAGGATAGAAATGAGATAAAGGAGATTGTGACTTGCCAGTTCCATCCTCTAGTAGGCCTTGGGTTGGTGACCAGCACATAGGTTAAATAAACATGCATATGGTAAGAATTACCCTCTAAGAGAACATGCATAAGAGAGATAAAATAAAGATACACCAATAAACACCTTATCAGATGTATATATAAATAAATATCAAGTGAAAAAATGAAATATAAAACATTACAATAAAAACTAAAAGGAAAACTACAAGTACTGAATGGTAAAGGGGGTAGTGACCACAAAGCCTAAACAACTCTTACAAAACCATGAGCTAGTGATATCTATCCCGATCCCCAACCTACACTAGCTAACAATAAAAATATTTTATATATATCTATGGTGACCATAGCAGTATACTCAGATGGTTCCTTCATAAATTCTCTCATGATAAACATAAAGAGATCATGCTAAAGCACAATTCATAATAGTGAAACTTACTCATCCCCTAAATAGGTAAATTGTGTTACCAGCCTCAACATGGATAACTCTTCCCAATTTTCGCACACAATAGATCATATAATATAATAACAAAACATCAAGGGAACCTTGCTCTCGCTTCCCCACTATCTTTATGCTCTACGCCAACATCACATTTCCTGATCCATCTCTCTCCAAAATAATCAATCCCAAAAATACCTAGGAAATGCATCACAACAAGTAACTCATGCATCACATCATTACATAATCCCATCCACATATCTTTATATAGTAACCGAGTGGTTTCCAAGAGATGCCACAACTTGTATGTTGTATTGGTTTCGAGCACAGCTGAAGAGTGAGGTGGTGGGTGATATATTAAAATTTTATTTAATAATCCTCGTCTAAAACCAGGAGTGAGGATCTTGAATGTAAAATTTATAATTAATTTATTTAATATCTAAATAAATAAATTCATGGGATTATGAACTTATTTAATTGACAATTTTCGATCATCTAAAAATACCCTTTTCTGTTTCCTTTATTGTGCTTTGAGGATCTAATTATGGAATCACTCTAGTTGTGATCCACAAGTGCTACAATGATCTTTGAGCAACACCACTTGATCCCTGAGTGCTAGCATGGTGAACTGAATGTATTGCATTGTTCATTCTTTATTTCTCATTCTTCATTATTGATTAAATCCCTCCTGCACGTCTTATTCTTGAGACGGATAGAGGATGATTTGGGAGGGAATTTTTGTTATGAAATAATTCTTTATTCTCACTTCTAGATACAAAACATAATTGAAAAAATCATATATTTATAGAATTAGTATTTTGGTTAAAATATTATTCAATAACATGTCTTAAAATAGATAAAATCAATTACATTTAATAAACCCCATGCCACATATAATAATAATATTCTTATTTTTCAGTGAACCAACTAATGAAAATTGATAAGTAATATTTATCATCTTGTAAATAATTATTTTATCACCGAACATGGTATTTTTCCATTGAAACTCCTTGGTTTTAATTGAATATATGAATAAATATTGCCTTAATTAAAGAAATATTTCATTCACATAATGAAGAATAAATATTTATTAAATATTCAATAAAATAAAATAAAAAAATTTATTCCTATGATGATGAATAAATATTTATTTAATTTATGTGATTACTATAACTTGTGTAAAATTATTCAACAGCCTTAAGAATAATATTTATTACCTTATCTAAATTAAAATATTATTTAATTGAGATCAACAAAAACACTTAGTGAGTGACCCTCTAGGATTTTTTCTTATTGGCATTAGGTGGGCTTACCTAAAGTCTAAGATTACAGTTTAGCAGTGCATCAAGGAAACCAAAGAAAGAACTTAATGTCATAATGATAGAAACCAGATATGAAATCTAATTGCGTAATGTCATCTTCTTTTCACAATATCTCATCAAGAAGGTTTCACAACATTGTTTCCAACTTATTTTCCTGATACATCTTTCTTTAACTATTTAAAATAAACACATTGTTACACCATGGCCATGGGATTTTACATATAGGTATCATAACAAACTCTTGGACAAAGTTTTTCATATATAATACTTACTTATCTACAACATAAGATGCATTATACTCAGACTCCACTATATAATCTATGACCATAGCTTTCTTTGAGCTCCTCTATCTCAAAGCTCTACTATTCAAAGTGAATATGTATCCTATTTGTGACATCATGTCATCTTGATTAGTTTGGAAACTAGCATCTTCATATCCTATGATGAATAGTTACTTATCTAATCCATAGACCAGGAAAATATCCTTAGTACACCTTAGATACTTAAGTATAGTCTTGAATTGCATCCAATAAAGGTCACCTTGATCAGATTGAATTTTGAATATCGTACTCAATATGTAGGAAAAATATATCATAGTACATAAAATAACATACATGAATAATTCAATATGTTAGCTCCACTAGGTTAGATACCCTGAGAGGGGGTGAATTAGGTTTTGAAAAATTAAAACTACTTCCCCTATTGATATTATTTTGATGTTAATCAAAACTCCATTCTCTCTCTTTCCTATAGAAAATTATAAACCGAAATTAAGACATGCAAGGGACGCATTAATTTTTACTTGGTTTACCCTCACTGAGCTACATCCATAGAGAATACAATGGAAATGTTCAGATGTACCAAATCCACTAAAGGAAAACTTCTATTTACAAAGTTTAGAGCAGACTCACTATCCCTCCTGGTTTACAACCACTCACAATTTGAAAGCTCATTGCTCTCTCAACTGAAGCGTGATCACTGCTTCTCTAGAATATCCACTCATAGTTTAAAGAATTTTAGGTCCCTTCACTATCACAAATGAATTAATATTCTAATTTATTTATATGATCTATTGAGGTTCCACTTTCATCCACTAGTGAGTACTACTTTACCATGTGTGTACTAAGAAATCTTCCAACTTTCACACAGACGTAGAATGACTAGCGCTCTTCTCTAAGCCTGGCGCACTTCTCTATTCCTAGCATGAAAGTTTAACCTAACTACTTATGTGAAACTCCCTTCACCAACTCAGAACTTGTTCGACTCACACCCTTTTACACCCAAACCAATATTGGCATTCAACTATCAACTGGCACGCAACTTTTGAATATCTTTATACATGTGTGACCAAACCACCACTTGCGCTCCCAAACCACTTGTGTGAATGGATCTCAAATTTTCTCTAAGTCTTGAGCTTAGTCAAAAATGATGAGGGTTATCCCTATATTTATAGGAATTTTGGGTACCCTGGGCACCACGCACAAGTATCCTTCCAGCGTGTTAGTCTACCTGCCTTAGCCTATGTCGCCCTAGTCACCTTGCACACCCAAACCAAAACATGGGTGCTTCTCTTTCCTTTTCCATATTATGATGTTCTGATCTTGAATAAACTATGGCGCACAGATTTCCAGGCCTCCCAGAAACTAGCATGCAATTCCCTTTTCCAAAAACACTCTTCTCCATTTGTCGATTTTGATGCCCAAAAATTCTGCAAACACTGGAAAACAGCACCACCTTTTATCTTCTCTTTTTGTACCACATTCAGATCGTCCATTCCTATGTCTAGAATCTTCAATCAATCATGGATTTTTGATAACTTCCCTTTAACTCGACAACTCACCATGAAAACCCTCCTTGGTCAAAAAATTGAACATCGTGGCCTGATTTTTGAAGAAACGCAACATGGAGGCCCTCTTTGTCAACAAACATAATCACCTAAAAATGATTCAATGATACCTTGAGGGATTTTTTCCAAAAACAATATTTAAAGAGTATGGAATCCTTTCCATTATTTTTCATTCCTCATTTTTATGTGGACACATTCTCTTATAAATATGAATTCCATGTGACGTTGGCAATAATATCCTCTTGGATTGTTCCATTCTAAATATATTTAGTATCTTATTAATGTATGTACTTTGACATAGGTTGAAAAAGCTCTTGGATCTGTCATGATGGATCTTGATCCCACAAATATATGTTTCCTCAGACAAGTCTTTTATATAGAATCATATATTAGACCACATATTAGTATACTATAATACTGGTACTTCATTTCCTATAAGTAATATACAATAAACATATATTATTAAGAAAACAACTTCACTTATACTAATCCATTTATAGAAACAAGGCTCACATTCATTTTATATGAAAAAAAATTCATTATGGATTCATCAAAATGAATGTTCCATGACTTATATTCTTTCATTAATCCATAAATTGAATTTTTTTCAGTTTTCATATCTTATTGGCATCCTTTGGAGCCATAAACCCTTGGGGTTGTGTCATATTGAAATATTATTTAAGGTACCTATTAAGGATGGTTGTTTTGAAATCAATTTTCCAAATCTCATATTGATAATAAGCCATATTTTAAAGTAAAATTATGATGGATTTTATAATTTAAACCAGTGAAAAGGTTCCATCATAGTCAATTCCTTAACATTGTTTAAACCCATTTGCAACCAGTCATTCCTTGTGGGTACTAAATTATCCTTCTATATATAGTTTATTTAGGAATAACCATTTGAAACCAATGGTATTTACATATACTATAAGGTCTACTAAATTCAAAACATGGTTTTGGCACATGGAATCCATTTTAAAATTCATGTCTTTTTTCCACTTGGAAACTTATGTTCCACTAACTTCTTCATTGTAGGTTAGAGGATCATAATTATCGACTAATAATGATTCTCCATCATTGGTAACTATAAAACAATAATGTTATGGTTCATTAAACTATCTTGTACTCATGTACAATACATGTGTCTATATAATAGTTTTGTCTTCCATGGTTTATTGGGGAATTCATTCTTATACCAACTATTGTGTTCCTTGAGCCTTGACATCATTGGAGTCTATCTCACTCACACTATAACATTTATAGATTTAATCCCTATTATGTAATATGGAATGTCCTACCACAATAAACTTTTTATTTAAGGGTTCATATAGAAAATATCCCCATGTTTCCTTAGGGTATCCTAAAAAGTTACACTATGTTCCTTAGGGTGAAATTTTATTACCTGAAGAGGCATTAAAAAATTCTTCTCTTACCCACACATTTAAATTTAATAACATTGTTTTTCTTCAACTTTTTAAATCCATTGGGAATACCGTTTATTGATTTAATTAGTACTTGGTTTGTTATATATTCTTCTTTTTGTAATGTGCAGCACTAAAAGGATAATGGAAGACTCTCATGACTCATCATTGATCTCAGTATATTCAACAAGGTTCGGTTCCTACTTTCACATACACTATTTAACTATGGTATGTAAGGAGGATTGAGTTGGTATAGGATCCCAAAATCCTATAATTAGTCAATTAATGCTTGATTAAGAAATTCCCCACAAAGGTCTGAGTACATTTTCTTAATCTTCCTATTAATCTAGTTATCAACTTCATTTTTATATTCCTTGAATTTATCAAAAAAATACAAAGTATACCTCACTAAGTATACATATCCATATTAACTAAAATAATAAGTAAAATTTATGAAGTATTAGTACCCACCCATTTCGTCAATAGGAAATAGTCTACAAACATCAGTATGAACTAATTCAATAAGCTCATTATCTCATTCACCTTTCCTACTTAATGGATATTTGGTCATTTTTCATTATAAACATGTGTAACATACACAGAGTGGTTTTAGTTAAAAATAATCTAAATATCTATATTGATGTAATTTAGAGATTTTTTTTTTTGTTTACATGATGTAGTTGATGATTCTAAAGTTGGGTGTGGCATGATTCATGTGAATTAACTTCATTATCGATTTTCATTAATTGGTTCATGTAATCCAATAAATAAATATTGTTATTTAAATGTTCCTTATCATAACAAATTCTATCATTATAAAATAAAAAAAAATTAATCTTTCATTTGAAAATAAATCAATCTATATCTAGTCTCAATACAAAAACAATGATTTTGGTAACTGAAGGCACATAATAACAACCCTTTAAAACCAATATCGTTCATGTCAGCAACATGAGGTGGTAGTCCCCAATATCTAAAATGGAAATTTTAGCTTTTTTGGGTTCTCATATATCTACCACCCATTGGTGGATCTTTTTTAATCTACTTGGTTCCTATATTTTAATACATCTGTGAGCACCACATGATATATCTAATAACCAATTTTTATAAAAAAATAAATTTCACTCGATAACAAGAACACCTGAAATTTCTCCTTACTTATTTGGTTAGGTGCAGTTTTTCTTGTAGTGGCCCTTATTGCCACATAAAGAACACAGAACATCATATTCCCTTGTGAACCCCTTGATCTTCCTCTTCTTAGAATGGTGTAAAGAATCTTTGGTCTTAAATCTATTTTCTTTCACTTTCTATTTGTTCACTCTAAGGAATGAAGGCTTTTGCGTGTTATAACCTTATATACCTAGAGAAGAAGAGTGAAAATAACTATTAGAGACTTCTCAATGTCGTTTATATTAAAATTCATAAAAAATCAATAAAATATCTGAGGGAGTAATTCTAGAATGAGATCAGTGCCTAGTTCTTCAGGGAGTTTAAACCATTGAACTTCTAGGTGCTTAATGTAGCTGATGATCTTGACTATATGAGGCCCATCTGGGGAATCCTCTCTAAGCATACTCTAAAAGAGCACCTTGTAAATCTCAAACCATTCCTATTTATATGTCCCCTAGAAAATACAATAGAGGTTCTCCGGCATTCTATATGCATCCATGTTTCTATGAGACATAATGAGTTCACTAGAAATTAATGAAAGCATCAAAAACTGAACGTCAAAAGCATCACACAAATTTTTTTCATAGAAAAGGAAATCTTTATCAATAGCCTTCTTAGTAGGTGGATCAAGAATTGAGGATTCTAGCACATAATATTTCTATTCATGTCATAGAACAACCGGAAGGTATTTGTACCATTACTGTAAGTTAATCCTAGTTAATAGGTTGTATTTCTAAAATATTTATCATAGGGATAATTTGAATGATGATATTTCCATTTTATTCTATAGTTAAAAAGAGTATATTATTCTTACTTTTATTGATTACAAATTATATGAGAAATAATAAATTTATTGAATTTATTGTATCTCTCACTATTTTATCATGTCATAGTAGCCTTCACCATTGAATATAGAAGTTCTAAGTTCTTTAACATTATAGAGGTAGGGATCTATATTCCCCTTCTCATAACCCCAACAAGGGTTGGTCAAGCTACATTAAGTTATTTAGGTAGGAAAGTCTTTTCCAACTGTAGGCTTGCAGCTCCTTGACCTGTTGGGTGATTTCTCAATCCTAAAATCCTAAATTGGATTTCCTTAACACCTGCCTCCAAATTACACCAATTCTAGAAAGGGTTACTCCTCTTGATGTAAAATGGTTCATTCAACCGAAAAACTTCACAATAACTCCTCTTAAAAAATTATGTGTCCCAACCAAGGTTTGTCAAACACTTAGTTCTATTGAATAATTTTCCTAATTAAGTAATAGGGGGTCAGTCAAACTTTGGTTGAGGGATTTTAATTAATTATTCATAAATTTATCTAATTTTATCCTTTATATGTATTTTTAATATTATGTGGATGTTACTTAATTAAGTAACCATATAGGATAAAACATTTACATATATTTCATTTATTTAATTTCATATGCATAAATTTTATATTATTTTATCCTTTACCTTTATTATTAATGTTAATTGGATGTTACTTAATTAATTAACCATGTTGGATAAAATATTTATTCATAATATATTTATTTAAATTCCTTATTTTCACATTACTTAATTTATTTATGTGATTTTGGTCTTGCATCCACAAAATAAATAGGTTTATAGACATAAATAAATGATCTTTTCATGAGATTTATGTAATGGTTGAATTAATGAGTGGACATTAAATCAACCTATAACATAGGGGAAATAACTCCTTTTTCTGGTCAGTTATAGAATTCCACCTGTCCACATGGGTATCACCTGAGTTGGCATCATAATGGTTTCATCTTGAACTGACTCCACTTGTATTTGGATACTCAATTAATTACTTGTATTTTGACTCACATGCATGTGAGGGGCACAAGATAATTTGTTAAAATGGGATTACATAAATATCTTTAGACACGTAGGTCCAATATAATAATGGAGTGAGGGATGACATGCAGACCATCATATTTGTTTTAGTAATAAATAATTTCAAAATCATGAAATAAATTAAATTAAAATATCCAATGCATACACAGGTCTTGGTAAAACTCATGAATAGTCATACATGCAATTAATATGAAAAGGTAACTGGATTCCATTCATTTCTATATTAAATATTTATTATTTTAGATGAACATGCTTGTATTAATTAATTAATTCCCTTTCATATTAATGATCATCCAAACTTAATAGGAGATACCCAAAATTTATTCCATTCATGTAAAATAAAATATATAACCAATAATGACATAATAATTACAATAAATTAATTGAGAATTTAATATTCATTAAAACCATTATTAAATTTTCAAATGAAATTCGGTGTGTCAATCAATAAAACAAGGTTTTAATAATGTAATTTTCAGTTTAATTTAATTTTTAATTCTATCATTTAATTGTAGACTAAAAGACATGTACAGTCTTGTTACATGACATGTTCCTTAGTTGTTGTGTATCTGAGTCATACGCCTAGGGCTTCGACATGTTAACACGACTGGACTGCCTAGTGTGTACATCCATCGGCACACAATGTATCCACTTTTCATGTGTCACATTAGCCCAGTCAACAAACGGTATGCAAGAAATGCACCATTTGTAATTAACTCTTTAGCGCATCTAGGTACAGTGTGTGTCCTGACTACATGTCATGTAACATAGTTTTTTCAACCAAATATTTGACACTTTCCCATGGTATCTCTGTTCATTCTTCATTTGTTCTTAAACCTTTAAGAAAATTAAACACTAAACAAACATGATTAATTTTTCAATGAAATTTCAATTAAAATTGGATTAAATAATAAATAACATAAAATGAAAATCTAACCATAGTTGTGCATAGATCAATAATCAAATAAATAATTATTAATTTAAATGTGACACCTCTGATACAACTTGTTGGTTTGGAGTGTAGTTGAATCATGTAGTGCTGGGTGATATATTAAATTTTATTTTATTAATAATTTTCTGAAACCATGAGTGAGGATCTTTAACATCAAATTTATAATTAATTTATTTAATATATGAATACGTAAATACCTAGGATTAATAACTTTCCTCATTGATGATTGTTCATCGTCCCAAAATACACATTCAAATTTCATTAATTATGTTGTGAGGATCTAAGAATAGAATTCATCTATCAGTAATCCACATGTCCTCCAATGATCTCTTTGCAACACCCCTAGATCACCGGGTGCTAGCACATGAAATCAAATGTCATATATTTTTCATTTTTGATCGCTCATTATTCGGTATTGAAGAAATCCATCTTGTGCTTCTTGTTCCTGAGAGGGAAGGAGAAGGAGGAGTCAAGATAGAATTTTTTTGGCATAATAATTATCTATTCTCAATTTTGGATGCAAAATACTATAGACATAGATGTTTATTTATAGATTTAGGATTTATGTTAAAATGTTACTTAATTTCTTGTCAGCCACTAAATAACATTTATTAATTTTAATAAACCCCATGCCACATATAATATTTTTATTATTATTTTGTGGTGTGTTAACTTTCACAAATTGATAAATAATATTTACTAACTTATAAATAATTATTTTATCATTGGGAATGGTCATGCTTCATTTTAACTCTTCAGTATTTATTGAATATCCGAATAAATATTTTATTCATAAATAAATATTTTATTCAGATATCAGTGAATAAATATTTATTAAATATTCATTAAAATAAAAAAAAAAAAAATTTATTCACATGTCAGAAAGTAAATATTTATTTAATTTATGAGATCAATATAACTTGAATAAAATTATTCGAAGGTCATGAGAATAATATTTATTCCATTAATTAAATTCCAATAGAATTTAACTGAGATCAATGGAAACACTTATTGATGACCCTCTAGGATTTTTTCTTATTGGAATTAGGCAAGTGTTCCTAAATTACCAGATTACTTTATGGAAATGGGTTAAGGAAACCAAGATAAATAACTTAATATCACAATGATGAGCACCACTTATGAACACTCACTGTATAATATAGTCCATTTTCCACAATATCTCTTCAAGAAGGTTGCACTATGGTGTCATCAAACTATTTTTTATATACATCTTTCTTTGACTATATAAAATAAACTCATTGTTACACCATGACAATGGATTTTAGGTGACAGTTATATTCCAATAAAAGTGCTTATATACCAATTCCTATGAATATGGAAGGTAAAAATCCTTCCTTGACTTATCCATTAATAGAATGTCAATCTTTATGCAACCGATATACCCCAATTCAAGTCAATATATAGCATTACTATTTTCAACAGCAAATCTCTATGTGCGAGTCACGACATACATCAATGACAATCTTAAATTCTAAAGATCATTACACACACTCACAAATAGGAATATTCATTGACACCAAAACATGTGGAATTCCTACTAGTGGGTTTTTTCTTATAATCGCTCATCCTAGAGATTACCAAGTGTGACCTTTATGATAATAATCCTCATCCACTTATGAGTACTCACACCTGATGGTCTAAATATTATGTGTCCCATCGTAGTATGTTATACAACCACATAACTATATTAACAATATTTTCATGGTACTTAAAGGTTCACATCATAGCGGGGAATGGTTATAACCTTATCAATGTTACAAATAATCTAGGACATTATTACATTAAATCCATGTAGAATAATGAAAATTATTTAATAATTTGTTTAATTTATATTCTTGTCATTGAATATTAAATGTTATAAAATTATAATCAATTGGTCCTAGAACACCAACTCTAACATGACTTGTATCATACATTGGGTATTATACCTCAATCCATCACATCTCATACATCGATTAAGTACCTTAATCCATCATAGCCAATACATATCATACCTATAATAATCCTTTGGATACTATATCAAAGGATACATGTGTGTAAAATAACCTCAAGCGATCACATCATCTACACACATATATATGAGGAAACTAACCATCGTGCATACCATCACAAGTAATAACCAAGAGGAGACAGTAAGGCCAGAGGGGGTAGTCATCCATCCATCCTCCCACCAAGATGTTGTGGAAAATACCCTCCCAAAGTTCATTGGGTGTCAGTATCCCTAACCAACATGGTTGGGGTAGTGTATGAAATCACAATATATAATGTATCTCACAACCACACTCTGGGAATAACCTAGTCTTAGAATCAATTGCAACTAATATCACTCAGAATCCCAGCTTCCCATGCTAAGACCCGATATCCTATAACACACAAGAATTTATATGATCTACATAAATTAATTATTCCATTTCTATCATTTTTTCTCTGTTACTTTATTCATTATCTATTAAATTAACTATTAAAATTATTCCACATTATATTAAATTAATCATCAAAATAAATTTCATTCCCTCCAAACATAATCCCAACCATGTTCGTAGCATCTCAAGTTTAAGTTCTTTTCATATTTTTCATTCCATCAACACCATAACTATGAGTTAAGAATTATTTTTTCATTATTAGCATCATTCCAAGGTCTAGGTAAACTAATATAACAATCCTACGCTACCAACAAGAGGAAAGATACAACCAAACACATCTATCCACCTCATGTAATGGGGAATGGAATGCAGATAAAACCAGAATTATAAATATAATCCATTCAATATATTCATTTCAAGAAAGAAAACATCTTTATTACATCAATGGGTAATCCCATATTCAACCCATTCCAACATCTATGTTTCCATTCCCAAGAACCACATTCATATATCAATTCATATATCCAACACAGGTTTCAATTGTTGCTACTTCATCTGGGCCTCCCACTTCTACTAGGGAACATCTAATAGCTGGAGAAAACCACCATAAACACATTGCTCAAAATTTACCTTCTTCTAGAACAAACATCGAGAAAAAAAAATCTTAAAATTCATGAATTAACCCAATCCCCCAAAACATTCCTAAAAAATATCATTACATCTCGGCCCATCCTTAGACCAACCATTAGAGGCATCACCAAAAACAACTAGGTCTCTCTATACCTCCACCTCTAAATCCCCTAGTAGGGAATCCTCTAACTACTACAAAAAATATGACTATTATTTTCTGTATAAGGTACAAACTCTTCCCCCAACCTCTTCCATATCTAGAAGTATCATTGGGAGTTCTTAAATCACTCTCTAGGAATCTCTAGATTCATATACAACATCACTCCATGACTTCCTTCTTAGCATATCAGTCAAAACATTTCTATTTCGAAACATATATGAATTCTCAATGTCATAATACTATAATAATTCCAACCAATTATGTTGAAAAAAAGTTTAATTCACATTGGTATAATACATACCTTAGGCTATAATGGTAGGTAAAAACCAAAAAAAAATCTCACTGATTAGGTAATGTTTCCACAAAATCAAAACAAACACAACTATTTTCAAATCAGGATCATGGGTGGAATAGTTACACTCATAGAAAAATAAATTTCAAGCCCTATAATAAAAAACTGATATCTGATGCATCAGAACACTTCCCCAAGACAAGATGTTAAGCATCATAGAAAAACTCAAACTAAACTCTTTATGCTGGAAAACAAAGGACTAGAGCACTTACCAAATTCTCCTTCAAGTACTCAAGATCTACCTGACCTTGGTCAATCCACAAAATCTCATGATCCTCTCTATTTAAGGATGTTAGAGCAGTTTTAAGACAATATAGATCAATTACTAACCTCCTTTAATAGCCTAAAATACCAAGGAAACTCAACACCTCTGTCAATATCTTGGGGGCTTCCCAAGAAGAAACTGCCTCTATCTTCAATGGATACATAGATACTCCCTACTGGGAAAAAATATTCCCCAAGAAATGGACATCATGATCCTAGAACTCACACTTAAAAAACATCCTGAACAGCTTCTCATGACAAATTACTCCCAAAATGGCACATAGATTCTCTTCATGCTCCTCCTCAGATATGGAGTACAAAAGGATTTCATCAATGAAAACCGCCATAAACTTATCCAGGAACTCTCTAAACAATGCATTCATCAACCCCATGGACACAGTTACAGCATTTGTCACACCGAATTTTGTTACAATGAACTAATAATTATCTTGATGAAAACAGAAATCAATCATCTAAATATCCTCATTCTTCACCCACTTCTGATGATATTTTAACCATAGATCAATCTTTAAGAAATAACTTTTTACTTTTAATTGATCAAATAAATAAGCATTCCTTATAAGGGGATAGTTGTTTTTTATTGTCACTTGGTTTAAGCAATGATAATCGATATAAAGTTATAAACCACCATCAGCCTTCTTCATGAAGAAAACTGGTGTAGACCAAGGTGACATAGTCAGCCAAACAAAAATTCACTGTAATAGATCATTGAGATATACTTAAAACTATCGAAACTCAGAAGGTACCATCCTATTTTGAGACATAAATATAAGAGACATTCCTTGTTGTATCTCAATCCCAAACTCAATCTCTCATCGAGGGCTTAATGATAAAGCCTCCTCTAGAGAGACATTAGAGTACTCTTATACAACCCTGGGAAACACCAACTATTGAACTTGTGATGAGCCCAACATCAAATAAACCATCAATGATGATAAGGATGGAGCATGCCTTCTTCCCATATGAGGGTCTCTCTCACAAAAAAACACCACTAGATCCCTATAAGCATCATATAATGAAACATTCCTCCTGAATAACTCCAAGATAGCTTACAATAAATACAACCAAACTATAGCATGGATTATGTCATATGGTTGTATATGTAAACATAGGAAATATTCCCAAGAGTAGTGTTTCCCCAACACTAGCTCAAATTCTCTGAATACTTTATACAAGTCATCTCCACCTCCAATTGGTGTAGTCAATGCCAACGGAACTGGAATACTCACTACCTCAAGTCCCAAATCATGGATAACATAGGGTCATATAAAGGATCGAATCACTCCTGAATCAAACAAAACATGTACCCATGTATAAAACAAGGAAAGGGTGCCTCAATTGATATCTAGCTCATCCGGTGCTAGTAATTCTAAATCATAAAGATGACCACAACCATATCCAGGGTATCTTTAACCATTATAATGACCAACTCCTTGGTCCTACTATACTCAATGAAAAAAATGAGCATCTCAATGTTGTAATCTTCTTGTCCCATCTCCTCATAGTGATCTCAAACTAAAACACCCTACTGCTGCTACCTCAGCTAAAACTGCATCAATGGAAGAAGATGAATTGGAACACCTAGTTCATGCCAACTGGTTATAAAGTTTGGGCACTCTCACTATTGATGACATCATCCTCTATAATAAAAACATGCATTTAATCAATTGGAATAGGTATGAAAACCACCACACCTAGAGAAATGAGATGATGTGGGTTGGTACCAACCCCCTACTGACTGAAAGATCTTATTTATAGATATTTGGGAACCCCATATTATAATTAATCTTTGTGAGGAATCCTAAAGAATCCCCTCTCATGACAGTATGGTTTGGGCCAACATCCTCCCAATAACCTCTTCTATCACAAGAACCTCAAGATATGAATACATCATAAATGGGGTGGCCTGGTGCTAGATATTAGGATGAAAAACCTCCTAGAAATGTCTTTTCATGTTCTCCTCAATCTGGTAACAAGTCTAATGCATATTGCAGAAGTGTCCTGAAATGGATCTCAAACTCTCACATGCTAGAACTCCCCTGTTGAAGGGTAATAAACTCTTGGAAACATTCCACTTTCACGGTTGTATAAAGGAACCCTACTCTAAAAAGTTCATGGTACTTCTCCCAAAATACGGTTGGTTCCTTATGGTCTCCAATAAATAAGAACCACCACTATCTTTTTTCTCCATATAGCATCATCACAGACAACAAAACATAGTGCACCTTATGATTACGTATTGAACAGAAAGTTATCTTCACATCCTCTAGCCTGTATTTTGTGACTGAATTTGAAACATATCCCACATATTTCTTTATAATTTGGAATTGAAACTCTCCATGATTCCCCATCCAAGTTTCATCATCATCGACATCTACTCTACATTAACATATTGGAACATCCTACGAAATATCTTCAGTATGAACCTAATTAGGACGTAGACCTGGATCTATAAATACAAAAAGAAAAAACTTTTAGATATCCTAAACCTAAAATATAGAATAGTTAACATTAATTAATTAATTAATTATTATATTGTTATGATTTTAACATATCCCATGGCCTACCCATTTCAAACATAGGGACAGATAAGAATGATGCATGATTCTTTCCTAGGACTCTACCCTAAAATCAGTATCACTTCATTTAAAAGGCTCGATAAACATAAAGGTATGTGCTTCAGATTATAGAGGGAACTAAATACCCTTGTCTTTTACAGTCTCCCCTATTTTCATCACTTACTAAACTTAAATGACCCCAATTACCTACCAACCCAAGAAACCTCATGTATGTCGAACTTCAAACCCCATCCTATCCCTCAACATAATCCTCTGATACCACTAGGTCACAACTCCTTCCCCCCAAAGTATATCCCTCATGGGCCGAAAATGAGATAAGTGAGATGGTGACTTCTCATGTCCTGCCTCTAGTAGGGCATGGGTTGAGTAATAGAATCGAGGGTATAATAAACATGAATATGGAAGGAATTACCCTCTAATAGAACATGCGAAAGAGAGTGAAAATATATATAAACCAATAAAAACCTTCTCATACCTATATATAAATAAATCTCATGTTAAAACATGAAATATAATACATTACTATAACAAGTGAAAGGAAAACTACAAGTTCCAAAAGGTAACGATGGAAGTAACCATGAAGCTTAAACAACTCCTATAAATCCACAAGCTAGTAATATATAACCTAATCTCCAACCTTATCTAGATAATATGAAAACTAGTTTATATATACATAGGGTGAGAATAAAAGTATACTTAGTAGGATTCTCTCAAAATCCTCTTGTGTAAAGGATAAAGATATCATATAAAAGCATAGTTCACAATAGTGAAACTAACTCATCACTTAAACAGTTATACTAAGTTCACAGCCTCACCATGGATAACTCTCACCAAGTATCACACACAATAGAGAATTTAATATAATAATTAAACATCAAGCATACCCCCTGCTACTTCCCTATTGTTTTTCCACTCTTCCCCAACATCACACTTCCCAACCAATCTCTCTCCAAAATAAGCCAACCCGAAAACACCTGGGAAAGGCATCACAACATTAACCTCTTAAATCACATCATTACATAATCACAAACACATATCTGTATATTATAACCAAGTAGTTTCCTAAATCCTCCATAGCTCATATGACATGTTGGTTTTAGGTGCAGTAGAAGTGTGCAGTGGTGGGTGATATATTAAAATTTCATTTAATATCATTGTCTGAAACCATGAGTGAGGATCTTTCATGTAAAATTTATAATTAATTTATTTTATATATGAAGAAATAAAAAACATGTGATTAGAAACTTTTATATTTGATGAGTGTTGATCATCTGAATAGACCTTTTCAGATTGCCTTTGTTGTGCTGTGAGGATCCAAAGATAGAATCCCTCTAATGTTGATCCACACGTGCTCCAATGATCTCCAAGAAGCACCAATCGATCACTAGATTCTATAATGGATAATAAAAGGTTTTTTGTTCTTCATTATTGATCGCTAATTATTTGGACATTAATAAATATTTATTATGCTTCTCATTATTGAGAGGGAGAGAGAAGGAGGAGTCAAGATAGAATTTGTTGTGCGTAACAATTCTCTATTCTCAATTTTGGATGAAAAAAAATAGGCATACCTATCTATTTATAGAGTTATGATTTATGATAAAATATTCTTTAATTTCATATTAG
Source organism: Viscum album (assembly GCA_963277665.1). Taxonomy (NCBI): domain Eukaryota; kingdom Viridiplantae; phylum Streptophyta; class Magnoliopsida; order Santalales; family Viscaceae; genus Viscum; species Viscum album. Next base: position 937,096,491 of record OY728120.1, on the reverse strand, counting down.
TAGTTAAATAAAAATTATTACCTTTATTGAACCTCATGACACATATAATATTATTTTTATTATTTTTTGGTGCGCCAACTTGTGCAAATTGGTAAATAGTATTTACCATATTGTAAATAATTATTTTATCACAGAACGTGGTCTTGGTCCATTCGAACTAATAGGTATTTATTGAATACCCAAATCAATATTTTATTCATAAATAAATATTTCATTCACATACCAGCGAATAAATATTTCATAAATATTCAATAAAATAAAACAATAAATTTTTATTCACATGAAGATGAATATATATTTATTTAATTTATGTGATCAATATATCTTGAATAAAATTATTCCCTGATCTTGAGAATAATATTTAATACATTAATTAAATTCAAATATAATTTAATAGAGATCAATGGAATAACTTAATTTGTGACCCTCTAGGATTATTTCTCACTGAAATTAGGAGGGCTTGACTAAAGTCTAATATTACTATTTAGAAATAGTTCAAGGCACAAAAAAGAAAGAAATTAATGTTGCATTGAAGATAAAAACATATCAATTCTGATTATATAATAAAATTCATTTATCCAAACATATCATCAAGAAGGTTACACAATGGTGTCAGCAACCTATTTTCTCAAAATATATTTCTTTGACTATATGAAATAAATGCATCATTACACCATATAAATGGAATTTATGTGACTAATATATTCAAATAAAAGGGATGAGATAAAAAATACCATAAATATGGAGGGTAAAATCTTTTATTAAATTATCCATTAACGACCTATCGATCATGATGCACCCAATGTACCCTACTTCCTTCCAACATATGGCATGACAATTTTTGTCAGTAAATATAAGTGTGTGAGTCATGACATCCATAATTGATAATCTTAAAGTATAAGGATCATTACACATGATCAAATATAGGAATATCTAATAAAACAAAAACATGTAGAATTCCTACTCGAGTGTATGTACTCATAATCTCACATCTTGGAGATTAACAAGTGCGAACTTCGTGAGAAGAAGCATCGTCTAATTATGAGTACTGACACCTAATTTTCTAAATACTATGTGTCCCATAATAGTATTTTATCCAACCATATAACTATATTAAGAATATTTTCCAAGCACTTTAAGGATATCATTATAGCGAGGAACTATTATGACCTTATCAATGTGATAAATACTCTAGGATATTATTACATTTTATCCATGTAGAAAAATGAACATCTTGTAATAAGATATTTAAGTAATATTTGATTCATACAATATACATGTTATCAAACTATAATAATTTGGGCCTAGGACACTAACTCTAACAAACTCCCACTTGAACTAGTGCCAACTACCTATGAATTTAATTCCGCTTTACCTCACGTCGTAATCATGTTTCCATTGAGTCAAGGATTTGGTCAACGGGTCTTCCATATTGTCTCTCATGGAAATAATGCTCATTACAACCTCACCCCACTAATAAAAATCCCTCAAAAGATGATACTTCTGAATTATGTTCTTTGTTCACTAATGTGACCTTGCCTCTTTTACGAGAGCCACTATTGTAGTATTATCACAATAGAATGTGATGGGATCTTTACTGCTAGGTAACACGTAAAACTCTTAGATGAAGTTGGACATCTATAATGCTTTTTAGCTACCTCAGAATCCGAAATATACCCATAATCCACTATAGAATCTACGATCATAGACTAATTTCAGATCTTCTATCTCACAACACATACATTATAAGTGAGGATGTATCATGTTTGTGACTTCATGTCATATTTATTTGTTTTGAAACTAGAATATGCATATCCTTTGATAACTAATTACTTATCTCCTATATTGACTAGGAAAATATCTTTAGTACGCATTAGATACATAAGGATATTATTGACTACCACCCAAGTGTAGTCACCAGGATCATCTTGATATCTTCTTATCATACTTAATGCATTGTAAAAAACTTGCATAGTACGTAGCATAGAATATATGACTGGTCTAATCACTAGTGAGTATGGAATCCTTTCCATTCTGTTTCTTTCCTCATTGTATGAGGACACATTTTCTTGGAAAGATAAATTCCATGTGATTTTGGCAACAATCCCCTCTTAGATTATTCCATACTAAATCTCTTCTGTATCTTTTCTATGTATGTACATTGACTTAGGTTGAGAAACCCCTTGGATCAATCTGGATGGATCATCATCCTAAGAATATATGTTGCCTCAACCAAGTCCTTCATAGAGAAGTAGTTATTTAACCACATCCTAACAGACTGTAAGACTGGTATTTCATTTCCTATAAGTAATATGTCATCAATATATACAATTAAAAAAATCACCACACTTACACTAAACCATTTTTAGAGACAAGGCTCGTATTCATTCTTTATGAAACCAAATTAGGTTGTGTCTTCATCAAAATGAATGTTCCATGACCTAGATTCTTAATTTAATCCATAAATGGATTTTTTTTTATTTTTCATATCTTATTGGAAATTTTTGTAGTCTTTAACCATTTGGGTTGTGTTATATTAACATCTTTCTGAAGATTCCCATTAAGGTTGGTTATTCTGATATCCATTTTTCAAATATCATAGTCATGGTAAGCCACATTGGAAAGTAAAATTGTGATGTTTTTCATCGTTGAAACTGCTGAAAAGGTTTCATCATAGTCAATGCCTTGACATTTTCTAAACCCTTTTGCAAACAATCTTTCCTTGAAGGTACTGAATTTTTTTCCGTGTATAGTTTCTTCTTGAATACCCATTTGAAACCAACGGGATTTACATATATTGGTGGGTCTACCAAAATCAATACTTGGTTTTAGTACATGGAAACATTTCATAATTCATGGATTTTTTATACATGGAAACTTCTGTTCCACTTACTACTTCCGTTTAGGTTAGAGGATCATTATTATCAACTAATAATAATTCATCATCCTCAGTTATTAGACAATAATATATTCTAGTTATTTAGCCTATATTTTACTCTTTTTAAGTAATTTTGTATCTATAATAGTTTCTTCTGTCATGGGATGTTTTGGAAGTTTTTCTTGTACCAATTGTTGTGTACCTTGAGCCTTGAATTCATCGAAGTCTATTTTGATCCAACTATCACTTTTAGAGATGTACTCCCTCTCAATTAATGCATTATGTCTTTACACTATAACCTTTTTCTTAGGGGTCATATATGTAATATCCCCTTTTATCTTTGGGGTTTATAATAGAGGTACACTTTGATCCTTGGGTGAAATTTTGTTACCTGAAGATACCTTAATAAATTATTCACTTCCTCATACATTTAAATTTGATAACATGGTTTTTCTTCCACTCAAAAATACATATTGAATGCGATTTATCAATTTAGTAGGTACATGGTTTAGTATATATGAATTTGTTTTTATCATGTATCCCCTAAATGATAATTAAATATTCTCATGACTCATCATTGATCTCACCATATCCAACAAGGTATAGTTTCTCCTTTTTCTTATACCATTCTGCTTAAGTGTGTTGGGAGGAGTGAGTTGGGATAGCATCCCAAACTCTTATAAGTAATCAATGATGTATTGATTAATATATTATCCACCATGGTATAACTAGAGTTTCTTAATCTTCCTATCAATCTAGTTCTCAACTTTATTCTTTTATTCCTTTAATTTATCAAAACAATCTGAATTATACCTCATTAAGTAGACATATCCATATCTACTAAAATCATTAGTAAAAGTTGTAAAGTATGAGTACCCACCCCTTGATTCAATAGGAAATGGTTTGAACACATCGGTATGAACTAATTCAAGATGATATTTAGCCCTTTCACCTTTCCTGCTAAATAGGTATTTGGTCATTTTCCCTTATAAACATGTGTGACAAACACAAAGTGGTATTATCTCAAAAGAATATAAATATCAATCTTGATGTATGTTAGTCAATATATTTCATTAACATAACCTATCTGGTGATGCTAAAGTTGGGTGTGGTATGATTCATGTGAAGTAACTTCATTATCGAATGTCATTACATGGTTAATGTAATCCATCACATAAATATCATTATTTATATGTTTCCTACCATAACAAATTCTATAGTTATAAAATAAGCAACATTTATTCCCAAATTTGAAAATAAATCCATTTTTATCTATTCAAGATAATGAAACAGTACTTTTGGTAACAGAAGGAACATAATAACAACCATTTAAAACCAAGATAATTCCAGTCAGCAACGTGAGGCATTAGTCCCTGATAGCTACAATATCATGTTTAGCTTCATTGAATTCTCATAGATCTACCTCCCCTCAGTAAATCATTTTGAATCTAATTGTTTCCTGTATTTGAATACATATGTGAGCACCATAGGCTGTATCTAATACGCACTTTGTATAAATATATAATTTCACTTGATAATAAACTCACCTCATGCTTCCCCTTGCTGCTTTTAATGGGTGTAGTTTTTCTTCAAGTGGACCTTATTTCCACATAAAAAATAGATAAAATCTTATTCCATTTATTACCCCTTGATCTTCCTCTTCATGTAAGGTTATAAAGAAAATTTGGGCTTAATGATGTTTTCTTGCTCTTTCTGTTTGTTCTCTATTAGGATAGAATGTTTTTTGAACTTTGTAACCTTATCTACTTGGTGAAGAAGAATCGGAAGATTTAGATCATACTTCTCAATGTAATTCATATTAAAATTCACAACAAAGATGGGGAAGAACATAGGGAGTGATGCCAAAATGCGATCGGTACCTATTATTTTGAGGAGTTTAAACACTAGAACCTCTAGGCACTCCATGTAGCTGATGAGCTTGACAACATGAGGTTCAGCTGGGGAACTCTCTCCAATATTACTCCGAAATAGATCCTTGGAAATATCAAACCATCCTTTTTTAGCTCTCTCTTGGTAAATTCTATAGAAGTGATCATGAATCCTATATGAATCCATGTTTTCATGAGACTTCATGAGTTCACTACAAATTGATAAAGGCATCAAACATTGAATTTCGACCGCATCACTCAAATATTTTTCATAGAAAATGAACTCTTCATCACTTGCTTCCTTAGTAGGAACATCAGGCATTGAGGATTCTAGCACATAAGATTTTTCTTCATGGTGTAGAACAATCGAAGGTGTCTGTACCATTCGTAGAAGTTACTACCAGTTATGAAGTTTTCTTTATCCAATATTGATCATAGGGATAACGTCAATGATGATATTTCCATTTTATTCTACAATTAAAAATAACATATTATTAGTACTTTTCTTGATTATAAATTATGTGAGAAATAATAAATTAATTGATTTTATTAAATATCTCACTATTTTATCAGGTCTCAATAGCCCTCACCAATTAACATGGAATGTCTAGTTGTTTTAACATTATAGTGTTAAGGACCTATATACCTCTTCACGTAACCCCAACAAGGGTTGGTCAATCTATCTGAAGGAATTTAGATAGATAAATCTTTTCCAACTACATGTTTCTAGCTCCTTGATCGGTTGAGTGGATTCCCAAATCCTTAAATAATGACTTGGATTTCTACAACACATACCCCCAATTGCACAAATTATTGAAAGGGATACTCCACTAGATGTAAAATGGTTAAATAAAGCCAAAAAATTTATAATAACTCCCATTATCAAAATAAGTGTCCCAAAAATGGTTCATCAAAAACATAGTTCTACTGAGATTTTTTCTTTTTCATAATCAATTAACAGAAGGCTTAGTCACACTTAATATTAGGTTAAGTGATTTTAGTGGATTATCCATAAATTTTTTCTTGTTTTATCCTTTACATGGCTTGTTAATATTGAGTGGATGTTAATTAATTAACCATTTTGGATAAAATATTTATGAAAAATTAATTTATTTAATTTATTATGCATAAATTTTATCTTGTTTTATCCTTTCCATGCCTTGTTAATAATAACTATATGTTACATAATTAATTAACCATGCTAGATAAAACATGTATGCATAATAAATTTATTTAAATTCTATCTTTTCACATTAATTACATTATTTACGTGACCATGATCTTACATCCAGAAAATAAAAAATTAAATAGAGATAAATAAATAAGTGGTTCATTCAAGACCTTTTTCTAAAGGTTGATTTAATGAGGGAACATTAAATAAACTTATAAGATAGGGGAAATAACTCCTTTTTCAATACTAGGAATGAGTTATAGAATTCCACCTATCCACTGGTGTAGCACCTAAGTTGGAATCATAATGGATCCATCTAAAACCATCTCTATGTGCCTTGGGATACATTATTAATTACTTGTATTTATGACTCACACATAGGTGAGAGGGAACTAAATGATTGGTTAAAAATGGGATTACATAAATATCATTGGACATGTAGTTTCTGCATAATAATAGAGGGAAGGATGACACACATACCATCATATTTAATTTAATAATAAATAATTTCAAACTCATATAATAAATTAAATTAAAACATCCAATGCATACACTAGTCTTTATCAAGCTCATGAACGGACAAACATGAATCAAATATGAAAGATTAACTGACTAGCATTCATTTCTATATTCATTAATTTTTATTTAAGATAAATATGCTTTTATTAATTAATTCCCTTTCATCTTAATGATCATCCAAAATTAATTAGAGATCCCCATCATTTATTGAATTCGTGATAAATAAACGAAAGAACTAGTAATGACATAATAATTCAAATAAAACAATTGAGCATTTAATGTTATATAAAACCAATATTAAAATTTAAAACACACATTATTGTGTCAATTGATAAAATAAGGTTTTAGTGTTGCAATTTTCAATTCAATGAAATTTTTTATTCTATCATTTAATGGGAGACTACACGACGAGTACAGTCCAGATACACACCATATACCTCAGTTGTTGTGTATCAATGTAATATGCTTGGTGATATGGTGTGTTTACTCAGCTGGACTACATGTAATGTGTAACACCTCATGATTTTATAGTATGTTATCTCTTCAAAGTAATTCAATAACTTGCGCTACAGGCTAAAATGAGTTCGAGCGCACCACAACTTACCAAACTAGCTGTTCAAAAAGCCTTTCTGAATAGTATTAACTGCATTTTGAATTTTATATATATCCTATATATGTTTAACATTCATATTTTGTGTTTATTAGACATAATATCTGGACAAATTCAATTTTTCAGATAAAAGTAGTATTTTTCAAAAAAATAAAATTTTACCTCCTATTTAATAGATAATCCTTTTTAAATCAAATCTTTGACACTTTTATATATTAAATTTAATGAAATTAAATTCCTATTTAAAATCAGAATATAAAAATTTAGTTTGGATAAATTTTTTGTACTTTTCTAATAACTTTCATATTTTGATGAATAGTGAACAATACTAAAATTTAATTAAAAACATTTTTTATCAAAATAACTTATTGTGATAAATTATAAATTTGAATGGTTTTGAAGTATAATTAGATTATATTTTTATCATTAAATACAATTTAGGTCATTATAAATAATTTTACATTTAAATTTGACATAAACACATGTCAATCTTTTAATAGTTCTTACTTTTTAAAAACCCCGTTTTTTGGTGTTTACAATGGGAATTAATTTTAAATTGATAAATGAAACTTCTATGTTTTTAATTTGGTAAAATAGGCTTCATTTTTGAATTCTGAATTCCAAAATTACCTTAGTGTGAAGTTTTGGTATTTTTCTAAAAACATTCAATTTTTTATAAATAGTGAAAAACACTACATTATTGTTTAAAACAGAATTTTTATTTAAATAATTATTTATATTATTTAAATTTATTTTAAATAAAAAATATATATATAATACCTATATAAATTAAATTTAATTCATTTTAGTCATTTTATAATAAAATTATATGTATAAAATTTTATGGAACTTTTTACCACCTTTTACCCACCTTTTGGAGCATTTACAAATTTGCATAAAACATAATTTTACCGCTTCTGTGAGTTGAATTTCAAAAATCTGAGAGACACAGTTGACATCAGTAAGTAAAATATGATTCAATAAGATGAAAATAATTTTTGGTGAATAGTAACTTTTGACTTTTATTTACCACGGTTAAAAGTAAATAGGGTTATTAAAGGTAAAAATGATATTATAATTATCCTAACACATGTCCTAATTCTATTTTATAAGTTTATTTCGACCAAAATAAAACTTAGTAATAAAATATGATCCTTTAGGTCCACTTGGATTAGATTTGGACATTTATTATTATTTTATTTAATGAAGAGTTCAAAGTATAAAATTCAATGTTTTATAACTAAAACATTTTTAATATAGGGTTATAGATAAGATAAATTCTACTATAAATATTAAATAGAAAGATTAAATGATTTCCTACATAATAATTTTTTATTTATAATTTTTAAACATTAAATAATTAAATTTATTTATGACACAATGATGATGTAGTAATTACTTTATTAATGAAAGAATCTAATAAATGGAATTATAAATATTAAAATAAATATAATTACAAAGTTTTTATGACACCCACGAATTTTCTAGGTCAATATGACATATTATGGTTGATTCAATGTATATTTTTATATTTAATCATGTTGTGATGACTTTTACAAAAACTAAATACTAAATAGTGTCAAAATTGACATAAATGAGTTTTTAAAAACAATATTATATTATTAAATTATATAATAGTCCTAAAAATATAAATTTCTTCTAAATAACTTATATAATGATAGGTATAACATTAATGAACCACTTCATGTTCTCTTGGGGTTTTATATTAAGTTTATTAACCATTTATTATAATAATACAAGAATACATGGTAAAAGTTAAATTATTTAACTAAGGGTTAAATCTAAAAGATAAGGTTACTATTGTGACCTAAACCTGTCTAAAACCTATTGGTTGAGTGTTTTTCAACTCATGAACACCTTATCCTAGAAATAAATCATTTTTTACCCATTATAAACCGAAAATTATTTTATTAAAAGATATTATTTCAAGATTTTCCTAAAGTGACCCTCACCTCTCTTATAAAAGGGTACTTACCTTTATCTTAATTTAACAACTCCAAAGCCATTTGGATCGGCCAAAAACTGCCCAAATAATCTCCTAACTTCCCTCACATAAATTTAGAGTCCTTAATTTGATAAGAAAGCCAACCTAAGGAGCCCTTTTGATCAACTCAAAAGGAAACAACCGAAGAAGAGGTAATAATTTCACCACCCTCTTTCAAATTGTTTTCTTCTTCCACTTCCTCTTTCTTTGTTGAATACATAACTAAATAATAACTTCATTACCTTCTACATACTATGATGTTACTATAAATATGTTACAACCATATTCATTATTCTATCCATCCTATGAATGATAAATCCAGCATCTGTGCGTATGTATGGCTTACCTTCTCCACACCATGGTGTAATTTGTTATTCAACACTATGTTATTTGGATGGATATAATAATGAGTAATATGTATATAAATAATTAAAATAACATGTTAATTATTCTTTATATATGATATAACATCCAATTACATATGATTTCACCATCAATATAACGATATTTTCGCTTGTGCGTATGTACGGATTACCGTCTCCACGACGTGTTGAGATTCATTTCCACATTCACCATTCAACGATGATTATAAAAATATATATTATTAATAAGTATGTAATATATGAAATAATAATGATACTAGATATATTTATTTATTTATTTATTTATTTATTTATGTACTTAAATATATCTTATTCACTTACTTCTGTTCTATACAATGTGAAAACAGAAACAACGTTTATGCGTATGTACGGCCTATCATCTCCATAAATGGTGTTTTCAATTTCATATATCTATCTATTATACATATTTATATTCAATATATGATATATAAATCATGTTTTATATTTTTTAAGTATTTAAATCATGATCTAAGTGATGCAGTCGAGAATAAAAAATTAAAACACATACGATAAAGAAAGCGATTATTACCCAAAATGTTAATTTAACATGGAAATCATTATTAAATGTATAGTATAAAGTCATAAATTAATCATGTATGATATAATAAATATGAATATGGTTATGGTATAATTTAATAACATACTATGGTCATTATAAAGGAGGTTAAACGTACCCTCGACCAAAGGAAAGTGCAAGGTAAGGGTTAATTCCCCAATCTCATTATTATCTGAGATTGTTTATGTGTATGTTTTTAATGTGACATATTTATTATCCATGTCCATGTTTCATAAAATATTTTTCAAAAGGATTCATTTTCAGGGACTCTTTAACTAAAAAATCATTTTAAATGTTTTCAGGATTTATTCTTCTAAACCTTTCTCATTTATGTCCATGTTTTCAAAATGATTTTAAGGATGTATTTATATGGACATGAATGGTTTAAAATGTTAATTCCATTCAAATGTTTCAAAGTGGTAAGGAACACTTTGATTCAAAAATATCATTTAAATGAATTCCTTTATAAATTGTGTGACTTTTAAAATGATTTCATGAAAAAGGGGTATTTCTCTCAAAGAGTTTTCGGATCATTTTCAACTATGTCAACATCCTTTACTAGATATTATTCTTGATCGAGGTTGATTTATTATGATAAAAGTATTCCATATTTTATTTAATGTTTTGTGATATATTTGACTGTGGATGTGTTATTTTATACCATTCATGGTTTATGGATAAATTATTTACATTTCGTATGCTAGTTTTAATACGAATTTTTATGTTATTTTTCAACCTTTTCATATGAGGAATGAATTGGACTTAGTAAGTGACTAGTAGAGCCCGCTATAGCTCCTCGATTCATCTTTAGGTCTCATGAGACAAACTATCATCATGGCACAAGGCCTTGACAAAATCCTTTTTGTAGTCTTGGAACAGGTCCTTGACTATGTGGTTATGAAGTCTCGCATTATGCATTCCAACATTATGAAATTGGATATTGATATTACATGTGATTATTCGACTAGTAGAATATCAATGTGAATAAGTAAATGAAATTATTTGATTTAACTTTTCTATATTATACTTAATTTTATGTTCAAAAGGCTTTTGTTTTAGTTTTATAAATTGCCTTAAATATTTACGCTTATTTTTGAAAGTTTCTGCTATATTGTATTCCTTATTGAGCGTTTGAGCTCACCTCTTTATTACATTTTATTTTCCCAGGATTCCAAGAAGTATTTTATGATTGATTAGTAGGGTTATGTTAGGGGATTAATGCCATTCTCAAAGGATAATTTATGTTGTGTTTTATTTTCTAATGTGTAATGTACCATTCATGTATATAATCTATTATCCAAGACTGCTAAATTGATCGGTCATTCGGGACATGATTCCTTGTAATCATGTCAATGTATTAAAATAATGCAACAACTCTGGGCTTCTAGGGTTAGGGCGTTACAGTTGATATTTGAGAAGTTTTTCAACAACCTTGGAAATAGATTTAGATAAAATCTGATTAGATAACATTACCCTAATATAGAATTTTAGGATTAGTATATAAGAACTTCCGACAATTTTGGTAATGTAGAGATTTTGTGTATTTTCCATGAAATAAATTAATGTATGGATACGAGCAGGTAGAGGTGGCTATAGAAAAGTTGTACCTAGGAGTTAATACTCTTAAAAGGAGTTCTGGGATTGAGTATCCTGGTACACGATAATGGGCCTTGATTCACTCTTGGTTACGACACTCCAGGAGGATATTCTTAGGATAATTTACATTTTCATTACAATCCATTATGAAGAATTTAAGAGTAAATACATCCTTAAAGAGAAAAAATTTATGATTATAGATTATATGAATAATATTTTCAATTTAAGTTAGGTATTTTACTAGTTTGTAATTATGCATTATGATTCTTAAACTAACCTAGTGTATGCCATTGTTTAGAAATGGCGCCTAGTAGAAGGAATGAGAATTCCAGCAATACGCATGATCGAAAGATTAAGAAGCATCATATATTTCATGGTATTAAGACAACATTTAGAAAGGGAATAGTCTCCCACATATTCTCATCATATGAAGAAATAGTATCATGTGTTAATAAGATAAGTAAATAATTTTATGAGCCCAATGGCTTTGAAGGGAAGCAAGAGAAGAAAATTATGGAAGAGAGAAAGATGGATAAAGGGAATAGGGGAAAGAAGGATTTTCGCATAAGTGATAACTATGCAATGAATCACCTTGGTAATTTCTTGAAGGAAATGGGAGTTTGTTATAAGTGTGGGGAAAAAGGACACCATGTACGTGATTTCAAGGTTAAGAAAAAGGTTTCAAATGTATAATGCTTCATCTGCAAGGATTTGGGACTCTACGCGAATCAATTTCCAAATCATCTGGGTATACCCCAAATGCTACTATTGGATAATAATCAAGTTATGATACTACCAAATATGAAGAGGAATGATTAGATTTATTGTGTTGTTATTAAAGTATTTTTTTCATTTGAGTGTTGTATTAATTATATACATGTTATAAGAATTATAGAGTATATGAGAATTGTAATGTATTACTATTTCATTACGCACTTGAGATTATTTAGAACCAAGAATAGTGACTCAATAACAGGTTAATGTTTTTGGGAAATATATGGTTGAGTGAGAGATAAACCATAATATGGTTCTGATACTGAGGTAGTGATTTTTGAATCATATATTATTTATTTGGATAAATTATATTGGATATTCTTGACTACCTAGAAACTGATTAATGATTTGTATATTCCATCATTGTTGGAGTTTACAAAATTTTTGGATATAAATAGTATATCTAGTATTATAAAACGAATAATGGAGCATGAATGTAATCAATAAGGTTTTATGGTAATTCATGGTGTTATCATGTTTTAAAAGAATACATGATGAATGTATTCACATATTGTTATGTGAAAAAAAAGATCTTCATTGTGTTTACCTTCCATATAAATTTTGGGCTGTCAGTTTGGATAGAAATATTTTGGATAAGTCTAAAGGTTGGAATCAATTAAGTTTTACATTAGATATTATTATTAAGGTTAAATCATTTCTTTAGATTATTTTTGTATTTTCATAAAAGGGACTACCCGGAGGTCTGGCGAAAACCCATTGTGTCCAGCAAGGCCACGAGACTTGAACCCGCAACCAAAGGGAGACAAGGGTGGATCACCTACCACTAGCATATGTGATGTCCTGGTTTGTATAATGTAGTTTTTTTTAAATAGTCTGAAAAATGAAATATAAAGTCATTATTTTTTTAACCCTATACGATTATGATAAAAAGAATATTTTTGAATTCTATTATCTTTTGGAGTGAAAGATTAGTTTGTGGTAGGAATTAGTTAAAAGATTAAACTCTACTTGTCAATTATTTTTTCCTATTATTCTATGATTAAATTAATTCTTAAACTTTAGGAAAGGATCCTAAAACCAAAAATGTTTTATCCTAATACCTTGGGTTTTTTTTGAACCGATGATATTTTAAATCATCATAGATTGATGGATTTGATGCTCTCAATTGTACACTTATTTGTGATCGATGACCTTAGTCACACCCTATAAATATTTACATTTTTCCTCCAATTATGTGTCTCTAATTTCCACCAATGTTCTCCTAATAGAGATCATAATTTGGTGGTGAGTTTTTGATTTCCCTTTCCCTCTTATTAATACTAAATTTTTTTAAACCAATTTCTGATGTGGGTTTTCCACAAAGGTATTTTTTTAATTTTAACCTTTTATTTTCAAAGAAAAATATCAAATTTTAAAGATGCAATTCATTGACAAAGGGGAGAATGTAACAACCCAATATTTCATAGTATTTAATTCAATAACTTTTGCTACACACAACAACAAGTTCGAGGGCACCACGACATACCAAACTAGCCATTCAAAAAGTGGTTCTGAACTATATTAACAGCATTTTTAATTTTTTATATATCCTATATAAGTTTAAAATTCATATTTTGTGTTTCTTATACATAATATAAATTTAGTTTGGATAAATTTTTTGTACTTTTCTAATAACTTTCATATTTTGATGAATAGTAAAAAATACTAAATTCTAATTGAAAACAAATTTTTTAATCAAAATTATTTATAGTGATAAATAATACAGTTAAATGGTTTTTAAGTATAATTAGATTATATTTTTATCATTTAATATAATATAGGTCATTATAAGTAATTTTACAATTTAATTTGACATAAACACATGTCAATCTTTTGATAGTTCTTACTTTTTAAAAACCCGTTTTTTTACAACGGGAATTAATTTTAAATTAATAAATAAAACTTCATTATTTTTAATTTGGTAAAATAGACTTCATTTTTAAATTCAGAATATCAAAATTTTCTTAGGGTGAATTTTTGGTATTTTTCTGAAAACATTCAATTTTTTATCAATAGTGAAGAACGATGTTATTGTTTAAAACCGACTTTTTATTTAAATAATTATTTATTTTATTTAAATTAATTTTAAGTCAAAATATATATATATAATACCTATATAAGTTCAATGTAATTCATTAGAGTCATTTTATAATAAAATTAGATGTATAAAATTTTATTGAACTTGTTACCGTCTTTTACCCACCTTCTAAGAGAATTTGAAAATTTGCCTAAAACTTAATTTTAACGCTTCTATGAGTTGAATTTAAAAACTACCAGAGGCACGGTTGACATCAGTAAGTAAAATTTGATTCAATAAGATGAAAATATTTTTTGGTGAATAGTAACTTTTGACTTCTATTTACCACGGTTAAATGTAAAGAGGGTTATTAAGGGTAAATATGATATTATAATTACCCTAACACATGTCCTAATTCTATTGGATAAGTGTATTTAGACCAAAAAAAACCTCATGAATAAAATATGATCCTTTATAACCACTTGTATTAGATTAGTACATTTATTATTATTTTATTTAAGGAAGAGTTAAAAGTGTTAAAGTCAAAGTTTTATAACTAAAACATTTTTAATATAGGTTTATACATAATATAAATTCTACTATAAATATTCATTAGAAATATAAAACCATTTTATACATAATGGTATATTATTTAAACTTTTAAAACATTAAATAATTAATTTTATTTAAGACACAAAGATGATGTAGTAATTACCTTATTAATGAATGAATCTAATAAATTGTATTATAAATATTAAAATAAATATAAGTTCAACATTTTTATGACATCTATGAATTTTCTAGGTGAATATGACATGTTAGTATTG
This sequence comes from Viscum album, assembly GCA_963277665.1. Taxonomy (NCBI): domain Eukaryota; kingdom Viridiplantae; phylum Streptophyta; class Magnoliopsida; order Santalales; family Viscaceae; genus Viscum; species Viscum album. Next base: position 937,081,245 of record OY728120.1, on the reverse strand, counting down.
ATTCCATTTATTTTTTTAGAAGTAATGAAGTTGTTATGACTTTCACAAAAATCAAATACTTAATAGTGTCAAAATTGACATAAATTGGTTTTTAAAAAAAATAATATATTATTAAATTATATAATAGTCCTAAAAATATAAGGTTCTGCCAAAGAACATATATAATGATAGGTAAATCATTAATGAACCACTTGAGGTTCTCTTAGATTTTTATATTAAGTTTATTAATCCTTTATTATAATAATTGAAGAATACATGGTAAAAGTTGACCTATTTAACTAAGGGTTAAATCAAAAAGATAAGGTTAATATGGTGACCTAAACCTGTATAAAACCTATTAGTTGAGATTGTTTCGACCCAACCCCATCATATCCTAGAAATAAATCATTTTTAAGCCATTAGAAACCGAAACATATTTTATTATAAAATAATATTTCAAGATTTTCCTAAAGTGTCCCTCACCTCTCTTATAATAGGGTACTTCCCTTTCTCTTAATTTCACACCTACAAAGCCATTCGGATTATCCAAAACTTACCCAAATATCCTAATAACTTACCTCAAATAAATCTAGAGTCCCTACTTTTATCAGAAATCCAACTTAAGGAGCCCTTTTGATCAACTCAAAAGGAAACATCCAAAGAAGAGGTAATAATTTTTGCACCCTCTTTCAAGTTCTTTTCTACTTCCACTTCCTCTTTCTTTGTTGAATCCGAACCAAAATAATAAATCCAAAACCTTCTATATAATATGTTGTTATTATAAATATGGTACAACCATATTCATTATTCTATCCATCTTATGAATGATAAAGTCTCCATGCGTGCGTACATATGGCTTACTATCTCCACGTCGTGGTGTAATTTTTCATTCAACACTATGTTATTTGGATGGATATGATGATGAGTAATATGTATATAAATAATAAAAATAAAATTTTAATGATTATTTATATATGATATACCATAAAATTACATATTATTTCACCATCAATATAATGATATTGTCGTTCGTGCGCACGTACGGATTACCATCTCCACGGCGTGATGAGATTCATTTCCAGGTTCACCATTCAATGATGATTACAAAAATATATATTATTAATAAGTATGTAATATATGAAATAATAATTCTAATGGATATATATATATATATATATGTACTTACATATATCTTATTCACTTACTTGTGTTCTATACGATGTGTAGACGGAAACAAGGTTTATGCGTACGTATGGCCTACCGTCTCCATAAAATGTGTTTTCAATTTCATATATATATCTATTATATGTATTTATATTATATGTATGATATATAAATCATGTTTTCTATTATAGATTTATTTAAATATTTATCTAAGTGATACGATCAAGAATAACAAGTTAAAACGCGTACGATAAAGAAAGCGATTATTACCCAAAATGTTAATTTAACATGGAAATCATTATTAAATGGATAGTATAAAGTGATAAATGAATCATGTATGATATAGTAAATAAAAATTTGGTTCTGTTATAATTTAATAACATACTATGGTCATTATATAGGAGGATAAACATACCCTCTGCCAAAGGAAAGTGAAAGGTAAGGGTTAATTCCTCAATATCATTATTATTTGAGATTGTTTGTGTGTAAGTTTTTACTAGGAAATATTTATTATCCATGTCCATGTTTCATAACATATTTTTCTAAATGATTATTTTTAAGGTAATATTTAACTAAAAAATCATTTTAAATGTTTTAAAGATTTATTCTTCTAAACCTTTCTCATTAATGTTCATGTTTTCAAAATGATTTCAAGAATTTATTTATATGGACATGAATGTTTTAAAATGTTATTTACTTTAAAAAGATTCAAAGTGTTATGGGACACTTTGATTCAAAAATATGTTTTAAATGACTTCCTTTATAAATTTTTGGACTTTTAAAATGATTTCATGAAAAATGAATATTTCTCTCAAATATTTTTACTGATCATTTTCAATTATGTCAACATCCTTTAATGGATATTATTATTGATCGAGGTTGATTTATTATGATAAAAATATTACATATTTTATTGAAGGTTTTGTGATATTTTTGAATGTGGATGTGTTATTTTTATACCATTCATGGTTTAGGGATAAATTATTGACATTTTGTGTGCATGTTTTTATATAAATGTTTATGTTATGTTTAAACATTTTCATATGAGGAATTCATTGGACTTAGTAAGTGACTGGTGGAGCCTGTTATAGCTCCTCGATGCATCTGTAGGTCTCATGAGACAAAATAGCATCATAACACAAGGCCTTGACAAAATCCTTTTTGTAGTCCTGGCAAAAGTACTTGAATATATGGTTATGAAGTCTCGCTTTATGAATTCCAACATTATGAAATTGGATATTGATATTACATGTGATTATTCAACTTGTAGAATAACCATCTGAATAAGTAAATGGAATTATTTGATTTATCATTTCCATATTATGCTGAAGTTTAAGTTTAAAAGGCTTTTTTTTAGTTTTATACATTGCCTTAAATATTTATGCTTATTTGAGAAAGTTTATGCTATATTGGTATCCTTACTGAGCGTTTGAGCTCACCCATTTCTTATGTTTTATTTTCCCAGGATTCCAAGAAGTGTTTTATGATTGATTAGCAGGGTTAAGCTGGTGGATTAATGGAGTTCTCAAAGGATCATTTATGTTGTGTTTTATTTTCTAATGTGTATTGTATCCTTCATTTAGATTATATAGTTTCCAAAATTGCTAAATTGGTCGGTATTTCAGGACTTGATTCCTTGTAATCATGACAATGTATTAAAATAATGCACTAACTTCGGGATTCTGGGGTCGGGGAGTAACAGTTGGTATCAGAGGACATTTACCAACAACCTTGGAAGTAGATTTAGATAAACTCTGATTATAGAACATTAACCTAAGATAGAATTTGAGAATTAGTATAGAATAACTTCTTTAAATTTTGGTAATGTAGATATTTTGTGTATTTTCCTAGAAATACATCCCTGTCTGGATACGAACAGGTAGAGGTGGCTCTGGCAAAGGTGTTCTTACGAGTGAAAACTCTAACAAGGAGTTTTGGGCTTGACCTGGGTATCCTCGTACATGACAATGAGCCTTGATGCACTCTTGGTTATGACACTCCTGGGTTATATGCTTAGTATAATTCACATTTTCATTACAAGCCATTAAAATGGATTTTAGAGTAAATACTTCCTCAAAGAAAACATTTTATGATTATTGATTATAAGCCTAACCTTTTCAATTTACATAAGGTATTTTACTAGTTTGGAATTATGCATTGAGATTCATAAACTAACCTAGTGTATACCATTTTTTAGAAATGGAACCTACTAGAAAATATGAGAATTCCAGCAATACGCAAGATCCAAAGATTAAGAAGGATCATATCTTTCATGATATTGAGCCAAAATTTAGATGGGAAAAAGTCTCCCACATATTCTCATCATATAAATAAAGAGTATCATTTGTTAATATGATAAGAAATGAATTCTATGAGCCCTATGGATTTTAAGGGAAGCAAGAGAATAAAATTATGGAAGAGAGAAATATGGGTAAAGGGAAGAGGGGAAAATAGAATTTTTCTATATGTGATAACTGTGAAAAGAATAAACATGGTAATTGCTTGAAGGGAATGGGAGTTTTTTATAAGTTTGGGGAAAAAGGACACCAAGTACGTTATTTCAAGGGTAAGAAAAAGGTTTCAAATGTAAAATGTTTCATCTACCAGGAGTTGGGACACTACGCGAATCAATTTCCAAATCATCAGAGTATACCTCAAATGCTTCTATTGGATAATAATCAAGTTATGGTACTACCAAAGATGAAGAGGAATGATTTGAGTACTTATGTTGTTATTAAAGTATTGTGTCATTTGAATATTGTATTAATTATGTACATGTTATAATAATTATATAGCATATAAGGATTATACTATAGTACTATTTCATTATGGACATGAGATTGTGTGGAACCAAGAAAAGTGACTCAATAACAGGTTAAATTTTTTGGAAAATATATGGTTGAGAGAAAGATAAACCGTAATATGGTTCTGATACTAAGGTAGTGATTTTGGAATAATATATGATTGATTTGGATAAATTATTTTCGATATTCTTGAATACCTTGAAACTGATTAAAGATTTGCATATTCCATCATTGTTGGAGAATACAACATTTTGCGATATAATGAGTATATCCAGTATTCTATAAAGAATGAGGGAGCATGAAAGTAATCAATAAGGTTTTATGGTAATTCAGGGTGTTATCATGTTTCAAAATATTTCATGATGAATGTATTCACATGTTGTTATGTGGCAAAAAAGATCTTCATTGTGTTTACCTTCTTTATAAATTTGGGACTGTGAGTTTGGACAGAAGTATTTTGGATAAGTCTAAAGGTTGGAATCAATTAAGTTTGACATTGGATACTATTGGTAAGGTTAAATCATTTCATAAGATTATTTTTGGATTATCATAAAAATGACAACCCGGAGGTCGGGTGACAACTCATCGCATTCAGCAAGTCCATGAGACTTGAACCTGTAACCAAACGGCAACAAGGGTGGATCACCTACCACTAGAATATGTGATGTCATGGTTAGTATAATGTAGTTTTTTTTAAATAGTCTGACAAATGAAATATAAATTTATTATTTTTCTAACACTATACGATTAGGATAAATATAATATTTTTAAATTCTATAATCTTATGAAGTGAAAGATGATTTTGTGGTTAGAATTAGTTAAAAGATGAAACTCTACTTGTCAAGTATATTTTATCCTCTTATTCTATGAATAAATTAATACTTAAACTTTAGGGAAGGGATCTTCAGACCAAAAATGTGTTATAATAATACCTTATGTTTTTTTGAACCGATGATATTTTAAATCATCATAGATTGATGGATTTGAGGCTCTCAATTGTACATTGTTTTTTAATTGATGACCTAAATCACGCCCAATAAATATTTATGTATTTACTCTATTTATGTGTCTCTAATTTCCACCAATGTCCTCCTAATAGAGATCATAATTTGGTGGTGATTTTTTCATTTTCCTTTCCCTCTTATTAAGACTAAATTTTATTATACCAATTTCTGATGTGGTTTATCCACAAAGATATATTTCTATTTATAACCCTTTATTTTCCAAAAACAATTTCAAATTGAGAGGACCCAATTTATTAAAGGAGGGGAGAATATAACACCCCAATATTTCATAGTATGTTATCTCTTCAAAGTAATTCAATAACTTGCGCTACACACAACAACAAGTTCGAGCGCACCACGACTTACCAAACTAGCCATTAAAAAAGTGGTTCTGAATAGTATTAACTTCATTTTGAATTTTATATATATCCTTATAATTTTAACATTCATATTGTGTGTTTCTTATACATAATATAAGGACAAATTCAATTTTTTAGATAAAACAAGTATTTTTCAAAAAATGAAATTTTACCACCTATTTTGTAACGCCCTGACCCTAGTTACCCAGAGTCGGTGCATTATTACATAACATTGGCATGATAACAAAAGATCAAGTCTCGAAAGACCGATTAGTTTAGTAGCCTTGGAATCACTAGTTATTTTCCTAAGTCTTACATTACATCATAAAGTGAAAAAGAAACTACAACAACATATTGTCTTCATATCCCCTCATACTATCCCTGTAGGTCATTTATAAAATTCTTCTTCACATCCTAGGAAAAATTAAAACATTGAAAGGGGTGAGATCAGATTCTCAGTAAGGATAACAATATAGCGGAAACATTCATAAATAAACATAAACATTTAAGGAAATGTATAACTAAAACAAAAGTCTTTTAAACTTGAACATCATCATAATATGGAAAATATAAAATTAAATAATGCCATTTACTTATTCACATGGATATTATACTAGTCGAATAATCACATGCAATATCAATAACCACTTTCATAATGATGGAATGCATAATGCTAGACTATCATAACCACATAGTCAAGGCCTTGTGCCAAGACTAAAAATATGATTTTGCCAAGGCCTTGTGCCAAGACACTAGTTTGTCTCATGAGACCTACTAATGCATCGAGGACATGTAGCGGGCTCCACCCATCACTTATTAAGTCTAATGCATTCCTCATATTAATAGGTTTAAACATAACATAAACATTCGTATTAAAACTAGCATACGAAATGTCAATACTTCCTCCATAAACCATGAATGGTATAAAAATAACACATCCACAGTCAAACATATCACAAAACCGTAAATAGAATATGAAAGTTTTGTATCATAATAAATCAACTTCAAATAATCTTAAAATCCATAAAAGTATGTTGACATAGATGAAATCAAAACTATTTGAGAGAAATATCTCTTTTTTTAAATCATTTAAAAGTCACATAATTATAAAAGAAAACATTTACTTTGAAAATATTCTCATAAGCTTGTAAGGGAAGCTTGGACAATTTTATAATGGCATAGAATAGCTGCACCCACCGTATAAGTTAAAAAAATACATTCTTACCTTAATTCGGACGTAAAGGTTAAAAAGGACCTTGTTTGGAAAACGATGGAAAGACTCCTTTATAAACATCCTATAAAAACTAAAACAAGGGTATAAATGAATTTAATACATATTCTGTAAAATAGTAAAAAAATTGAAATACATTTTTAAGAAACATGTATGTGGATGATAAAGAGGTCCCACGAGATAATTACATATAAACAACCTCAGATAATGAAGAGATTGTGAAATAAACCCTTACCTTGTAGTTTTCTTTGGTTGAGGGTAGTTTAACCTCCTGTATAATGGTGAAATAATTGTTATTAAATTATAAAAGAATCATATAAATTAATATGATATCATATATGATCTTTTAACATTGCTTTGCTAGTAATATCTTTGTATTATCGTTGTTTCGGGTGTTAACTGATTCGTTTTCCTTTATATAATTTTTTACGTAAGCCGTGTTTATTATGGATAGGTTGTATCTTATTCATATCTAGAATTTTATTAAGTCTTTAAACATTATTTTTAACCATCAAATGAAAATTATTCATGAATGGGTACGATGAGGAATGAATCTCATCACGTTTGTGGAGACGGTAGTCCATACGTACGCACGAGCGACAATATCATTGTTTTGATATTAAAATAATATATAATTTGGAGGTGTATCATATATATAGAATAATTTTCATGTTATATTTATTATTTACATTAATTACACATAATTATTATACCCATAAAAATAATAATATATTGAATAACAATTACACCACGACGTGGAGATGGTAAGCCATACGTACGCACGTATGGTGACATGTCATTAAAGGGATGGATAGAATACTGAATATGGTTATACCATATTTATAATAACATCAAATTATATAGGAGATACTGAAGTTATTAATTTAGAATTTAAATAACAATTAAAGAAGAAGTTGAAGAAGAAAGGAACTTGAAAGACAGTGGTGAAAACATTACCTCTTCTTCGGGTTCTTCCTTTTGATTTGATCAAAAGGGCTTCTTAGGTTGGCTTTTTGATAAAACTAAGGCATCTAGATCAAAGTGAGGGAAGTTGAGAGAATATTTTGGCAGGTTTTGGCTGAACCAAAAGGCTTTGAGTGTATAAATATGAGAGAAGGGGTAGTGCCCTTTTATAAGAGGGGTGAGGGGCACCTTTGGGAAAGCTTGAAATATTATATTATAATAAATTCATATTCGGTTTCTAATGGATTAAAAGTGGATTATTTAAAGGTTAATGTGGTTATGGGTCTAAATCCTTTCAACCAATATATTTTAGATAATTTTGGGTCACTATATTAACCTTATAATTTATATTTAACTCTTAGTTAAATAGTTTGACATTTTCCATGTCTCTTTGTATTTTTATATTATATAGTTAATAAACATACTGTATACCTCTAAGAGACCACCAAGTGGTCCATTAATGATACACCTATCATTATATAAGTCCTTTCGCCGAACCTTAGATTTTTAGGAATATAATATCAATTAATAATATAATATTTGTTTTCAAAAAAAATTTATGTCAATTTTGACACTATTGGGTATTTTTTTGATAATTTCATAACAGCATTATTACTTCGAAAACAAATTATAAAAACAATAATAATATGTCATATTAACCTATAAAATTATTGGAATTCATAAAAAGTCTCAAATCACATTTATTTTTATATTTATAATATCAATTATTTTAATATTTCATTAATTAGGTAATTACTACATCATCATTGTGTCATAAATAAATTAAATTATTTAATGTCTAAAAATTATAAATAAAATACCATTATGTATTAAATATTTTTATCTTTCTAATTAATATTTATAATCTAATTTATCTTATATATAACCCTATATTAAAAATGTTTTAGTTGTTAAACTTTGATTTTAACTCTTTTAACTCTTTTTTGAATTATATAATAATAAATTTCCTAATCTAATCCAATTGGACCTAAATGATAATATTTTATTCCTAAGGATGTTTTTGGTCAAGTTACACTTTTCCAATAGAATTAGGACATATTTTAGGGAAATATTAATATCATTTTTACCCTTAATTGCCCTATTTACCTTTAGTCGTGGTAAATAAATGTAAAAAGTTTCTATTCACCAAAAATAATTTTTATCATATTGAACCTCATTTTACTCCTTGATATTAACTGTGTCTCTCGGATTTTTGAAATTCCACTCACAGTAGCAGTAAAATTAAGTTTTATGTGAATTTCCAAATTCACCTAGGAGGTGGGTAAAAGACGGTGAAAAGTTTAATAAAATTTTTATATATCTAAAATTATTCAAAACAAACTCCAATGAATTACATTGAACATATATAGGTAGTATGTATCTATTTTTACCTTAATTAAATTTAAATAAAATAAATAATTATTCAAATAAAAATTTGTTTTTAAACTATAACTCAGTGTTTTTTCACTATTCATCAAAAATTGAAAGTTTTCAGAAAAATACCAAAAACTCACCCTAAGATAATTTCGATATTCCGAATCCAAATATGAAGTCCATTTTGAAAGATAAAATTTATAAAATTTCATAAAGTGGGTATTACTATTCATAATGACTAGTTTGATTGGTTGTGGTGTGTGTTAGAACTCGAAGTTGTGTACAACACACGCTACTGTATTATTCAAAGAGAAGCGTACAGTGGAAGCTTGGGGTGTTACATTATACCCTCCTTCAAATAATTTCGTCCTCAAATTTTCAAGAATTCTACCACATGAAAAGACTCGGGTGATTCTTCATCATAAGTACCTCGGGTTCCCACGTTGCCTCTTCCATTTTATGGTTTCTCCATAGAACTTTTACCAGACGAGTCATCCGGTTTATCAGAACTTGTTCTCTTGTATCAAGAATCCTATCGGGCTCTTCTCAATAAGACAGATCAGGTTCCAGTTCTAATTCCTCATTGGTGAGTACATGCATTGGGTCAGGCATTTATTTTCTCAACAGTGATACGTGGAACACATCGTGAACTTTGGAGAGAATTGGCAGCATTTCCAAATGGTAAGGTACAGCCCCAATTCATTCTAGAATTTTGAAAGGTCTGATTTACCTGGGACTCAATTTACCTTTCTTACTGAAACGTATAACTCCCTTCTAGGGAGATAACTTCAAGAAAACATGATCTCCTACCTGAAATTCCAAATCATTCCTTCAGTTATCGGCGTAGATCTTCTACCTACTTTCAGCTGCTTTGATGTGGGTTTGGATTACCTTCACCTTTTCCATAGTTTCCTCCACCAGTTCTAGGCCTACAAGTTTTCTTTCAACAATTTCATCCAAACAGGTTGGTGTGCGACATCTCTTTTCGTATAACGCTTCATATGGTGCCATCTGAATACTTGAATGGAATCTATTATTATAGGAAAATTCTTCCAGAGGTAAATATTGATCCCATGTACCCTGAAAGTCAAGTGATCAAGATCTCAACATGTCTTCTTAGGTTTGAATAGTTTGTTCTGATTGTCCATCTGTTTGAGGGTGGTAGGTCGTGCTCAAACGAAGTTCAGTATCCAAGGCCTTCTGAAGACTCTTTGATAATCTTGAAGTAAAATGGTGATCACGATCAGAAACAATCGATAGGAGTACTCCATGAAGTCTCACAACTTCATTAATATATAGCCTTGCTAGATGTTCAAGTGGTAAATCTTCCCTTATATCAAGAAAATGTGATGACTTGGTAAAATGATCAATAATTACCCATATTGCATCATTCTTTCTAGGAGTCTTTGGTAGTCCCATGACAAAGTCCATCGTGATATTATCCCATTTCCACTCAGGCATGGGAAGAGGTTTCATGACTCCTCCAGGTTTTTGCCTTCCAACTTCACTTGTTCATAAACCGTACATCTTGACACAAAATCAGAAATCTCCCTCTTCATGTTGTCCCACCAAAAATGTTCCATCAAATCTCTATACATTTTTGTGCTCCCATGGTGTATAGAGAAATTTGAACTATGAGAATCATCCAAAAATTCATTTTTTAGATCAGTTATATCATGAATACAAAGTCTCCTCCCAAATATAAAAATTCCATCTTCATATACAAAGTCACTAAGTCTCCCATCATTCACAGATTTAATCTTCTTTTGAAATTCTTCATCATCGGTCTGAGAACTCTTAGTCCTTTCTAGTAAAAATGGTTTGGAAACCATTTGAAAAAGTATCGATGTTTCACCTTCCATGGGGATTCCCATATCCATCTTTACTAGATCCATGAAAATAGGATCCCTCTCAACTCTCATCTTGTTCAAAACTCCATGATATTTTTTACTCAAGGCATCTGCCACCTTATTTTCCTTCCCCGAGGGGTAGTGTATTGTGCAATCATAATCCTTGAGTAGTTAAAGCCATCTCCTTTACCTCATTTTGAGTTCTTTCTGTGATAAAATATACTTCAAACTCTTGTGATCAGTATAAATCTCACATTTTTCACCATATAGATAATGTCTCCATATCTTCAAAGTAAATATTACAGCAGCTAACTCAAGATCATGAGTAGGATAGTTTTCCTCATGAATTTTCAACTGTCGTGATGCATAGGCAATAACCCTATCATTCAGTATAAGGACACAACCAAGTCATTTCTTTGAATAATCATTGTAAATAACAAACTCATCATTCCCTAATGGTAGAGTCGATATAGGAACATTGAATAATCTTTTCTTCAGTTCTTTGAAACATTCTTCACACTCTTTTGTCTAAAAAAATTTAACCCCTTTACGTGTGAGCTTTGTTAATGGGTTAGCCAACCAGGAAAAATTCTGTACAAAACATTGATAATAACTAGTTAAACCAATAAAACTGTGTACCTCAGTTATACTCATCGGTGCTGTCCATTCTGGGATTTCTCTTTTCTTAGAAGGATCAACAGAGATTCCATCATTAGAGACAATATTTCCAAGAAAAGAAATATCCTAAATCCAGAATTCACACCTACTAAACTTCCCATATAATTCATGTCTTCTAAGAGTCTTAAAGATAATTCGCAAGTGATTTTCAGGAACTTCATAGATTTTAGAGTATACCTAGATATCATCAATAAATACTACTACAAAATCATCGATATATTCCTTGAAAACTATGTTCATTAGATCCATGAAAACAGAGGGTGCATTGGTCAGCCCAAAAGGCATTACTATAAACTCGTAATGCCCGTACCTGGTTCAAAATGCTGTCTTCAGAATTTCTTCATTCTTCACACACAAATGATGGTATCCAGATCTAAGTTCAATATTTGAAAAGTACTGAGCTCCATGCAGTTGGTCAAATAAATCAACAATGTGAGGTAGGTGATACTTGTTATTTATTGTTATAGCGTTGATTTCCCTGTAATCGATACCTAACCTCATAGATCCATCTTTCTTCTTAACAAAAAGAACAGGGGCACCCAATGGAGAAACACTAGGGAGAATAAATCTCTTATTACTCAATTTCTCTAGTTTTTTGTTTAGTTCCACTAATTCTATAGTTGTCATTTTATAAGGGGTCTTCGATATGGGCCTTGATCCAGGAATTAAATCAATGGAAGACTCAATTTCTCGTTCTTGTGGATGTCCAGGTAAATCTTCTGTAAACACATCAACATATTCTTTCACAATAGGTACATCCTCTATTTGAACATTCCTTTCCTCACCCATAGTTATTTCATTCTCTTCCCCCTCAATAATTGAATTTAGTTGATCTATTGGGGGTGGATCTAGATAATAATTAGGTGGTGAGGATTTCGCTCTAAAGATAAGGTGTTCCTTATCATCATCATCAAAAGTTGTAACCTCCTTCTTATTACAATAAATCTTCGCATCATAGTCCGAAATCCAATGCATACCAAGGATTATATCAAACTCAATCATAGGTATGACGATGAGATCAGCAGATAAAGAACATTTATTTTCTCTAATGGGAACTGATTCACAGAACTTTGTACCAATGATACTTCCCTAAGGAGTTTTAACTGACAACTCCCTTGTTATATAAAATTGAAAATATCTAATTTTCTTAGAGAACTGGGATGATATGAAACAATGCGATGATCCAGAATCAAATAATGTATTTTCTAAACTTGAGGAAACTATTAAATTACCTTCCACTACATCTTTTAGAGCTTCTACCCCAGCAGTAGTGATAGCATAAGCTTGGCCTTGATCCCCTGGACTTTTCTGAGGTAAGTTCTCATGACTCTTAGGAAATTCATTCGCATAATTTCCCATCTCCCTGCAGTTGTACAGTTGAACATCAATAGATTCTTTCTTCCCCTTGCAGTCACGAGCTTGGTGGCCTTTTTCACCACACTTGTAACAGACTCCCATTCCTTTCAAGAAAGTTCTGAGGTGTTTTTTCCGACATTTACTACAGGATGGATATTCAACTTTTCTATTCTTCCCCTTATTTCCATTTCCGGAGTGATCAGCATATCTCTTCTTCTCTCGCTTTGTTTTAAAGTCGTAAGACTTAGAGAATTATTTTTCTATCTTGATGGCACATGAGAAAATATATTTGCACAATGAGAATGTATGTGATACTAATGCTCGAGGGAGAAATGGTTTTAACCCATCAAAGAAAAGATCAATATTACTTCTTGGGTTGCATATATAATCTGCAACATAACTTGATAACCTTGTAATGTTAGCATCATAATTTGCGACATTCTCATCCTCCTTTTGTCTCAGACTCAGAAATTTCCTTTCCATATCAACTCGATGGTCATGAGGAAAGTATTTTTCTAAGAACATCTATTTGAACTCCCTCCATTCCATATTTGATACTTCATCATATTCCTTTGGGTTTTTAATCAATAACCACCATTGATCATCATCTCTAGTGAGGCGGTAAACTGCCATGACAACTTTTTCCCTTTCGCTACTCTCCAAGGCATGGAATATTTTCTCTAAAGAACTTATCCTTTGCTCATCTACTAATGGATTTTTACTCCCACTGAATTTTGGTGGTTGTTACCACATCAAGAGATCTAACATTGATCCTCCACGCTGCGAATTTGGGTGCTCCATACGGGTAAGGTTATTATTCATTACCTGAGTAAGTTGTCCTAGTATGGTGATTAGATGATCAGCACCAATTGCATCACCAACTCCACTATAATTATCTTGAGCAAGAGGGCAATCCCTACATGGAGTGCATGCATTGATATGGTTTCCGTTCCTTTCCACTAGGTTACATTTCTAAACAGTGGCATAAACTAGATCAGTTTATGAATCAAAATACATAATTCCAAACTTGTAAAACACTTAACATAAATTGAACAGTTTATGGATATAATCCATAATCATAAAAATGGTTTTATTGAGAAATTATATACTCATAAACCATTCATAATGGTTTGTAATGAAAATGAGAATTATCCTATGCATTTCCCCCGGGAGTGTCGTAACCAAGAGTGCAGCAAGGCCCGTTGTCGTGCACCAGTTCCCGTTCGAGTCTAGATAAAAGCTATGTTTTCAAGTTTTACCCCTAGGTACATCTGTTCCAGAGCCGCCTCTACCTGCTCATATCCAGACAGGGATGTATTTCTCGAAAAACTCACAAACTCTCTAAAATACCAAAATTCTAGAAAGTTCTTCTATACTAATCCTCAATTTCTATCTTAGGGTTATGTGATCTAATTAGAGTTTATCTAAATTTAGCTCCCAAGGATTGTACTAAACATCCTCTAATACCAACTATAATGCCCTGACCCCAATTACCCAGAGTCGGTGCATTATTACATAACATTGGCATGATCACAAAAGATCAAGTCTCGAAACACTGATTAGTTTAGTAGCCTTTGAATAACTAGATATATTGATAAGTCTTACACTATATCATAAAGTGAAAAAGAAACTACAAAAACATCTTGTCTTCATATCCCCTCATACTATCCCTACAGTTCATTCATAAAATACTTCTTCACATCCTGGGAAAAAAATAAAACATTGAAATGGGTGAGCTCAGATGCTCAGTAAGGATAACAATATAGCGAAAACATTCATAAATAAACATAAACATTTAAGGCAATGTATAACTAAAACAAAAGCCTTTTAAACTTAGACTTCAGCATAATATGGAAAATATAAAATGAAATAATTCCATTTACTTGTTCACATAGATATTCTACTAGTTGAATAAACACATGCAATATCAATAACCACTTTATAATGATGAAATGCATAATGCCAGACTATCATAATCACATAGTGAAGGCCTTGTGCCAAGACTAAAAATAAGATTTTTACAAGGCCTTGTGCCAAGACACAAGTTTGTATCATGAGACCTACCGATGCATTGCGGAGTTATAGCGGGCTCCACCCATAACCTATTAAGTCCAATGAATTCCTCATATGAATAGGTTTAAACATAACATAAACATTCGTATTAAAACTATCATAAGAAATGTCAATACTTTCTCCATAAACCATGAATGGTATAAAAATAACACATCCGTAGTCAAACATATCACAAAACCTTCAATACAATATCGAAGTATTGTATCATAATATATCAAATTCAAATAAGCTTAAAATCCATCAAAGGATGTTGACGTAGATGAAATCAAAACTATTTGAGAGAAATATCTCTTTTTTTGAAATCATTTAAAAGTAACATAATTATAAAAGAAAACATTTACTTTGAAAATATTATTATAAGCTTGTAACAGAAGATTCAACGATTTTATAATGGCATAGAATAGCCGCACCCTCCATATAAGTTAAAAAAAGACATTCTAACCTTAATTCTGTCGTAATGGTTAAAAAGGACCTTGTTTGGAAACTGACAGAAAGATTCCTTTATAAAAATCTTATAAAAAGTCAAAAAAGGGAATAAATTACATTAATCCATATTATATAAAATAGTAAAAATGTTTTGAAATACATTTTTATGAAACATGGATGTGGATGATAAAGAGGTCTCAGTAGATAATTACGTATAAAGAACCTTAGATAATTAAGAGATTGTGAAATAAACCCTTACCTTGTACTTTTCCTTGGATGAGGGTAGGTTAAACTCCTGTATAATGGTGAAATAATTGTTATTAAATTATACCAGAATCAAATACATTAATATGATATCATATATGATCTTTTAACATTGCTTTGTTAGTAATATTTTTGTATTATCGTTGTTTCAAGTGTTAACTAATTCTTTTTCCTTTATATGCTTTGTTACGTAAGCCGTGTTTGTTTTGGATAGGTTGTATATTATTCATATTCAGAATTATATTAAGTCTTTAAACATTATTTTTAACCATAAAATGAAAATTATTCTTCAATTGATACGATGGGGAATGAATCTCATCACGTTCGTGGAGACGGTAGTCCGTACGTACGCACGAGCGACAATATCGTAGTTTTGACATTAAAATAATATATAATTGGGTATGAATAATATATACATAATAATTTTCATGTTATATTTTTATTTACATTAATTTCACATAATTATTATACCCATCCAAATAATAATGTATTGAATAACAATTACACCACGACGTGGAGATGGTAAGTTGTACGTACGCATGTATGGTGACATGTCATTAAAGTGATGGATAGAATATTGAATATGGTTATACCATATTCATAATAGCATCACAGTATATAAGAGATACTGTAGTTATTATTTTAGAATTTAAATAACAAAGAAAGAAGAAGTTGAAGAAAAAAGGAACTTGAAAGAGGGCGGTGAAAACATTACCTCTTATTCGGGTTCTTCCCTGTGATTTGATCAAAAGGGCTCCTTAGGTTGGCTTTCTAATAAAACTAAGTCCTCTAGGTAGAAGTGATGGAATTTGAGAGAATATTTGGGTAGGGGTTGGCCGAACCAAAAGGCTTTGAGGGTATGAATTTGATAGAAGGGGAAGTGCCCTTTTATAAGAGCGGTGAGGGGAACCTTATGAAAAGCTAGAAATATTATTTTATACTAAATTCATATTCGGTTTCTAATGGCTCAAAAGTGGATTATTTAAAGTTTAATGTGGGGATGGGTCGAAATAATTTCAACCAATATATTTTATATAGGTTCGGGTCACTATATTAACCTTATCATTTATATTTAACTCTTAGTTAAATAGTTTCACATTTACCATGCCTCTTTGTATTTTTATATTATATAGTTAATATACTTACTATATACCTCCTAGAGTCCCCCAAGTGGTCCATTAATGATACACATATCATTATATAAGTCCTTTTTCTGAACCTTAGATTTTTATGAATAGAATATCAATTAATAATATAATATTTCTTTTTAAAAAATCTTTTATGTCAATTTTGACACTATTGGGTATTTTGTTTTTGATAATTTTATAACAGCATTATTACATCGGAAAAAAATTTATATAACCAATAATAATATTTCATATTAACCTATAAAATTAGTGTAATTCATAAAAAGTCTCAAATTACATTTATTTTTATATTTTCAATATCAATTATTTTAATATTTCATTAATAATGTAATTATTACATCACCATTGTGTCATAAATAAATTAAATTATTTAATTTCTAAAAATTATAAATAAAATACCATTATGTATTAAATCTTTTTATATTTCTAATGAATATTTATAATCTAATTTATCTTATGTATAACCCTATATTAAAAAAAATTTAGTTATTAAACTTTGATTTTAACTCTTTTAACTCTTCTTTGAATTAAATAATAATAAATGTCCTAATCTAATCCCAGTAGACCTAAAGGATAATATTTTTTTCCTAAGGTTGGTTTTGGTTAATATACACTTGTATAATAGAATTAGGACATGTGTTAGGGTAATATTAACATCATTTTTACCCTTAATTTCCCTATTTACTTTTAACCATGGTAAATAAATGTAAAAAGTTACTATTCAACAAAAATTATTTTTATCTTATTGAACCACATTTTACTCCTTGATATTAACCGTGTCTCTTGGATTTTAGAAATTCCACTCACAGAAACAGTAAAATTAAGTTTTACGTGATTTTCCAAATTCTCCTTGGAGGTGGGTAAAAGACGGTGAAAAGTTCAATAAAATTTTATATATCTAAAATTATTCTAAACTAACTCCAATGAATTACATTGAACATATATTGCTATTATGTATCTATTTTGACCTTAATTAAATTGAAATAAAATAAATAATTATTTAAATAAAAATTCATTTTTAAACTATAACTCATTGTTTTTCACTATTCATCAAAAATTGAATGTTTTCAGAACAATACCAAAAAATCACCCTAGGCTAATTTTGATATTCCTAATCCAAATATGAAGTCCATTTTGAAAGATAAAATTTATAAAATTTCAAATAGTGGGTATTATTGTTCATAACGGCTAGTTTGATTGGTTGTGGTGTGTGTTAGAACTCTAAGTTGCGTACAACACACGTTACTGTATTATTCAAAGAGAAGCATACCGAGGAAGCTTGGGGTGTTACATATTTAATGGAGAATCCTTTTTGAAAGAAATATTCAACAATTTTATATATTCATTTTAATGAAATTAATTTCTTTTTTAAAATCTG